>OZ010715.1:14893986-15224330 GCA_963932345.1 Ophion ventricosus | reverse complement strand
GTTGGTTCCCGCAACGTTATCGCGATTAGATTGGTCGCCATGTTTTTCATTGTTGTCGTTGTTCGCTATCGGTATAACGGTATACAACATCGACGTGCAGGCGTTATCCTCGGGAAATTAGTCGATTTCTTTTTCATTGCCGTTGGAGACGTTTCGGGACGATAAATACACGCACGTGTGTGCATGTGTATGTACACACTCATACACACACATGTATAGGTCGTTCCGGATCCCCTACGTCACTGCCTCTCATTCCCATCCATTCTCCTTAATCATGTGGGCAAGCTCGATTATGAACTTACCCTCTTTGTACTTCTGACTCGACTCGAACGCGTGCTCCTGAAAGTCGTAATTCTCCATTAGCAATTCGTCGCATGTCCTTCGAGAATTATTGCGAAATGAGATTTCGGTTAATCACTAAGATTGGGTCATTTTCGCGCCGCGTATGCTTCAAGTGATACAGGACGATCTCGATTGTACATTGAACGAATAGAAAAATTTGAGAATAAGGGGGGGGGGGCGGGGTGGCATCCATGTAGATAACGTTGAAGTTCGCATAGTTAGAATGCAACTATTTCTTTATTATTATGCTTATTCAAAGCCTTCTTTTTTTGCAAATTGTGATCTTAAATCTCTAACAAGAAAACGTAAAAACGTCGAAGTGATTTTCACAGGCAAAAAATTGAATAATTTAAAAAAAATACTTTTCCTTGCATGCCAACGATACAAACGTCAACAGCGTTCATGTCGAGAGTAGTAAAAGCCTTTTTATTGCTTAAATTATAGCTTTTTACGTGGTCAGTTGCAGAAATAACGAGGTGAACGATGGATCGAAAACTATTCGACCGCTCAAGATGGAATTTCGCATGTACATAGTTTATAGCACCCTGTCACCGATGAACCTACGCGATAACAAAAAAAACCTGCATGTTACGACTTCATTTTGTGTCAGGGTTCGTAAAAATCCGATATTTATTATAAATATCGAAAATATCCGATATTTTGATATATATCTGTTTGTTCATATTTTCGATATTTCTGATATTTATAAAAATGACCCCTATTTATTGGCTGTTTATAGAACTACTTTTTTAGAGGGCGTTGCGAATTTAAAAAAATATGGATATTGTATACAATGTAACAACACCTTTACAATCGTTACGCACGCATTCATTAGAGCCTTGCCAATCAAGTCTCAATTTAACATCATATTATTATGATAATTCATAGTGCCAACAATATCTTTACTTGTCTAAAACCGTTGTTATTCAACAAATAAGAACATTGAGAACAATGAAAAAAACGCAGCCGGTCGAAAGACAATGGTGTTCTTTGAAATTTCGGCGTTTACAAAAAATATTGGGAGTCTTTTTAAGCATACTGATAACAAATACCAAGGACAAACACATAGATTAGTCGTCATAATTTGGTAATTTAAAGTCGAGTCAGCGCAGCGCCATGTATAGTTGCATGGCGATAAAGTTATTGTGATTTAAAAAATACGCTTTTTTGTTGTATTTTAGGATAAATGTCAATGATATATATCCAACATAAATGTCAATGATATTTATCCAACATAAATATCAATGATATTTATCCAACATAAATATCAATGGATATATATCATGATATATATTATGCGAACCGTGCTTTGTATAGATATATTTTTCTCTGGAAATCGTAATTGTCTGTTCGAAAGCAAACTTTTTTCCAATTCTCAATTACTTTCTGCTTTTGGAGCTTCATCGACAGCGTAGTTATATCCCAATAGAGTAATTCTTCGAAGCTTTTGTTTGTGAGGAGTACAACGGACGCTAGATCTGCCCCCGATTCCCAACTGTGGCGCTGAAGCCATGGCGAGATCCACTCATTGCTCAAGAATCAACCAACATTTTATTATATAAAAAAAGACTTTTCGCTGCTACAAAAATGTATATAAAGTTATGCTAAAAGTTTGATAAAGATCCGTTGTACAGATTTTTTTTTATAGAGCATTGTCAAACGATCGTTTTACTTCTAGTGTTCAGATGGACTACTCCCCCATAAGACTAACGTAGCTCGAGTTTTCTAAACAAGCTTACTCTGAATGAGAGCAAGAACAAAATTGTAATTGAATTTTCGGCTTATTTCAGGCGTCGTCGTACATTACAACGTGTATTCGAAAATCATACCAAAGCAATGTTTTCCCTTGAGCTTCGCACAAGGGAACCTCTCCGTTGATTTTGAAACTTCACGCGGCATATCTCCGGATGAGAAGACGTTCGAGTCATGCTACTCACATATTTCCATCCGAGTGTCGTTTTGCAGCACTCGCAATAAATGTCGGCGACAGCGTGAAGGCCGGTCAATAAGACTCGTTCCTCGGCAGGTCCGCAACCCACGTTTACCCTATAATACAACATAGATTTGTTGAAACAATCGCACTCAAAGATCACAATGACAGGAATATCGGAATAATGAAGTGTTTCCTAAAATATATTTGGATATCATTCCCAAATGGGAACGTATTGGTGATATATTTGGGAAACATTCTAAAATGAATGCTTACACGGAATTGAAGAGATAGGCACGACCTTGGCTGCCCTGGAAGGACTGAAACCGAGAACGAGACACAAATTTAGTAATAGATTCCAATAAATTTTAATAACATCGAATCGTCGTTATTTTGTGGCGACCCTGACGACAGTTTGTGAAAGTTTTAGACAGATAATGTGAGTGTATTCACTGCTTGCGTCCCACAGAGTTTACCCGGAAAGATATAAATCGGGACGATAGCTCTCTTTTTATATATCTATATAGGTTGAACACAAGAAATACACGATTTGCATAATTTTAGAGGTCCTGCACGATGTTGCCAGGCTTGCCAAAGGTGCTTAGCATTCGGGATTGGTATAAGCCGCAGACTTTCGTGATCGTGCAAGTATTTTCATGGTGGGAGTGAAGTTTGCGGTTTTTATGGCTTTTCAATCGTTTTTTTTTTTCCTTATCGTTCACGTTCTCTCTTTCTCACTTTTTCCCGAAAGAGAAAGAGAGGTGATGATCGATCGATTAAAAAAATAAAGTATTGAAGTGATCCAAACTAATCAAAGAGAACCTAAATGGCTATTATTCGGTGAGGGAGCTTCCGTCCAAATGGGTTGTCCATTTTTGTCGGCTTTATTATTATCAAAAAATATATAAATTGATATTAAACAGGTTTAAGGCTGTTTTTCGTAATACACGTTTTTAATTGAATGAATGTTTTGTCAAAAAATAGCCATACTCCGTCAAAATATTAATTGGTATGACGTATTTTAGTGATAAGACGAAAAAGTGTACTCTATATTTAGAGGTAGAGCCTCACTTCCGAATAGTTAGCCAAATTTATTATACTTCAAAAAACGGCGAAGAAAATAATGATCAACAAAGAGTAGTAAATGCGCGTTGGATGCGGGGCTTCGGCAATGTACCGTAAAATTTTTGCGAGAATAGCTCTTATGCAAATGTATAGTCGATCGTGAAATTATAGTACAAATTTGCTATGTTTAAATACATATTGCAGGTTATGTTCATGTTTCCAATTTTTCCCACAATCAATGTAAATAAAAATTGGTCACGCCTCAATATTTTATAAATAATAAAATGGAGAACCCAGTGATTTTATGACAATTCAAGGTACTTTGACGTATTACAATTTCTATGATGTTGAAAAAGTGGTATTTGAACCATCATAGTGAAACTTCTGTTTTGACAAGCTACTGAGCATTTACATCAATAAAACTGAAAAAATCGATGGGATATTCGAAAGAGAGCGAGAGCGAAAGGGAGAGTGTGAAGAGACAGAGAGAGAGAGAGAGAGAGAGAGAGAGAGAGAGAGAGAAAGAAATATGATGTATCACCTTAGAGATGAGTTCGTCGTGGCTCGCGAGGTGAGCACGGCAGTGTATGCACGAGTAAGTGCGGTGGCAGGAGGGCAGATAAGCCTGAAAAGTTTTGACCATGATGACGCGTCCAATGAATGTCACGCAACAGGAGACTGCTTTTTTTCACGAAGCTTTCTCTCCTCTTTGTCTCTCGATCCCCTATTTTCGCCTCGTTCGCCTTCGCGTACCCTTCTCACGCATTTGTACGCGAAAGTTCGCCACTCTCAAGCTTTCTTCCTCTTCCCTGCCTCTCGTATCGAGGCGATGTATGTACGTCTCGTTACATACAAAAGTTCCGTGTTGAGGATTCGTCGTCGTCGAGCTCTCTGTTCGTCAGTTGAGTTTTTCCGTTCTTCTTCCGGCAATCGATTCTTATCGTTATTATTATATTGTATTATAATAATACGTTGCTATTTCGTGTTGTCGATTTTTTTTCCGGACGCGGGGTGGTGGAGCAATAGCAGCCCCGTTCACCGCCGCTTCGTACTGCGATCAGCTGTTGAGCTGGTTCAGACAGCGCCGGTTCGGGGACACCTGCGAACAATGGAATTATCGAAGAATCATTACTTGGCTCCGTTGTGGGATAATCGACTGAGAAAATTAATCGAAAAAAGTTCAATCGGTCAATTAAAAATAAGCACCGGCAAACATTATAACGTCGTTAGGAGCAATTCATTGATACCGAACGATCAACAGCATCAAGATTAAGGCCACTCCAGAGGCCAAAATAAAGGACATATTTGGTGATTTTTTTTCAGCGTAAGCATAAAATTAATCGGAATTACAAAATAGGGGTTCTATTATACATGTAATTGACTATACAAAATTATTTTTTCACAGCGATACATGTCAAAATGGCGACTGTGCAGCATTTTTCCGATGACGCCTTTATTTCTGGAAGGTCAACGGCCGGACCAACGATCCTATAATTTTTTTAGTTATGATGAGACCCTAAAGTTTTTTTCGATTATATATAAGAATAGCTATAGAAGTACGTAGGATTCTTTTTTATATATTGTTTATTGTCAAAATGGCACATTTCTAAAACAAAAAGTATAAAATGCCATGAGAAAATCGTCAGAAAATTGTTTATAAAAAAGGAAGTATGCAATATAATTTTTTTTTAATCCTACGTAGTGCCTCAGAAAATGTAATTCTAAATATACAGTTAAAATTTCAAGTGAATCGATTGAAATTTGTTTGAGTTATGAGTCCGGCCGACTTGAAAAATGTAGTTTTGAGATAAACGCGTTTAAAGTTAGTAGAAAGTCACGACATGAATCAAGAAGGGTTGCGTTAGAATTCGAAAATCGAGTACTTAGAGATTTTTCACACCCATAATTTTTTTGAATATAATTTTAAAGGTACTAAGGTACATTTTTAACAAACAAAAAAATCGATTTTTGGAAAATCCTAGAATGGCCTAAGGCCTTAATGGAGGTCGAGTTGGAACCAAAATTCTATTATTTGTGGATTATTTTATCCATACAGCACCGAACCTCACAGTCACATTGCATTATCTGATTGCGGTCTGACGTTTGTGCAACATTGTGAATTTTAGGAATTGCAATATATATCCCATCAATAAGTTAGAAGATTGCAAATGTCTTTGCAGCGATATTGCAAAGACTTTTCGACAGTTGTGGTTTTCAGGAGACGCGTAACTGCTATTCGATATTGGGAAATGGAAATTTTGGTCAGGTGCAGAAATATACATCACGTTGATTGAAAATCATGTCACGTGATTTTCAATCATTTCCTTCAATTAATCTCGTCGTTGCCTGTGTTTTGTGTTGGTATGTATTAAGGAGCCAGGAATAAAAGCGCAGAACTACAGTTGAAACCGTTTATAACGACATTGCTTATAACGATGAATCAGCTATAACATCGGTACTGCATGGTCCACTCAATGTCGTTATAACCGGTAAGACTATATATGAAAACCACAAATGAAAAGGCCTTTTTCTAATCATTACTTCTAACCGACTGTAAAAGTGATGTACGTCTCAATTAGAAAATATAAAGGTTTTTGTAATAAAGTATACATTGATTAAATGGGTTTCGATCAATAAAACCAATTATTTGCACTGTTGAAATTTATATCGTTGGAATGAAACATAATATTTTTTTTACTGAATTTCCCAAATTGTCTTTGAAAGATCCAAGCTATCAAAAAGCCACGACGATTTTTTTAGGCTCCATATTTAGCGATCTACAACCCAAATCTACAAAATATAATATTCGATACTAATATAAATAAGGAAGTAAGAAAAATCGTTGCATTCCAACAAAGCCTATAATAATTGCTGAAGAATCGCTGTGTGATATAACTGCGAGAAGATTACCATGAAATATTGCTAAAGCCATATATTTTCATGTTTCCTTTATATTGCCTCGATGTTGCAACTACAATATGGCAACGAAGTCTTCGTGCAATGTTTCTGCAATCTTTCAGTGCTGCGTGGACAATTCGTGAAAATCGATTTGGCTATTTAACCGCCTAAATGAGTTTTGCCAAAGTCGGGACTTGGCAGAATGACTTTCTCACATCCGGAAACGGTAGATTCACATCCGTCATTACGACAAGTTTTCCTCGTTCAACGGAACAGGCTAAAATTGAAGGATGGCCGATAAGCGGGACTACAAGACCTTCGTACGAGCTAATCCGTCGATAGACGTCAAGTATAAAACTTTCACCTACAAATCTGACAAAGTCCGAAAGTCCACGACCTCAAGCCCCTCGACTGATTGTTGGCCCTCTTTTGGAGAATACTAGCAATATCACAAACTTTAGAATACTGCTGAACCAGCGCGTATGCCCCATGGACGGTCAGAGCTATATAAAGAAGACCAACGTCGAGAATTTACCCTTACCTACGTTTTAGAAACCTTTCGCTTATTTTCGGCTGTGCCATGAAAATACGATACTACTTCTCGGATACAAAGCCTAGAATCCCAGAGACCAGCTTTTTTTCTATGGGCTGATGTTGAGAAGTTTAAACCGCTGAAATACCACGATCTTCATTTTTTTTATTTGTTTTTTACCTACAATCTTGTTTGTAAATTTAGGCTATATGTTCCTCATGAAGAGCCTAAAAAACGTTTCTTTAATTTTCAGAGTCCAAATATCAAAAAGAAAATTGAGCTGTTTAAAAAAAATTAATTTTTATTGCATCCCAACGATGCAAATTTCAGCACCACGGAACCTCGCTCGATAATTGTTGAGTAAGGTTTTGCGAAAGAGAATGTATAAACACCGGATTCCACTATCTTTATGTTGACACTCCAACTTCTCCGAATAATTTGTGCAACTCGTTATTATATTTTTATATCATTTTTAAATTCACATTAACATTATTATTATGTAAATATTATATAACTTCGATCGTCATATGTTATTTTTATTGTTACGAATAGTAGGAATAATTACAAAACAACAAGATTATTATTAATAAAGAGTACTGGAAATAATAGCAATAATAACAATAATAATAATAAAGGCGTAGGGCAGTTGGTGTGCCCATCGCCCGGGGGAGTGCAACAACACTTCCTCGCAATAGCCACCGCCGTGCCAGGCTAACCACCCAGCACGCCGTAAACTAGGTTACGAACCAACCTAGTCAGGCCCCCCACAACCGGTCCCTCTCGGATGGGGACCATGGATTAGTTGGGATGGGCACCCGGATCGAATCCACGGCAACGACGACGGCTCGAAATCGGCGCCTCGAGTGGACGGAGGAACTCAAGATGGACTTTATCCGCTGCTGGAGGGATAGCAGGCCGTCGCGGCGGGGCTATATGGCGAGGTTGCAAGCTCTGTGGAGCCAAGTGCAACCAGAGCTTGCACACCTCTCGCAACAACATCTGCGAGACCAGGCCGCCCGCCTGCGATAGCAAGGTTACGATCTCCTTTTATTACCACCGCGGCTGTCCGGCAGGCGCTCTTCTCTGCAGTCTGCACGGAGTTCTGCTGGACGGCCGCAGGATCGATCCTCCCGGCAGTCGGATCCTCCCCCGTTGGCGCGTCGATTTAACAGAGGACTGGGGAACAAGGAGGGAGAGAATCACTGGGAAATTTTCTCTCCAGCCTGGTTGCCTTGCAGCGGCAAATGAGTCCCTTGCGGCAGCAATTCCTGAGGCTGCCGATCTCCTCAGCTTGAACTGAGCTGTGTATAACGCTGCTGTTGTGGCGAGGCCTCGGGCACGCAATAACAAAGCGGCGTTCGTGGCTAAGACTCGGCGGCGCGTCGCACAGCTCCAGAATAAGATCAATGAAGCGCGGAGGCAGGCATCCCGTGTTCAATGTGTAATAGACTTCATTACGGCGGGGAGGGCGTTTACCCCAAGAATCCGAAAAATCAGCTCGGAACTGAAATGCCGTCATCACACATTGAACAAAGCTATCCTTTTTCTGGTGAAGGAACGCTACGTGGAAAAGGTGCGGAACCTGGGGGTTGTGAAGCAATCCCTAGAGAGGCGGCTGGGTCGGGCGTTAGACAACGCCCTCTTTCACTCCGATCCAGGCCGCTGGTGCCAGCCACCTGCGCCTGCCCCCGACAAAGCGCCATCAGCTGTTCAGGTGGAGCGGTTTTGGGGAGAGTTGTATGGTGAGGAGGGTAATTTTGATGAAAACACTCCAACTCTGGGACGGTTCGTCGCGTTTTGCCGGCAAAAGCCGAATCAGCGCGGCGACTGTCTTCTAGTCACGCGGGGGAGGTGGATACGGCGCTGAGTGGCGTGAGGAACCACGCCGCTCCCGGGCCGGATGGAGTCAATATCTTCTGATGGAAGAAATTCACGTGCACCCATACCCATCTGGCCCGCATCTTCTCGTCGTTGAGACGGTGCCAATCCCTGCGTGGCTGACAGAGGGAAGGACGGTATTACTCCCCAAAAGAGGGGTCCTGTCTCGTCCGGAGAACTACCGCCCGATAACGTGTCTGAATGCGCTCTGCAAGATCTTTACCAAGATACTCTATGAGCGGGTTCTGCGCGAAATCGAGCCTGCATGGAGGGACATACATGAGCAAAGGGGATCCAAGAGAGGACTGGGAGGTTGTAAACAGAACTTGCTGGTGGACCGCTGCATCACGCAGGACGCGGTCCAGCATAAGCGTAACCTCTCATTCGCTTGGATAGACTACCGGAAGGCGTTTGATACTGTCAGTCACAGACTGATCATCCACACACTCGAACGTCTTTCGGTGAGTCCTTACATAGTTGGATGCATTAAGCAGCTTATGCCGCTCTGGAAGACGCGCTTCACAGTTAAAACTAGTATAGGCATCGTGTCGACCGGAGTGGTTGGGTATAGGAGGGGGATTATCCAGGGAGATTCTCTCAGCCCCCTCCTATTTTGCGTCTCACTATTACCCCTATCTGTCGCCTTGTGGGCTGCACGCGGGTACGAAGCAGGGACCCCCGGGGAGCGTGGGCACGGGGTCACCCATTTATTCTATATGGATGACCTCAAGCTATATGCTCCCGGAGAGGGCGGGCTTAAGCTCCTCTTGAACATCGTAGCGACGTACACGCGAGCGGTTGGTATGAACTTCGAGCTGGACAAGTGCGCTGTTCTTCATCTCAGGAGAGGGAGAGCAGAGGGTATGGCGGCTGATGTCCAGCTGGTGGACGGGAGCGTCCTTAAACACCTGGACGCCGAAGGGTCTTATCGCTACCTTGGCATCGACCAGCGCTCTGTACAAGACGCTGAGGGTGTCAAAGGGGCCCTTCGCAGTGAGTATAGGCGGCGTCTCAGGCGGATCTGGAAATCAGATCTGTCTGGGAGAAATAAGATCACCGCCACCAATATGCTCGCTGTCCCGGTCCTACTCTACTCATTTGACGTCGTCAAATGGCGTAGAGACGAACTTACACAGCTGGACATCAGCACGCGCAAGATCATGAACATCCAACGGAGCTTGCCCCCTCGATCTTCCACCCCGCGCCTGTATATGCCGCGTCAGAGCGGAGGGCGTGGGCTCCTGGGATTATAGTGTCTTCATGACCGCATTGTCCTCGGTATAGCATGCGATGCAATAACGAGCTCGGACCCACTCCTGGAGATTGTGCACCAGCATGAACTTCATGGAGTCGGGTCATTTCTTTATAAGGCGGCAGATCGTGCAGCAGAGACCCTCGGCTTGGAGTTTCGCCGACGCCGGCGCGGAGCCTTGCCAATAGACTCCGTCGCTCGGTTGCCCAAGTTCCGACGTCGGCGGACAATCAGGGCTGCCGAGCAGACTGTCCTGACTCGGCAGCATGTGGGCAGACCCATGCACGGTGTGTTCTTTCGGCACATCGAGGAGCATGGGCTGTACGCCCAGCTGACCTTTTCCTTCTTGCGGTCAGCTGGACTGATGTCTGAAACCGAAGGGTTCATCCGCGCCTGCCAAGACGGAGTCATCAACACCCTGGTCTATCGCAGCCGCGTTATGGGTCAGCCTCTGCCGACCACTTTGTGTCGTGCATGCAAACAATCGCCGGAGACATTAATGCATTTACTGTCGGCCTGCCCGGTATATGCAGTCTCCGGCTATATCCATTGTCATAACGCGGCCCTAAGGGTGTTATATTACCATCTACGACACTCTTATGGGATAGACCGGGAGCCCGTGCCGCCTTATTTGCCAGGAGATATTGAGTCCGTTGTCGTGGCCGAGAGGTGCAAGATTTATTGGAACTTCTCGTTCGCGACCATCGAGCCGCTTCAAGCGAATAAGCCTGATGTTATCCTCTTCGATTTCGACGAGAAGACGATCTACGTCATGAGTTCTCGGCCCCAGCCGAGGTTAACATCCCGCGAAAGGAAGAGGAGAAACGGCTTAAATATCAATCTCTCTTGGTCGAGCTGCGTCGTCTGCACTGGGGATTCAAGGTAACCCTCGTGGTACTCATCATCGGCGCGCTCGGGGGGATGAAGGAGTCTTTCGTGTCAAGCCTCGCCGGCATACCGGTTTGCCGACCCAGGGTCCGGTTGCTGGCAGGTCAGCTGCAGAAGGCGGTCACCCTTGGATCCCTCCGTTTACTCAGGTAACACGATTGTGGACTGCGGTAGTCGCCCACCCTCTGGCTTGAGGGAGCGGCTATCGCAGAACGAGATGTAAACGCGTATTTTCTTTGGACTGGGCCGCAGCCGAGGTGATGTCGGAACCCTCGAGTGCCGCCCAGCATTATTGTCCCGGTCTAGATTAAGATCGAGCCTAACCCCCGGGGGTAGGTGAATGTTTCCCAGTGAAAACTGAGGAAGTGTGTGCCCGGGCAATAAGTCTATTATAAATAATAATAATAATAAATAAACCGACGATAACAGCAATGATAATAAGGGTAATAGCAACAATAAAAGAAGATAAAGCAGATAAAATGAATGTTATCACTGTTGAATTCGCGTGCCAGTTCGTCACTTATCAATCCGAAAAGAGACATTCAAGCTTGTTGCACGCTGTTATACTCTAACGCAGTGTTCCTATGCGATGTTTATATAAGCATTATTACGGTTATAATTCTGTAGATAGAAACGTAGAAGCGATTGATAAGAGAGTCGTAACAATCGCGTCATATCGAAACGCGTCAGCTGTGAGCTTCGTATATTGCTGGCGTGAAGAAAAATGAACCGAACAAAACATGAAAAACACGCGGGACGTCTTATCTTTCTTCCTGCGTCGTTGGTTATATGCTGCGTGAGAGGATTTTGAGACTTGCGAGACGAGGAGAAACAGCGGTGCAGCAATAATTTGTGAGACATCGAGGTTAGAGCTAATCCTACAGCGATTCGTTTGTAAGCTGTGCTTCTAAAGTAGCTTGAATCCTGATGACGTTAAAGTTTTGCACCGTTGGAATACAACGAATGTTAATTCTTTTTAATTACTGCATTTTTTGTTCTTTTTTTTGGACAATGAAGATCGCCCGAACGTTTCTATGTAATCTTACTAGAAATTTACTACCTCAATTTGTAGAAAAAAAAATTTTGAATAATGATAAAAGTAGTTAAATAAAAAAAAAGAAATATCGTTGGAAGGTAATGAATCTTTTTTTTAATTACCCGATTTTTGGCGATGGTTTTGAGCTACCAAAAAAACTCGACCGTTTTTAAGAATCCTTATCGGAGATTTACAACCTGAATATGCGTAAATTTGTTGAATAATTACAGCATGAAAAAATATTCAAAAAGAGAATTTTCGTTGCAATCCTTCGGTGCAAAGTTTTGGTTTGATTGCGGTTGTCCTTTCCGACTGCGATATTGCATAATAAAATTCGCCCCACCGAACTTATTGTTCGAACACGTACTTTGGCAACAGGATTATCGAATAGCGAATTTGAATCGATATAGTTTACTCGAAGTAAGGATTAAGGAAATAAGAAAAGCATATCACGTGCCCGCGAGACATTACGTTACGAATGTTTCTGCGGTAAAAATAGCAGGGGTCGCAGCGGATATTTGACGCAATAATATCACGGTAAGTAGACGTTTCTAGCCTCGAGAAAGACACGTGGCCTCGGTAAACTGATCAGCTCTTTCGAAGAGACGTTGCAGCTAGTGAAACAAGACCGTGTATGCAAAAATTGTACCTCTCACATCAATCTATACGTCAATCTAGACTTGTGATTAAGGGTACTTGCCAATACTCTGAAACTCTTATGGCAATCTTTGCATACGGTTTTTTTTGTTCGTCTCTATACTTTCTATTGTTCCTTCATACGTCATGGAGTAAAACAATTAATGGTGTTGAAGTTTGCATCGTTGCGATACAACAAGAATTCTTTTCCTGAATCATCAATTTATCTTTCAAATTCTTTTGGCAGTTTTAGTGTACAAGAATTATTCAAACTTTTTTATAATTTTTTTTCTAAGTTCTGCAATTTATATTGGCAAAAAAATATTTTGCGATAGCAAAAAAAAAAAAAGAATTTAGGTGTGTTTCAAGGCTGCGAAGTTCGAGACCGCAACAATTTGAAAGAATCAAAGCGGAAAAAGGAACGGGCGAAGAGAGAAAAACAGAAGGAAATAACGGTGAACGAACGATGACCGAGATATATCGTGTAAAAAATGGTGTTGAAGTTTGCATCGTTGGAATGCAACGAAAGTTCTTTTTTTTAGATTCTCAATTCTGCACTTTTATTAATATGCAAAACTTTTTTTTCCGCGGATTTATTTCGTAAATCTCTAAATAGGTATCTTAAAAAATGGTTGAGCGATTTCTGTTGCCGAAATCTGCCAAAAAAAAATTGGAGCGCTTCAGAAAACTTGATCTTCATAGCATTGCAATGATGCAAAGTTCAATCTAGTGCGAGAAAAGCATGTCGCCGATACATACAGGTTTTTTAGGAACATATCTACTTTGTTGAAATGTCCGTACATACATATGTGAAAATGGCAGAAGAAAAGCATCAGTAAAAACCAAAAGTGAGGTACCAAAGAATCAAAATAATTTCGAAAAAAGAATATATACTTCATATTTTACTATTACAGTTCAATATTCACAGGATTGAAGTTTGCATCGTTGACATTCAACGAAAATGAATACTTAGGAATTTCTTTCAGCAAAATGTGCCTACAACAATCTCTTTATTATTTTTTGACACACTTATTCGGAGATCTACAATATAAATATTGCTACAAGGGATTTCGCATAGCAATAAATATAAGGAAATTAAAATATAAAAAAAGAACTTTCGTTGCATTCCAACGATGCAAACTTCAACGCCACGAATATTCACCGACAGGTCGTTTGCAACTGGAAGGCTTTATGAAATAAACAAATGAATCAATCGACGGATAAATAACGAAACAATTTCTCGCATGACCTTTCCGATTTTTACGACCACCTCATCTCGATTCCTCTTTTGGTTCGCGAAATTCAATTACGTATGTACTTAAGTTTTTTACATTTTTTTATATTTCGCAGTGTTATATCTAACGATTGCAATACTAAGTCGAATCCACCTAGGTTTAAACATACACAAGACGTAATTCAAGTTAGAGATGTTATACATTTTCTTACTAATAAATTATTTGGTAGAAATTCATCCAATTATTCAATAGATTAAGTTTCCCAAATTCGAAA
The DNA here is from genome assembly GCA_963932345.1 of Ophion ventricosus. NCBI lineage: Eukaryota > Metazoa > Arthropoda > Insecta > Hymenoptera > Ichneumonidae > Ophion > Ophion ventricosus. The sequence continues at coordinate 15,210,364 of OZ010715.1, read as the reverse complement.
CCCAATTAAGCAAATATTTTGCACCCGAAAACAGTAGATTCTTCCCATTTTATCAAAATACTTGGGCCCGTTTTCGAGATACCACGTGGGTCATTAAGTCCCGGGACGGACACACAGATGGCGCCGCCAATGCCATGCCGCTTTTGTTTTTCGGTAGTACCAACCTTCAAAAGATACGTGTAAAAATTTCATGACATTCGGTTCAGTCATTGTTGAGATATTGAAGGTTAAGTTACGCTACATTTGTTTTTACTTAAACGAATAAAAACGAGTTTCGTGTGTTAATCAAACACTGTTTTTTAATGGAAAAAAATAACGTTCAAGCTCAGCAATAGCTTGAAAAGTGTTACCGGGAAAAGTGCCCATCGAAAACAACCATTTGCCGATGGTATGCGGATTTTAAACGCGGTCGAACAACCACCGAAGACGCGGAACGCTCAGGTCGTCCAATTAAGGTGGTTACGCCCGAAAACATCCAAAAAATGCTGAAAATTGTTATGTCCGATCGTAGAGTGAAGTTGCAAGAGACAGCAGACATCCTAAAGATATCAAAAGGCACCGTGTTCAAAATTGTGCATGAAAATTTGGGTATGAAAAAACTTTTGTCCGAGTGGGTGCCGCGTTTGCTCACAGTGGAACAAAAACAACAACGAATTGATGATTCGGAGCGCTGTTTGAAGCTGTTTACGCGTGATAAAAAGGATTTTTTGCGTCTGTACATAACAATGGATGAAACATGGATTCATCACTATACGCCGAAGTCGAAAAGAGTGTCGGCCGAGTGGATAGGAGAGGGCGAAAGCCGGTCAAAGCGTTCGAAGACACAACAGTCAGCAGGCAAGGTCATGGCCTCTGTATTTTGGGACACGCACGGAATTTTGCTCATCGACTTTCTTCCGAAGAGCCAGACGATCAACAGCGACTACTACATCGCATTATTGGATCGATTTAATGACGCGATCAAGCAGAAAAGGCCTCACAGGGCGAAGAAAAAACCGCTGTTTCACGAAGACAATGCACCGATCCACAAGTCGATGAAAACGATGGTGAAATTGAACGATTTACGAATCGAATTGCTTCCACACCCTCCATATTCACCAGATCTGGCCCCATCTGACTTCTACCTGTTCGCAGATCTCAAAAAGATGCTCCAGGGAAAGAAATTTGGCTCCGATGATGAGGTTATAGCCGCAACTGAAGCCTATTTTGTGGCAAAAGACAAATCGTTCTATAAGAAAGGCATTGAAAGTTTAGAAAAACGTTGGAATGATTGTATCGCTATGGACGGTGACTATGTTGATGTATAAAGTCGAATTTTGCAAAAAAAAATGTGTTTTACTGGTTAGTCCCGAGATTTAATGACCCATGTGTTAAAGTTCATAAACATATAGTGGTTTTGAAGTTTGAATCCTTGGAATGCGACGAAAGTTCTTTTTTATATTTTTATTTTCTCACTTTTATTATTTTCCAAAACATTTCTTCCAGATTTAAATTGTAGATAGTGATCTATTTAGGGAAATAAGCGACTCACAGCATAATTTATGGATTTGTGTAACGAAGATTAGCCACAAGAATGAATAGTGTAGAATTTGCTACAAGGCATGTCCACCATTATTTTCACTTACGTATTTAAAAAAAAATTGAAAAATGACTTCAAAATTGTTTTAAAAAAGTCTATAAAATGAGAGAAAAAATAAATGCTTGACGTGAGCGTGCTCGTGTCGTAGAATGCCGACCCCGAACGGCGAGAAAATAAATTAAGAGACAAATCAGAGCGTGCGTCTTTATCTCCGGCATCGTTCTATCCGTCTCTCTCTCTCTCTCTCTCGCCCAGTCGCGAAAATGAATGGATCGTACGTCAGGTCGTAGGCTTCGACCAAATTATAAAAGCGTTAACAGCCGTTTTAGCCAATTTAACGATCTCGGTGCAATCTCGAGATAAAGAAAACGATTGCGCCCAATTCAGGTTTCAATTTTTTTTTTTTTTTTTTTCAAAACTACGGTAAATTCGTTGCTCTCTTGTTTTCCTCCGTTGTTTCTTTGTTAGGATAAGATGCAGCTGTGTAGCGTGCCGAGGTGAAACGAACGGGAGAGGACGGGGAGGGGGGGGGGGGTAGCGAGCAGGCCTGCGCCAACGATAGTGAGAGAGATAGAAAGTCGTGTCGTTGCGCGCTTACGAGCGAAAACATACCAGATTGAGAATCTGTTTCGCATCGCGTTAACTCAATTGAACGTCGCATAAAAGCTTAGAAAACAAGCTTCTTAGAATGTGTCTACGTGACAGTTAAAACGATCGAAATGGGCTACGATATTTTTTTTTCTCCCGCGAAGGGAAATTGCATTAATAGCGCGTGTACACAAAGGATCTTCGTGACAAATAATGGCGTAAGATTCGAAAAAAAAAAAAAGACGCATGAATAAGTAAACAAAAGAAAAGGGGCGAAGATGTGAATGAAAAAGGAAAAAAGCCGCGAAGACTGTTGTCGATAATTCAGGCGACACTGTCGCGATTGGACTACCTTGCAGCTGACACACGTCCGTCCACACAGCTGAGCGTATTTTGAAAAGGCGAATGAGCGATATGTCACAGACGAGAGGATAGACGTACGGCAGGCCGTGCGAGACAGACCTAGAGAGAGAGAGAGAGCGAGAGGCGGATAGACGCTCATTTCGTACATCGATTCGCGACTTCTACAAAAATTCGCGACCGCACACGACGAAAAGAGAAATATCCAAAGCGGAAGAACCAAAGAACTACACGTTCAACGAGCCAGTCGATAAACATCGATGCTTTTTTTTCTTTCTCATTGTAGAAACGGTATCGTTCGATTAGAGAAGGCGGACAATAACAATCGAGACTCGTAACCATTCGGATAAAGAGAGCAACGTTGTAAGCACCGTATTGATGATATCGATAACCGAAGCACAAGTCGAGGCGACGAATGACAGCGAGAACGAAAGAAAGGAGAGAAGAAGAACAAAAAAAACAAACAGTATTGCGTAGTTGAGGGAAGCGCGCGAGCAAACGTGGGATGACGAGAGGGCGAAGGGGAAATGATCGCGGCATGGACGATGGTGTTGCTATCCCAACTACGCTTCCCCCCGAATTATCCTAAGGGACAAGATTACAAGGGTTTTAATTTCCCTAATTTCTTTATCTACCGGGGATTTCCTCGTATTCACACGAAAGAAAAGAAAAACATAAGTTTGACGGTTTGTTTGAAACTCGTGGGATTTTTTCTTGTCTCGTGTTATTCTTTCGTGCAATAGTGACGATGGTTTCTCATCTTTCGGCCTTTGTTGCGTCTTGCTATCGGTCTCTCTCTCGCGCGCGCGCGCGCGCACATACACACACACACACACAGAGAGGCACTGTCGTTAAATCCAAACAAAGAAGCGTGCCAGAACTTCTTGAGAACAGGGTTGTGTCGTATGCGCGATTCCAAAACGCGTCGCACAAAGTCGCGTAAGAAAGAAAAAAAAACGAGAAGGACGCAATCACAAAACGTAAAACACTCGTGGTGAAGTGCAACGAGTTTTTGCATACGCGCAACCACAGGGAGCCAATGAGCGAGAAAGAGACAGAGGGAGAGAGAGAGAGAGAGAGAGAGACACACACACACACACACACACACACACACACACACACACACACACACACACACACGTACGCACAAACCACGATACAAACGTCTTGTTTTTGTACGAACCTCCATATGCATTCGTGACAGTGACAATTGCCAATTAACGACGATGCGAAGACTAGCGTATCAGGTTGGATCACGGCTTTGTCCTCGCGGGTGCCACGAAAAAAAAACAACTCGTTTTGTTCATCACTAACTCGCTCCGAGCACTGCCCCGCAAGCGTCTTTTTATACAAGTCCAAGCGAGCACCGTACTTCCTACTGCTGATCGGCGGCCTCAGCGTTGTTCGATTTATTTCGGTTCGTCCGTAGGCGGGACGAGACCACGGGAACGCATGCGCTTTCCTATTACTAGTGTCTCCGGACATCGCCGCTTGTAGACGCCACCTTACGACGACGAAAAACAAACAAAAAAAAAAACAATGCGTGGCGCCACCACGATCTATCGAGCGCACTGTCCCGGACCTGCCTATCGATAAGCGAGATCGGCTTTCCGGAGAAAATTCAATCCGTTCGCGATACCCTGCGTTCTCGATTACGAACGATACTTATGGTTATATGATCGAATTTACGCTAATTAAAGAGGTTGAAGCGGTTCAGTTTAGTTAAACGACGGTTTATGAGTTTTTTTTTCTCGATAAACCTAAAAAAAGATGCATACGAGGTATAGATTTATGCTGTAGATGCTAAGTTTTCATAAAATTTATAATTAAAGGGCAGAACCATGCATGTTTATACTTTTATTACGCGAGAAAGAAAAACTGTTGTGCTACGATCAGCTTGAAAATGTATAACATTATTTATGATTATTATAAGAGTCGTAATCTTTTACTAGATTGAAAATATTAAGAGGATTAAAAAGATTCGTGATCTTTTATCAAACCTTGATGGTTTAATATATTGAGTATATATGGTTTTCGATAGCCGAGATGGGTTTTTTTTTGTCTTTCTAAATGTTTACAAAAGTTTAGTTTACGTTAATGCGTTGTTAGAAATGGTTTATCTCGATGCTAAATAGCTAAAAAAAATTAAGTCACCCGTATCGTGAACGTTTTGCCTATCCAACCGTATGTAAAATTACATACAATAAAGCATTTTTTAGCTGAGGTGTTTTGTGGTGAAAAAAATTCAAAAAATTCGTGAAGACAGTATAGTCTGGACAATAACATATATATATATATATATATATACATATATACATTTAATCTCGGATTGTGTGTAACGCTCCAACCTCCTTAAGCATGGCAATTATTTTTAGGAATTATTAGGATCAATTCGGAACAATTTTTAGAGTAATTATTTTTACGAAGTACGCTTAAACGCGATGGAGGTTGGGAATTCCAGTGCAACGTGTTTTTGTTTTGCGTTCGTCGGTAAAGAAATCTTCCGGAAGTTCGTTCTTTACTACGCAAGGTCACGGCATTCTGTATATTGAAAATCTGGATTTTTGTGCGTATTGGAAACTTTTTTTTCGTGACGTGAATGATTGAAATAGTAATTTTCAACCTTGAAAAACGTTGTCAGCGTAGCAGGAAACTTTTCGGTACTTCGAATCTAGTTTCTAGTTTTTATGATGCGCTACGACTTTGTTCACAGACTTTCGATTATTTTGGAGCGTCGAGAATTCCCAACGTGAACCTTTTTGTTTTTTGTAGGTTTAAATATATGTCCACTGAAAGTTAATATTCGAAGTGTCGATAAGTTGAACTACATATCGGTTGTGAGAAGAAAAAAAGTTCCTCAAATTTAGACAATTCAGCTGATTTCGATCTGGAAGATCGTGAATGCCGCTAGGATTGTAACAACGATTATCGCAGTAAATGTGTTTGCTAGAGATGTCAATTTCAGATAAATTCACGAGTTTTCATTTGGAAAACTGCGATTTTGAAGTATCCGAATGAGTTTTGAATATTTTTTATCTCAAAACCGTTGTAGCCGAAGTTCTGGAAACTCCGAAATTGAAATCCGATGGTACTTATTTACGTCTAAAAATGTGTTATCGCACCTTCCACTGTCGGATGTAATATATTTTTCTCGATTTCTGGATGTACATTTGTTATTTGAAATATTTATTTCGAACACCCACATCAGGAAGTTTAAGTTTCATCGGCAAAGCACTTTCATTTGCGATTAGACAGTACATTGCTGATCAAACTTGGTCCAAGCCGACAAAGCTATTTTCCTAACCTCATCCGGTCATCGTCTCGAAAAATCGATTTTTCCCGAGCCACGAGATGCCTCATCCATAGTCACCACACAGTCAATGGGTACACGAGTATAAGATTGTTCTGGCATAAACTTTCGAATTACTGTTGCCTCCGGCTTATTTTGGATTTTGCACTGACCGCACTTTTTGATGATTGCACTTTTTGACAATATGAGTCTTTGCCCGAAAGAATTTTTGGCGAAACGCTTTCGAAACATCAAATTTCGAAAATTAATAAATTAACGCGCGTGTATATCTAGATCTATCATAGCGCGCTACTGCTATTTCTACCTTATCGACATGATTGACCCACCAAACCCACAACAAAATCCAAACAAACACAACCAAGTCCAAACAATCCGAGAGAAACCCAAACAAACCGTGCAAAAACCCAAACAAACACAACCAAGCTCAAACAATCCCAAACAAACCCAAGCAAGTTCAAATAATCCCTGCTAAACCCAAACAAACACAACCGAGCCCAAACAATCCCAAACAAACCCAACCAAGCCCAAACCCCGAAAAACCCAAACAAACACAACCAAGCCCAAAGAAACCCAAAATAACAAAACTAAACCCAAACAATCCGAAAGAAATCAAAACAAACCCTAAAAGAACCCAAACAAACCCCACAAAACCCGAGCAAACCAAAATAAACCCAAACCCAACGAATAAAAAAACCCGAGCAAACCGAACAAATCCAAAACACGAGCAAATCCCAAACAAACCCAAACCCAAAGAATCGAAAACACGAGCAAACCCAAAAAATCCAAAACCCGAGTAAACCAAACAAACCCAACAAACGCACACACGACACGAGCGGCGAACGTGTCTGTGATCGTGTCGATAAAGTAGGGATTGCAGTAGACGTCATGATAGATATAGATATATACGCGCGTTAATAAATGAACTTTCAAAATTCGATATTTCGAAATCTATGGCGATGCGCCAACAATCCATTTAGGCAGTGACTTATATCATGAAAAAGAATATCTGTGCAAAATTTCAATTGAGTCGGAGGTAACAGCTATTCAGAAGTACAGCCTATTTTTGCATCGGATTCTCATTTGTGCGTAATAAATGGCGGGATACTGTGCCAGCTGCGTAAACGAAAGCGCCCTCTTCCCCTTTCCTCAAAGATGTTCGCTTACGCGAGCACGTGCTCGAACGTCGTACGTTCGTCCAAACTTCGCAGGACACCAAACGGAGCAGTGCGATCATCATCGACTGACGAACGCGTGTTTCGGGACTTTTCCTGGAGAGGAAAAAGACGGAGATGGCAGGCTAGAATCAAAGACGCGAGAATCGTAAATGATGCGGTCCGAAGGCAGGATTCGCGGATGCGGTTTAGTCTTTGTTTAAATTTCCAGCGCAGTATTGAAGTTAGGATAGCGCGAGTTTAATCAACTAAACTACTCCAAACTACAAAGGTCATCGTTGAGCTTACCGGCAGGCCAGCCACCATGAATCCTAGCTCTCATTCGAGCCCTCCCAGTTCTCGTTCGAAAGTTTCGACGAAGACTACGCGCTGCCTAAGATCTTCCACGTTACTAATGGATCATTGTACTGTTTTTTTGTTGTTGTAAATGTGGAGATGTATAGAAAAGTTTGTCGGCATTCATACTGGCTCAAAAACACTCCACATTGAATATCACGTACACATTTTAACATCGTAACAAATGAAGAACCGCTGGACGGATTGAGATGCGAGCTTTAAAAATTAACGCCAGGCTTGATAAGGGCCTTGACAATGAAATGTGTACCAAGCTGAAAAGGATTGCAATTTTTATCACAAAAATGTGAACGCGCTGCTTGATGCATACAAATGATGTCGAGATATTGTATTTTTTTCTCAATCAATGAATGTGAGTCAAATTAGGTGCTGTCTCAATATTTTACAGATCGGAGCGCGAGGAATCGTCTGATTTTATGCTCGTGTAAAGTGATACTTCATTGTCAGAGAAACACGGGTATTCGAATATTTCCGTAGTGAAACTCTCTTTTGACTAGCTAATGTGCTCGTACTACCTTAATCTAGATAACACCGCTATCGCGCTAAACATCGGGCAGCGGGCACAACAGTAGGCGTCGCGCATGCGCGAGAGGAACGTAGGTCCAGCCGGTCCAGCGCGTCGCGCAAGATCCACGGTGACGTAACGCGAAGAGTGGGGGGATGAGAGAGCGTCGGTAGTTGCGGCGCGTGAGTGTCGCGTCCCGAATATTCACGCCACACGGCCATACTCTCCGTGTCCATACAGTGCTGCCACGCGCTCTGCGCGGTCGTGTCACGCACGCACACATATCCGGTGGCTTCCGTTTACACGATCCATCGTGTATACAGCATGAGCACATGCGGTCTTGTAAATGATGTGTCGCTGTACACACCGCACATATGCGCAGCAAAAATTGACCGGCGGGCTTTTTTTCCTCCCAATTCGATCTAGCTCAGGCACGATCCTTCGTCGTTGTTCTCACTGGTCCTGCTGCCACTTCAAGCTCCTGAAACACCCGGATAATTCAGAGTCCCGAGAAGGGCAGAAGTTAAAAAAAAAAGGAAAGAAATCGCCGACTTGTTTCAATCTTTCTCGTGCGCACACGAGAAAAAAAGGAACAGGTGCACAAGTGGTGACCGACAAAACATCATTTCTCGCTCTTTGTTTATTCAATATGTATTTCTTTTCTTATAAATTCATTATCCTACGAATCAGTTTTTTTTTTTTACGTGGAAAAGCCACGAGCGAAAGAAATAAGATCGAAATAGATCCAAAGATCGAGAACCGAAGGGCCAACGATTAAAACCTATGAAGTAATGACGCAGTTGAAACTTAAGAAAATAAAGTGTTCACCGAACGAAAAAAAAACGAAGAAATTAACAAACGGAAAATATATATATATGTGTGTGTGTGTATATATATATTCATAAAAATGTATCTCCTCAATAAGGCAACCAATTTGTTGTGTTTAGTACTCCATTTAGTATGTATACTCCTAATGTAAATGATATATAATATATATATATATATAATTTATATATAAAGTATATGTAAAACACTAATATATGGTTATTTTTATTTTTTCTTGTTACAAGCCTTACATAATTAGAATATAATATGTATAATTTGTATATATACTCTTGTAATAAAAGGGAGCGGCGAGATTGGGTGGAGGCGTCGGGGCTTTTTTCGGTAAAGGACAGGCGGACAGGGGGGGGGGGGGGGTTACTAAAGGGGATACGGGAAAGGTAAACTGATTACTCCGATACTTGATTCTAGAGAATAATAAATATAACTAATGTGTAAAAGTGTGTACGCGTGTTCGGGTTGTGTTCTCTTGTTTTATTCCATTTTTAACATTTTTCTGCGTGTGCAAAACGGGGGGGAGGGCCTTCATGGTTTTCCGCGCGTGTGTCGGTGTGTGTGTGTGTGTGTGTGTGTGTAGCACGTGTATGTGTGGGGGGGTTAGTACAAGAGAAGTGCGTGCAGAGGGTTGCAGCTGGGTGCGCTTTCGGGGATGCTATCGTAACGGGGATTATCGTCGACACGACTCACGTCCCGTCGATCGTTCCTCATTCCATTTTTCATTCGAACGTCATCACTGTTTCACATGGTGACGTTCAATTGTATTGCTTTTGTGTCCACCGAGCACGCCTGTTGTTGCTGTTGCTGCTGTTGTTGTTGTTGCTGTTGCTGCTGCTGTACTTGCTGTTGTACCTGTTGTTGTACCTGTTGCTGTATCGCCTGCAACTGTATCGACTTTGTGTCAACGGTGCAGGCCTGTTGCTGCGCTTGCTGTTGTTGCTGGGCTTGCTGTTGTTGGGCCTGCTGATGTACCTGTTGCTGTTGTTGCTGGGCTTGCTGTTGTACCTGTGCCTGCTGCGTAGAGCCCTGCTGCTGTTGCTGCACCTGCTGTTGTTGCTGCTGCGCTTGCTGGGCCTGCTGAGCGGCCGCCTGGGCCGCTTGCCTTTGTTGCTGTCGCAATATACTAGGCGGTGGATCCATGTGCTGGCGCTGATGCAACAACAAATGATTCTTCTGAAAGAAGGCCTTGCCGCACTTGTCGCAAACGTGTGATCTTATGTGACAACTCCCGTCCGTATGTCTTCTCTGGTGCTGCGAGAGGCCGTGCTTCTGGGCGAAACCGCGACCGCAATCCGGGCATAGATGCGGCTTCGGCTTCGGGCCCGAACACACCGGTGGCGAGGTCTGCGTCGCTCCGTGCATATGACTCACCCCCGGTGTACCGATTGGCCCGTTCATCTGTGCAAAACAATTTCGGGCTGGATTAAAATTCTCTCGCGTTCTAAACTCTATCACTAGCTTTTGTTTTTTTCTTTCTTTCGGGCTTTGACTCAGCAATCTTTGGATTAACGCGGGTTTACGGGCGAGACAAGTAACGTTGATGAATACGCGGACCGGGGGAGTTTTTGCTTCACCGACCGAACTCCGGGCTCGCTCGCTGGGAATCTTTAACGTTTTTGAAATCTTCAAATATTTCAAGGCGCCAATTTGAGATTTCGGAGTCGCGTCGATGAACGTTCGTAAGGTTGGGAGTATCGAAAAAAGTCGGAATTCCTACTTGCGCGGAAAATACGGCTGGGAGACGAGGCACATTTGGTACACTGAAAATTGGCGCGAAACGCTCCGAAACTTCGAATGTTCTGAGTGTGCCTTTGAATTGGCTGAGTGTGCCTTTGAATAGTGTTGAGTTTCGAACGATGCAAATTTCGAGGGAAGTGAACGCGGCGCAGAGATTTCTGTTTGCGAGCGAAAATCGATCGACCAATTCTCGACTGAAAAACGTGCGTCGGAACAATATTTTCACCGGTTGTTATTATCCAGAGTTGGAACGCGATGACTCTCTTCGAGGACTTTCGTCCAAAACCGTTTGACCAGAGCTGGATAACCATACAAATTAAAACTAGCACGGCGATCGCCAATCGCAAACGATTTTCCCCGAGCATTACGAAACATCGGCGACCGAAGGGTCGCTCATACGTCCACGGGTACGTGAGAAAATGAGACGGGAATTCACCTTCGGTCGGGTCTAATTTTACGAAGATGAAGCCGCGGCGACCAGAGGGGAGCCCTCATAGCTCTACGAAAAGTAAGAAGAAGAGAAAGAGAATATACCTGATGAGTGCCAGTGGCGTTTGGCGTTAAAAAGTGTCCTGGCGTTTGTTGAAAGGCCGCGGCTAGTCCGCAAAGGTCGGTGACGAGAGTACGATCGCCCGAGTGTAACCTCAAGTGCAACGTGAGTGCCTCCCGATTCGAAAAATCCAAACCACATTCCCTGAAAAGAAGAATCGATGCTCGTGAAGGATGCAAACCGCGAATTGGGCGGGTGGGGGGTGGGGGTGGGGGGCAAGTGGCGAATAAAGACGAGAGACGAGAGATGAACGAAAGAAAAAGGGGAAAAGGGGGTTTTGGAGGGGCGAACGGGAGAAAAAAAAACGAAAGGAGGGGCTCACCTGCACGTGAGACACTTCTCGTCCGAGTTGGTATTGTTGTTGTGTATCTTGGAGTGGGCGACGAGGTCGACCTTGCGCGGGAAAGCCTCGCCGCATACGGTACAGGCGAAGGGTGTTTCACCGGTGTGCAGACGCATATGAGCGAGAAGCGTTCTCTTCTGGAGGAACTCCTTGCCACACACGGTACAAGAGTGGGGTACGCGTCCATGAAGACGGCCGTGATTGACGAGCTCGAATTTCCTCTGGAAGGTAGCACCGCAATCGTGACACACGAACGGATGTAAGCTACCGTGGAAGCGCGAATGCATCGTGAGATGATCCTTCTGTGAGAAGGACTCGCCACACTCTTCGCATACGAAGGGTCTCTCGCCCGAATGAAATTTACTATGCGTCACGAGATGACGCTTCAGGGGAAACGCGCGGCCGCACTCCTGACAAACGAACGGTCTTTCGCGGGTGTGAACGCGCGTGTGCGTCACCAAATGATGCTTCAGGGTAAATGATTTTTTGCATTCGCGACACTGATAGGGTCTCTCCGCGCTGTGTAGCAATAGATGAGTGTGTAGACAGTGTTTGTGCGCGAATGTTTTGCCGCAGTGTACGCATATGTGGGGACGCTCGCCCGTGTGTACCCTCGCGTGAGTCGTCAGATGATGCTTGAGTAGGAAGGACTTGCCGCACTCGGAGCAAGAGTAGGGCCTCTCCTTGGGGACTCGCACCTGGCTACCCATGTCCTGCTGTTGCTTCACCGCCTTGGTCGTTTCGATCTGCGTCGCGTTCACGTGAGTTAGCACATGACCGAAGTGCGAACCTCCGCCTCCGCCGCCACCGCCACCCCCGCCTCCGCCGTCCGCCTGACTGGTCGCCACGTTGTTGGAGTTGGTCTGATTAGAGGCAGCTGCCGCTCTCTTCATGAGTATCTCGTTGCACTCCTCGGCCGTCAATTGAAGAGGTCCAAGCGGCGTCATAAAGTGTTTACTCATGGCATGCTTGTCCGCAGTTGTGAAGACCAGCGCATTAGAGAAGAGCGAAGGCGGCGGCGTCGGATGAGCAGCGTCGCAGTTACAGCCTCCTTTGTCGCAGGTCAGGGAGAAGACGTCGTGATGCTTCTTGGTTCTGACGTGCGACTGATTGTGACCTACCGCCGCGTGTCCGTGATGCGTCGTTGTTGTTGTTGTCTGTTGGCAACTCTCGTTCATGGAAAACATTGGCCTGCGAGGCGTCGCGCTTATAGCTACCTTCGCCGGCTTTATGTCAACCTGGATCTTCTGAGCGGCGCCTTGATCCTGATTGTTGTTTACGGCGTAATTTATGTTGGCCGCTAGGTCTGCCTGAGAATTCTCGCGGGTCTCGGTACCCGGGCCGCTGAACGACCACGCGTAGCCGAAACCGGCGCCCGCATTGCCAGGCGTCGTGCACATGTTTGTCAGGGTCGTTATTGAACCCTCCTCGCTATTTATCGTCGTCGTTGTGTCGCCCTGCAACGACGACTCCTCAGTGTTCAATTCGGACGCCGAGACAGTACCGCGTTCGCTCTGACTAGCCTCGGTACTAGTGCTCGGTGCCAAATTAACAGTCAGTGCGTCATCGTCCTCTATACCGATGGACTCGACAACGACAAAATCGTCCGCGTGATATATCTTGACTGTCTCCAAACCGAGGTACTCGTCACACTCCAGTATCTCGGCTTTGGTGTACCGGGATGGAGCAATTTTTGACTATTATCATGTTACACACCGATGATAGATCGGTGTGCTCGCCTATATTTCGTTATTAATCCCTCGCAATCTTTTCTTCTCTCTCTCGCTCACGCTCTCCCCGTGTTAATTTTATCGCTTTTTCTTTCACACGGTTTACTGTTTGTCACTCGCGCGAGCTCCGAAAAATCAACGAATTCACCAGTCCGCTCCAATCGCGGTTAACCCTGCGATTATTGTGTCCCGAGCGTGGGCGAGCGAGCGCGAGAGAGCGAGAGAGACGGAGAGAGGCGGGAGCGAGACGCGCCGCGTTTGGCGGGATCTCGAGCTTTGTTTGCTCTCGATTCTCGGTTATACTCCCGTCCGAACCACCTCGAGAACGTTTTATATCCGTGGCGATCGCGGTCCGCCGCTTTTCTCGCAGCAGGTTGAGGACTCGCGCGTACACGTACACACACGAACACACGCACTCGCGCGCATACACACACACACACACATATATATGTATATATATGTATATATATATAGAGAGAGAAGCACGTATCGGAGTTCCTTATTCTTTCTCTTTTTTTTTTCTCTTGCGAAAGTGATCCCGCGCAAGATCGATGAATGTATTCGTCAACGACGAAAATGCAATGTCCAGGAGGCGGGAGGCGAACTCTTGGTCCTCGGGAAAAACTTGCCGAAGGACACGGACGTCGGGCAGAGGAAACCCCCCTCTCAGTTCACACTCTCGCACGCCCCGTATAAATTTTTTTTCCCCGCGTTATGTATGCATGTATATATATATATGTATACATATATACACACACCACACATGTACGTATATACATGCAATTCACAACCGCGTTTTTTTTTGTCGTATATTTGCCGCCCGCGGAACGCGCGCGACCGAAAAGGTAAAAAAAAAAGCTACGGCAGGTCGCCGTTCGTCTGAACAGGATTTTTTTTTTTTTTTTGGTATATGTGTATTGGAGTGTCTCGAAACGCGGCGGCGGCGGCGACACGAACGCGTGAGCTATCGTCTATGTATTCTCTCGCTCTTTTCTTCCTATACACGGACAGAGTCGCTCGCACTCTCGCTCTATCTATCTCTCTCCCACAGCACACACACGCACACCCTTACCCCGTCTCCCTTTCTCACTAGCTCGCCCCGTCTTTCTTTCTCTCGTTGATCCGCGCGGCGTCTATACGGGCAAGAGGACAAATCTTTTCGCCTCGCGTTCTCACGTCACTTCGTCGATCTCGAGACTCGTTTATTCCGCACGAGAGCCCTCTTATAAACAACGTAAACCAACAATCGCGCACCCACGTTAATCATTTATTTAACACAATTGCATATTTTACATGTCCATACAAAATAGCCTCATATATCGGCCATTTTATTTGTAAACTACCGAAAAACAATGTTGCCAATGCACCCGAAGTTTTGGAGGGAGCAACGCCACGGTCAACAGCGTCATCGAGCTCTCGTGTTCTGGCAGCACTGCGTCCTCCCGCCGACGCGAGCTCTCTTCCGCCATATTTGAATACCCGCACCGCGCCGTGCGCGAAACCAGCGGCACCGTCATCGAACTATCCCCGTTCAATTTTTTTCTTCCCACATCGTGCCTCGAGTTCCGAATGAATTTACGACGCTCCCCTTGCGGCTTCGCTTTTTTTCTTTTAAAATCCCGTGGATTCATCCACGAATTTCAATAATTATCGCAGTTTCGAGAGAAGGTGCGAGTATCGATCGAGTCGACACCGTGTGCGGGATTTTTTTTTGGAAAAAAAAAACACGAAAAAAATAAGCTTAGCTATCCTGCTTATTGCGTCGTCTTTGCGCGGATAACTAATTTAACGATCAATTATCCAGGAACGTACCTAGCGGGCTCGCGGGCGGGTGTCTCACCGCCCCCCTCCGCCTCCTCCTCCTTGAGCCATCACTTTGTTCTCGCCGTTCGTACGACACGGCGATGACTCATTCGCAAATCCGTAGATTACGCAGATTTTTTCTGAATAGCGAGGAACGTATACAAACGTTACAAACGACCGATTATATTTATTGGAAAGTACATTTTGCCGTCGAAAAAGTAGTGTACGATGAACATAGCATTTTGGGGAATCCGTGATCAGAGAATTGAAGCGGCTAACATCGGGACTAAATCGAATGCCGTAGAATTATGAGCCTCGGAAAACTTGTCCTCGTGAATGCGTGCGATATCCAGAAATATTCGATGAATGGCGACTTACTATGGTTCACGTGGGCCCGGGTTTGTAGTTTGACATTTTATGGATGCGAACGGTCGAGAGGAACGAGGGAGGTTAAAGGCGTGCGATTGAAACCGAGAGAGGGAGCGAGAGAGGAAGCGTCGTAGACGCTGCTACATCGAAACCGGACGCTAGCGGCCTCTGGTGTCGAAAAATCGGAACATCTCGGCGCTCGGTTGGTCACAATGTTCACTCGGCAACCGATGAGGCGCATTTTATTTATGGCCATGTGTCACACGTCCAGTCGGTAAAAATCCTACTGCCAAGTTTTCTCCTAGACGGAACATATTTCGGGCAAAAGAAGAGAAAGCCGTTGTTCGTCGTTCAACAGAGCGGAACGTGTTTCTTTTCTTTTTTCCCAAAAATCAACCGTTTCAGAAATCATTGGGAATCTGCAAATCAGCTATCTCTCTCGCACTCATGGCCGCTCGGTCGGTGTGACACTTGGCCTTATGCTGTAGCGAAACAATGATCACGTGATCAAAATTTTAGCACAGTTTATTGCTCGTGAAAACGGTTGGCGGCAGCAGAAAGTAGTATTGAAATTGGCAGGAAAAAGTAAAAAAGTATCGAGTAGCTTCTGTCTGTTAAGGGGCTATTCTACTGTGATGACTCAAAAAGTAAGTTATTTTTTTTTTCGAAAACTCTTGCATGTATCGGTACAAACTATTTTTTCGCTTAAAGGTAGACTCTTAGAGAATAGAAAACAGTTTTTTGTTGCATATAAATGTATATTTATTTAATAATTGATAATCGTGTAATGGCACGAAAAAAAGTATGTCACTGGCGTTGATGATTTGCATTCTCCAGGTAGGCTAAAACAAAAAATTCAAAAAGATTCTTAATCTGTATAAGTGTCGCTATCGTCCGAACTAGAATTATTATTTTATACTGCAAAATAACAAAATGGCGTCGTTTTTTGCAAGTGTTCGAAAAACATGTTTTTTTTTTCGTCATTATTCGGGTTAAAGTATAAGTAGAAAATTAATATTTTTTAATAATTCTAGTTCGGGCGACAGCGACAGTCATACATATTAAGAATCTATTTGAATTTTTTGTTTCAGATTACCTGGAGAGCGCAAATCATCAACGCCAGTGACATACTTTTTTTTTCATGCCTTTACACGATTATAAATTGTTAAATGAATATACATTTATGTGTAACAACAAAATTGTTTTCTATTCTATAAGAGTGTACCTTTAAGCGAAAAAAAGTTTGTACCGATACATGGAACAGTTTTCAAAAAAAATTATTAAAAAATAGCTTTTTTTTGAGCCTTCACAGTAGAATAGCCCCTTGAGGTGTTACATCCATGTGACTCACCGAAAAATGAGACCTTGAGAATTTTTTTTGGCAATACTGAACGAACAATCAAAATAAGGTTTGGAGGATTTATTCTACATGTATTGGCGTACACAAAAAAAAAATTACAAAATCTTGGCTCAGTCGTAGCTGCGCTACCAGCTCTTTTTGAGGCACTTTGCGGGAGGTCGCGGAACTCTTATGGATCAGTACCCAAAAGAAAAAAATAGTTTTTCATCATTTACATTAGTTTTGCCAGAGAAATACACACGGTTATTAATAAGTATGGTTTTTTTTTGCTTAATGGCATCATTTTGAAAACATTTTTTTTCGCTAAAAAATTGGCATTATTTCGTTTATAAAAACAAGAATTGTTGAAGAATCGTACAAATCCTGTATACTTCTTTAGAGAATCTATCGAAGAAGCTACAGTTAAAAGTTCAATAGGATTGAAATTGCCTGAATTATGCCTTTTCCCAATTTCGGAAACATGATTTACAGAACAACGCGTTTAATGTTTTTAAACTGATTTAGGAACTATCATTCACACTATGAAATTGAAGCTCTCATTTGAATTCTGCGTGTATCCACCGAGGAGTTTTAATAGCGGGTTTTCATCAGTTCTTAAGTCGTTGTATATTTTGTAGACGACTGGACCTCTTCACGTAGTTACTTTCACCGTCTAGGCTGTTTCGTGCAATTCAGGGCGTTTCAGATGTGCTCTAAAATGAAAACAAAAAATAAATTTCGCTAATTACTCCTTGTATATATTATTCTTGTGATGTTTATACATCATTTAAGCCAATAAAAGAAAGTGGTGCACATTTTTTTCTATTCAGCTGTAACCCTTTAAGGACATGTACAAGGTCAACATAACCTCACAAATTTTTTAACAGAGCTTTCTCATGGGAAAATCTCTCAGAGATGCGTTTTTTTTAGGAAAAAGAAAACATCAGGCTCTATAGAAATCTTTAACGCAGAGCTTGACCGATTTTCTTTTGTCCTAAATATAATTCATCTGCGAGAAATCTCTATCCGAAAATTTCGGCTTTTCTCGCGCACTCATGTGTCACGCGGTAGAGCTTCTACCTCGCCTTAAGATCACTTGAACTTATTTTTTTTTTGTCAATGTCTTTATTTAGCGGTGTCATAAAATTAACTGTATCAGCGGTAAAAAGAATGCTAGCATTTGAGAGGCGCAATTTCAAACTTAAAAATTACGAAATTCAATAACAGATGTTTTCTTTTGCTGCTATGCGAATTGCCACTTCGACGGTTTACGTGAAGTTCTCCGTTTGTTGTTGAATTTAGCTTCACGGTTCGTTTGATGGAACTTGGTAGTACCAAAGCGGAATACAGATGATCTCTTACGTGATCTAGGTACAGAATTTCAACCAATAGAGATAATAACCGATTGTAGTAAGCTGCAGCATTCCATAAAGACAAAGCGCCTGCCGCGATCTTATGTACAGGCTGGAAAAGATGGTGATGGTGGGGAGGTTCGCGCAGAGTCCGTATTTGCAGCTGCTAAGTTTGGCCACGAGGTGCGCAATCGTAGCGGAGTGCCGGTGTTGGCTCTCTACAATCAGTTCTACCATCCTGATCTCTATCACTTCCATTCTTGTTTCACATCAACTTGCATTCCTTAACTGCGAAGTGTTGCATTTTAATTCTTGCAAGCAGTA
Organism: Ophion ventricosus; assembly: GCA_963932345.1. Classification (NCBI taxonomy): domain Eukaryota; kingdom Metazoa; phylum Arthropoda; class Insecta; order Hymenoptera; family Ichneumonidae; genus Ophion; species Ophion ventricosus. Next base: position 15,192,109 of record OZ010715.1, on the reverse strand, counting down.
GTGTATGTATGGAAAAAAAAAATTCATTTTGGAAACAAGGATGCATTGAAGGTCGCTTGATTTGGGTAAAACTTTCAGAATTTGAAAACTACATTTTACGATCAATTTCGACTTCAGTTCTTTTTTTTTGCCACACTGGAGTGGCTAGAAAAAATTCTAGCCACTCCAGTGTGAACCCATGCAACTTTTTACCCTCTTGACATTTCCCCTGAAACCCTATAGGTCTTCGATGACGCCTTTTTTTTTCTAAAACATGTCTTTTTTAGCTAAAACTGCAATACCAGGGTGAACAAAAATCGTACGAGACTTTCTGAAAAATAAAAATGTTGTTTTTGATATTCTTTTTAAGTCTCCCATGGAAAAAACCGCGGAAAAATTTTTCCACAAACGTTCACTTTCAAAAGTGCGCACGGGGCGAAAAAAATAGTAGAGAATTTTCTAAAAAAAAGCCAAATACAGGTAAACTTGTCCTCTTTAAACCGCCACTTGGGAAATTCAATAACCTTTATTTTTGAGTCTGCTATGTAAATTTCAGTGCGGTAAGAAATTTCGACTAGTGCGTACTTTTTTTTGTCCAGTACTATATATATATATAAACTAGGCACAACAATTAAGGGATACCAAAAAATTTCCAAATTTTTAGATGATTTTTGAAGGCTATAACTTGGCGAAAAATGGTCGTAGAGCAATAAGAAAAAAAACCAAATTCAAGTTCGAAATCTCTAGTTTTGAGATCCGGAGGTGAAATATTTTTATCATTGACCGTTTCTGAGCAAGCTTAAAGAGATCAACGGGAAAAAATTTTTTCAAAATTTTCGCCTGTCTTTCAAGAGGTCCACGAGCTTGAATATTTTTTTATCAGCAATGTCACCTTAAAGTTCGTTTAGCTTGATTCTTCCTCTTTAATTTGAGCGGTTCATGATCTTTGTACGATGATTATTTGCTGAGTGAATTATCGTCGTTCAAAGAAAAAAAAAGACCTTTTTGGCTTTGATAATTCATTACTCGGGAACTAATGATCGTACAGAAAATAAAAGGAGGGTTTTAAAAAACTTTAAAGTATCCTCTATAAGTTGTAATTATAGTTTTTTGATAAACAGATTTTTTTTCGATGCAAGAACCTTGATTTAAAAAAAGGTATAAAATTTCTTTTTCACGGATTTTTGCTAAACTTGCGATAACTGAACAAATAACGGATAGACTAAGGATAGTTTCGGTTTTTTTCTAACCACAAAGTATCCCAAAGAAGCCCTCAAGAATTTAAACCGCTGCGATTTTTCTTTCATTGTGATCCAAACGTTTGAAATTGTCACTTCTAGCAAAAGTTAATTAAAGGATACATTTTGCATCTTTTACTCATTTCTTTAAATTGAAAATGAATTTTTTTGCAAAAATCTATTTTTTTTTCATAAAAAAATGTTAGATATTTAAAAAAATTTAAGAAACAAGAATTTCAAAAAAAAAAATTCTTTCAAAAAACATTGTCCAATTTTGTTTTTACAATATTCACAACGCTACATAATCGTCGAAAAATCTTTCGTTTTCTTGTTGGTTGTTTCCATCTTATTTTTAATTGTGAATTAAAACATATTTCATCGACTGTATAGCGTTGTGACTATTTTTAAAACAAAATTGTACAATTTTTCTTTAATTTTTCTTCAATATCTAACATTTTTTTATGAAAAAAACACTTTCAATTTAAAGAAATGTGTAAAATATGCAAAATGTATTCTTTATTGACTTTTAGCAAAAGTGATAATTTCAATCGTTTGGATCACAATGAAAGAAAAATCGCAGCGGTTTGAATTCTTGAGGACTTCGTTGGGATACTTTGAGGTTAGAAAAAACCGTAATTATCTTTAGTCTATCCGTTATTAGTAGAGTTATCTCAAGTTTAGCAAAAATCCGTGAAAATGCAATTTTTTACCTTTTTTTAAATCAAGGTTCTTGCATCGAAAAAAAATGGTTATCAAAAAATAATAATTAAACCTTATAGAGGATACTTTAAAGTTTTCAAAAGCCTCCTTTCATTTTCTGTACGATCATTAGTTCCCGGGTAATGAATTATCAAAGCCAAAAAGGTCTTTTTTGCTTTGAACGACGATAACTCAGTGAAAAATCATCGTACAAAGCTCATGAACTGCTCAAATTAAAGAAGAAGAATCAAGCTAAACGAACTTTAAGGTGACATTGCTGATAAAAAAATATTCGAGCTCGTGGACCTCTTGAAAGACAGGCGAAAATTTTGAAAATTTTTTTTCCCGTTGATCTCTTTAAGCTTGCCCAGAAACGGTCAATGATAAAAATATTTTACCTCCGGATCTCAAAACTAGAGATTTCAAACTTGAATTTGGTTTTTTTTCTTATTGCTCTACGACCATTTTTCGCCAAGTTACAGCCTTCTGAAAATCACCTAAAAATTTAGAGAGTTCTTCGTATACTTTAATTTTTGTTAGACCTTCTTCTTTTTCAATTATACACATTTGTACTTGATTTGCTTTTCAATATTATTGGTCACGATAGTTTTTTTTTAAGTCTATTTGGTTTTAATTTAACGAAATTTGAACAATCCCAACTAAATCATATTCTTTTTTAAAGGCATCATCGCCAATTCGAAATAGCTGATTAGCAAAATTACTCTATTGCTTCCGAGAATTGAAATGCAAACCTCAAAATTTGAGGAATGCAGCTACGCTGTGTTCAAGTTGATATGAAACGGATATGGAAGCGAGAGAGATGATAATAGTGGAACTAACTAACGGCAAAGCGAATACGCACGAGATTTTGCCGGCTAAACGGCAAAGCAAAAGCGAGTACGCACGAGATTTTTTGTATTTTTGCATTATTAGCGATTGCTAAACTCCGTGGCTGAATCAATCTGCTACGCGTGCGACACACGGCGACGCCGCTAGGGAACCTCAGGCAGTAAAAGTGCCGCCCCCCTCCCTCCAACGCGCCACGGATACTGAAATATGACGTTGTTTTCAGCCTGTACTCATCAAGACCAAGGATAAAGAGCTAAGAGACACAGGAGGAAACACATAATTATGGAGGTTAGAGTACAGAAGTCCAAACTCCGTACTTGGAAGGCAAAATTGTAAAAAATAAGTATTTACCTCAAGCGGCGCCGTATGTAGATCGCGTCCTATGTGTTACGTATATTGATGTTATTTCGAGAAAATTTGTCCTGTTAAGAGATCTGCATAAAACTTGTTTCACATCAACTTGCATTTCTTAATTGCGAAATTTTGCATAAGACTGAAATTTAAAAAAAATACGATTTTATTGCATAGTTCTATGGCATACGGTCTTCAATTTAGTTTGTAAAAAAGATTTTCTAAAAATTCCAACAATTTGCCGAGTTATGACGATTTTTGTGAAGGTTCAGCCTACTGCGCTATGTCGAAACGCTCACTATGATGGACCCTTTTTTCTTTTGCGATTTGCTCGAAACTATGTTTTATGAAACGGTGTAAGTCGCATCTCAAAATCTGTTCGTCCGGTTTACTTCAAATTCGGACAGAGCATAGTCTGTAACATTTTCTATCGTGTAACCGGATGATCTTCCTATAAGTTTATCCATTTGTTAATAACAAATAATTGGAGATATTTTTATCGTCGAAAATCGAACTTTTTTTTTCCCTACACCTTGCCACATACGAAATTTTCAAAATTTCGACAAAGTATCCGGTAACACGAAATTTTTATTATTACACTAAAAGTACATGTTTTTACATTCCATTTCATATTACCCTAGTAGACAGCACTAACTACACCGATAGGCCACACAGCAGAGGCGACATTGTGTTCGAATAATATTGGGAGTACAAATAAGTCTCCGCCTTTTTTTTTTTTATCAAAAATTGGTCATTTATTGTGAAAGAACGGTACTTTATGTTTTATTCAAAGTATTGTCCATCGCTAGCCATTACTTTTTGCCATCTTTCTGGCAGCATATGGATACCGCGTCGGGAGAACGCTTCATCTTTTGAGGCTATCCACAAATCGACCCAATTTTTGGTACTTTCATATGATGTGAAGTGCTGCTCAGACAGGCCGTGCGTCATCGATCGAAATAAATGATAGTCAGAGGCAGCAATGTCTGGTGAATACGGTGGGTGGGGTAAAACTTTCCAATTGAGTGTTTCCAAGTAGGTTTTGACTGGCGCCGCAACATGTGGACGAGCATTATCATGCAGGAGAATAATTTTTTCGTGTCCGGAGTAGTAGTGGGCGCGTTTTTCCTTGAGTGATCAGCTCAATCTCATCAATTGTGTTCGGTAGATGGCCCCAGTAATGGTTTCGTTCAATTTGAGCAACTCATAATACACGACACCAAGTTGATCCCACCAAATACACAACATGAGTTTTTTTCCATGAATATTCGGCTTCGCTGTCGATGTTCGAAGCATGGCCAGGTGGTCCCCATGATTTCCTCTTCTTTGGGTTATTGTAGTGGATCAATTTTTCATCACCAGTGTCTATACGATGCAAAAAACCTTTTCGCTTGAAAACCATTTCGCTTATTCCTGGCAAGCAGCATTTCACATGTGCAAAATCGGCGTTCAACGTTTCTCGACTTCTGTTCATATGAAACCCAATTTCCTTGCTTTTGAATCATTCCCAACGATTTTAAACGCTGTAAAATTGCTTGTTGAGTCACTCCTAATGTAAGTGCAAGTTCTTCTTGCGTTTGGCATGAATATGCCTCCAATAATGCTTCAAATTCCGCGTCTTCGTACACTTTTGGTCTTCTGCTACGTTCTTTGTCTTCGACGTCAAACTCACTGTTCTTAAACTTTTGATACCACTCACGACAACTTCTCTCACTTAAAACAGCCTCACCATATGCTTCTACAAGCAATCGTTGCGCCTCAGCTGCAGATTTCTTCAAATTAAAGAAGTAAATCCAAAGTTCCCACAAATTACGCTTATTCGGCTCAAAACTCGACATTTTCGTAGTAAAAAAATTATGTGATGCTGATACAAAATCGCTAATATTTCAAGATTATGGTCTTGCCAGATGTCCAACCTTACGATATGACGTTTTACATCTGACAATTTCAACCATAACCTCCTGGTGGGGCCATCTTTGGTCAAACGGCGGAGACTTATTTGTACTCTCCAAATAATAACTTTATTGTTCATCGATATTTTTCAATAAAAATAATTCAGCCGAGACAAGACTATGAATTAATTGTCTGTAAAATCCCGATCTTCTTATCTCAATACTCTCATCGGAAACAAATATCGAAAATCAAACTGTTTTTTGGCATTGTAAAGAAATTTTTGAAGTTTTGTAAACAAATTTTTGGAAGCTTTGTAACGAAATTTTGGAAGCTATGCAAAGACACTTTTGGAAGTTGTGTAACGAATTTTTGGAAGCTTTGTAGCGAAATTTTGGGATTTTTGCAAAGAGATTTTTGGAAGCTATGTAATGAAATTTTGGAAAAAAATGAAAAAATTACAAAGTTTTCGTTCCAGTATTTTATGTAGCGATACATATGGAGGCAGGAGACTTCCAACTCATTGTATATCGATATATCGTTGACTATCAGCACATCTGCCTGCTTTTCGGACGATTCTTGAACTTACTTTGATATAATTACGATACAATATAAAGCACTACCTACACCGATTGGTCATGCAGCGGAGGCGACACTTTGTTTAAATAATAACAATTTCATTGTTTATTAATATTTTTTAACAAAAATAATTCAGACTTGGCAAGACTATGAATTAATTGCCTGTAAAATCCCGACCCCCTCATCCCAATCACTCTCATCGGAAACAAATCTCGAAAATCAAACTGTTTTTTGATATTACAAATAAATTTTTGGAAGCTTTGTAACGAATTTTTGGACGTTTTGCAAAGACATTTTGAGAAGCGTTGTAACGAATGTTTGGAAGAAAAATCTCTTGCAAAGAGATTTTTGGAAGCTTTGTAACGAAATTTTGGAAAAAATTTCAAAATGACAAAGTCTCTCTTCGAGTTTTTTTTATGTAAAGATACATATGGAGGCAGGGGACTTTTAACTCGTTGTATATCGTTATAGCGTTGGCTATCAGTACATCTGGCTGCTTTAAGGATGGTTCTTAAAGTTACTTTGATATGAATCCTAACTAATATTATAAATCTGACTTTCTGTCTGTCTGTCTGTCTGTTTGTTACTCAATCACGCCAAAACGGCTTCATTGATTTCAATACATAGCTTATGGCCTGGGTCAAGACATATGATACTTTTCATTCTAATATCTAATAGTTTTCTAGTTATAATATTATATACTCAAATCTAATCTAATTATGAAATTAAAATTATTATACAGGGTGTCCCAGGACGGAATGTCATCCCTGAAATGGGGGGTTGGGGGTGAAATTCTGAGTCGATTGATATAAGCATGTATGGTTCCCAGATCAACCCTTGAATTATTATTAATTTTTAAAGACGGGCCAATCAGGCGCGCCCGATGAGCGAGCTTACGGAGGTGAGCGATACGCGTGTGTAGTTGTTGCCTGGCGGAGCGGTGCACCACTATACGCGCGTATCGCTCACCGACGTAAGCCCGCTCATCGGGCGCGCCTGATTGGCCCGTCTTTAAAAATTAATAATAATTCAGGGGTTGATCTGGGAACCATACATGCTTATATCAATCGACTCAGAATTTCACCCCCAACCCCTCATTTCAGGGATGACATTCCGTCCTGGGACACCCTGTATAATCAATAAAATTTAAAATGTAGATAGTTTATGGCATATAGGATACTTTTCATTCTAATTCTAATATCTAATATTTTTCTAATCTGTATGACTGATGTTTGTTCCACTATCACGCCTAAACGGCTGAACCGATTTTAATGAAATTCGACACACATGTAGGGAGTTACTTCGAATAAGACATAGGCTATGAAAAATACATTTAATATTTTTCTAATTCCAATATTCGACTTGAATCTAATTTAATTATGAAATTATCAGTCTTATATAATTCTTATTATAGGATCCAAACAAATCAAATCTAATTAAAATAGATGATAATATAATATCAAATCTAATATAAATATATCTAATATTTTTCTAATTATAACATTCATGGCAAATCTAATGTAATTATCAAATTCATAGAATACAACGAATCAAATATTATTTAAATTTGATAAAATCTAACGTCTAATATTTTGCTGATTATAATATTTAAAAAATCTAATAATGAAATTTTAATTCTCATAGAATACGAACGACTAAAATATAATCAAAATCGAATAGAATCAAATATAATATCACATATTTTACTAAAATCTGAATGACATATGACAGCCTTTAAAAAACATAATCCATCAAGGGACATTTTAACACAAATTGCGGGATCCACGCAGACGAAGTGACGGGTAGAAACTGGTATGATATAAATTATATAAATTGTATAAATAAATATAAATATAATATAAATTGATATAAAGTACATAAATCTGTTAGTTATTTCGAAGACATTAGGGGTTGAGGATATTGGAGGTATGGACACGATGAGCTGCTGTGGGGATCGTCCTCGAAGTCGAATGTCTTCAAAGTCAATTTTGCCCCCATCCCCCTCCCCCCCCCGCTACACACACACACGCATGCGCGCGCGCGCGCACACACACACACGACGCGCTTTGACGCCTATATCTATTATAAATCCTGTCCGGGGAGATATATAACGTTCTCGTACCACTTAACGACTCGGTACCTGAACCTGATGCTTTGCCCCACCCGTTCCGCGTTAAAATCTCTCACTCTCGCTCGTGCCGGTCTCTATCTCGCTCAATCTTATACTCTTTTGAGTTGCTTCACGGTGAAACCCTTCACGACCCTGTTCTTATCCCCTTAGACCATTCCTTGTTCACCCTCATCCGCGGTCTCGTTCGTTCCTCTTAAACGGTCGCTAATTAGCACGCCCCGGCATTCGTTCCTCCGTCTTCGTCGAGGCGTGAGCTGACTACACGACTGATCTTCTCTCGCAGCCTCTATCCTCTCTCTCTCTCTCTCTCTCTCTCTCTCTCTCTCTCTCTCTCTCTCTCTCTCTCAGTCTCGTTTTCTCTGGCAGCCTAAATCGTACGTCTAGCTCTCTCGGGAACATACACCAGAGTGTATCGATGAAGGGCCGGCAGCATCGTAAGAAAGACCGGCGTGTCACGGACATGCGTCTAAATCGGCTTGGCTTCAGGATTTCCTTGTTTCACCAAGAAATTCTCGAAGGTGAAATAAAATGTGGGGGACAACAATCAATGCCGTCATCACACGTTCCCTAAAAGAAGTTCGAGATAAGTTCCGGAACCCAAGGCTCGGTGATATTCTCAATGAGTCAGTTGATACTTGGAATATCAGTTGATCGACGATACTCGATTGGATCATACGTTGAGCTCCTTCGGATTGCTGAGTTGCCGAACTACCGGAACTGGCTGGCGCTTGTGGAAAGGCGGTGAAAAAATGGACCTAGACGAGAGACAGTTTCATTATGGAAATGTTCACATAGTGCTACTTCAATAGGAAGAAAATCGTAATGTGATAAAGTTCAATATTACATGTGCATTGTTCACTTGATCCTGTGCTTTGTATTCTGTAAATTATTGAGACAGCATCAGTTTTCACTCATATTCGTTGACTGGGAGAAAAATTTGACACGTGAACGTGAACTGTTGAATGTATTTGAGCGGAATAAATTTGTTGCTACAATTTCACGATCGACTACAAATTTGCAGATGATTTATACCTCGCACGAATGTCACGGATATTATCCTACGTTTCGGGGCTGTCGTTCTCACACAACGACTTTGCATGCCGAATAAATCAGTGGTCCCGAATTCAATGCGCCACTATCTTGGTTCAGAGTGAGTCCTTTGCTCGCGGACTAATCGCTACCTTGACATCACCTTGGCACTCGGAAAAATAGGCGTAACATTTGTTTTTACTCTGACGCGACTATTAAATATATAAAATAATTTTTATTTTTCACAAATACATTATAGTTTTATGAGACAATAAAAAAAAGAATATTTTTTTTATGGCGAAGAGATAAGTCGTCTAACAGAACCCAATTTTGAAAATCCTGGCCGATGGTGGAATTTTTTTGTCATGCACCCCTTGAAAAATAAATAAAACATTTTGCTTGTAAGGAAGGGTGATAGCTAAAGTGTAGCATAGGGAAAAAATGCTAAAACTTTTTTTGTAGAAATTACATCTGTTTGAAAAAAACTCTGATTTTTGCCAAAACTTTGACTTTTAAAAATGAATAAACAAAATGAACGTGGTATCCAATCAAAAGAATCCTATTCTACATCCTAGATAATATTATAAAGAATATGGGATATAAATTTCATGAAAATCGGTTGAGTAGATGTCGAGATATTGTGTCCACCAGTTTGAAAAGAGGGTCCTATTGGACGACTTATAACTCCGCCATTTTTAATATTTTTCCTTTTTTTTTAAATTTATTCATAAAATTATAATGTATTTGTGAAAGATAAAAATTATTTTATATATCCAATAGGGGAGTCAAACAAAAACTATTTTTATACCCATTTTTCCGAGCGCTAACGTGGTGTAACCACTTAACTACAAGATTCTCTTTGAAACATTCGCTAACCTCTAATTTTTGTCAATATCATTTTATGCCTCGAAATCCCTGGAATAGGGGAAGGTGGGGCACAGTGTGTAACTTTTTTCTATCGAATTTTTACTCTTACCAAAGAAGTCTGATTAGAAAAAAAGGTCATAACCGATTTTATAGACCTTTGGGCGTACAATAAAGCGACCATATTTTTTGCAAAAAGAATACAAATCCTTAAATAATGGGTTCGGAAAAAATTTGCAGATTGGCTCATTGTGCCCCACGGGTGGGGTACAATGTGTCAGATAGGTGGGTACAGTGTGTCAAGTGCTGCGAAACGTAGGGTACAACGAGCCCGTTGAAACTCTTATATTTTCCTAACATAGATAACAGATTTTCATACTTACCGATAATTTTACAACGGGTATTATTTGCCAATAACATTGGGAGTTGACTTATGTGCTAAACAACTCGATGACACATTTTTCTCCACACAATTGCCCCGCAATATTTGACGTATTCCCGGCAAGCGAATTTTTGTTTTCGATGCTCAAATTAATTTTGGTCTTTTAATAGTTCTTCGTGAGTTGCACTTTCTTTTAGGCCAGCCGAAACTTAAGATAAATCAATGATCAAAACAAAAAATTTCGGATTTTACATGCTACAAAACTACGAGAAATCGCATGTGGTTGACATTAATTTGCCCGTGACACATTGCGTTTCTTCGGAGCGTCGTCACTTCTTTGTTTCCTCATTAGGAGTCGACTCATTTTGCCCCACCATTCGGTGACAAATTGTACCCCACTTGTAACATATTTGATTATTGATGAAAATAGCTATTAATTAAACTACGAATGGAAAAACACAAGTCACTTAGTGCATGATAAATAATAAAATTATCGACTAGGACCGAAAACCGGAGCCGCTACAGAAAGTGTTGTTATATTTTACGTTTTCCCGGCGAGCAAAATATTTTTTTTCCAAGCCTTAAATCAATTTTTAATTTTCAATAATTCTTTGTGAGCTGCTATCGACTTTCTTTTAGGCTTGACGAAACCTAATATAAATCGCGGTCCAACACATAAAATTTCAGAATTTACGAGCTACAAACCTCCGAGAAACCGCATTTGACTCACTGTGCCCCGTGACACATTGTACCCCATTCTCCCCTACAGTACATCTTTTGTTCCTCTAATCATCTCATTGCGAAGCACGAACAAAATTGAGTAAGAGAACGTTGAGTTCTATTGGACAATTCTAAACGTCTGAAAAAAGCAGTACCTGCAAGGTAAGTGCTTACCGAAGATTGACTGGAGAGCACGACAAAAGAAACTTACCTTTACCTACGTTATCACAAAAAATTATCATACCATTCGCAATTTTTCAAAACAATTTTACAAATATAGTATACCAATAAAATATGAAAAATTCACAAGCACAGTATTCGATTTAGCGATTACGGTTGAGCCCTTGAGCTTCCGGTTTGCAAACCTTCGGCTTGCTTTCAGTGACGTAGCCAATATTTTTTTCTTGGGAGAGGGGGGTAGGAGGGGCCAGCCTGACAAGAACTGGTTTTGTTCACAATCATCTTTTTTTTAAATGATATTTACATAATAGTCGATAATCATGTAACAAACAAGAAATATGAAACTTCCTCTATACACACGTCCATGTTAACATTATAATATCAAACTCTTGCAATACCTTACAAAATAATCAACTATTTTTTTTATTATTCTTCAATCCAGTTGCAGGTATTTAAACTTTGCTTTCAGTAGGTGCTCAATTAAATAAGCCTTAGTTTTATGTTCTTTTTGTGCAAATCAGTTATTTTTTTTGCAATCACTTTTTTCAGCTGGATTTTTTTAAACAATGTCATTCTCGATGCTCAGCGGTGACATATAAGAGAATCGATTTTGAAGCATTGTGCTTCTAATTGTAAGCCACATTTTTATCCGCCACATGGCAGAAAAACTTCTCCCGCAGCCGGCGGAGCTCACTGGCCGTACTATTGCTGTTTGGAAAAGTTCATATAAGTTGGGGCAGTACTACTCCTTATTAATATGCTTTCATAAATTTTTAGCATTTAATTCATCATTTTTAAATTGAAATATGTTTTTCATGACCATCACTTGAGCTTTTAAGGCTGACGTATCAATTATTAATAATAATTATTAATGAAATCCTTTCCGTTCTTTATATCCAATTTAAAAAATGCTTCAACTGCATGAGCTAACGGTAGATTCTCAAATCAGCGTTTTAGATTTACAATGTTATTATCTACTGCGTGGTAGTAAATGTTGATCCTCCAGGATTCTTCTGGTTGTGTATCAGCTGGCAAATCTAATGTATTGCTCTTGCCCACAGTTGACTTAATTGTGAAATTTGAATATCTATTTAATTTACGTAATGAAATAGCTACTTTTCATACGAATTACGAAATTACGACGAAGAAAATAGTTCAAGTTTTATCAAATTATTTCTTTGTGGTTGCTTAGGTAACACTTTAATCAAATTTATTGATTATTTGACGTCAATAATTTTGGTTTTCTGAGGGGGGCTCCCTCCTGGCTACGCCAATGCCGGCGCCATGATTTCCCGCTCCCTGAACTCCATGAACTTAAAATATCATTACGGTTTATTATCGCGATTACCTATTATTATCGCAATATCTCATTTGTGTGATCGCTGAGTTGTTCCTTGATGCAAGCTCGATCCATATATATTTGCATGGCCGATTTCTTATTAACACAGGCACACACTCTACGAGCGCCTAATACCAACGTGTTAGACGACCAAGTCGGCACACGTTTTACGACTCAATAATAAATCGTTCGTAAGATATCGACAAGGCGATGGAGAATGTGGGGCCCGATATAGACACAAACGAGAAATATATGCGGTATACGATGTGCACCTACACACCACTTGTGTGACGAACGATGGATACGAGTGTGAATGATGGGAAACCAAGGAATGGCAAGTACGCTCACACATATATATATATATATATATATATATATATATATATATATATATATATATATATATATATATATATGTATATGGGAAAAAGCGATTTCGAGCACAATTTACTTCGAGGACTGTCCTCGCGGTAGGCAATTGTCCCCATACTCAACAACGTCTAAGCCCACGTGCCGTCGAAATCACTTTTAGAAAAATCTAGACATATGTATACAGAGGTTACTTGAAGGATCGTCCTGTCCTTGAAATCATCGATTCGTTTGAAAAGTCAAAAGTAAAGATTTCAAGACCCGTTCTCAAAGCAGCCGGATGTTCCGATAAACAACGTTGCAAGGATATGGCGACTTCAAAATGCACTTTTCCCATATACATGTGCGTGCCCATAGATGTATGAATATATATATATATATATATATTTATAATGTGGATTTTCGGAGGGGCCCTGGGGGTGGCGAGGAGGCTGAAGGGTCGAGAAAGGACGTTTAGAAGGATGGGAGGCCTATGGGGAGGATGAAAATCGAATCGTATAGAGCAGCGAAGCGTGAACGCGATACCGAAGCGTCATCGTCGTTCCCAGCGTATTATAGTAGTACCTACCGCCGCATGCGGACCATCGTCGAGGGAAAACCTCGTCGAGACCTATCGATACCTTCTTTTTTTTTCCTCTTTTTTTCCCCCCCATCTAGCCCGTCCCGGCAGTGGAACTTTTATGTATCAATTACCGCGCACAAATCTCGCAATGGAATAAACCTGACGTAGTCTCTTTGGTTTTTTTTTTCTTTTTTCCTTTCCGCGCACAGAATCTGCGCTGGTGCGACTTCCGGCCCGTCCGGAGCACGCTGCGATTGGGAACACTGGTATACGAAGCTGCTAGACGTTTCAAGGGGTCTGCGTAAACTCGGGCACGAAAAATGAGATTGAGGCTTGGATCGTTGGAATGCAATGTAAATGATTATTTTGTCAATTGCTCGAATTTCTTGGGGCTAATATTCTTTACGAAAATTCACCGATAATTTTTTGAGTCGCTTATTCAGACACCTAGAATTTAAATATGCAAGAAAAGATTTCGGAAAATAATAAAAATGAAGAAAGAAAAATGTAAAAGAGACTTTTCGTTTCTCGTTTCGACGATGCAAACTTCAAGATCATTGGAGAAAACATTTTTTTTTCGTGATGAAAGTAATGGGATGCCGAGGTCGGGATTTTACACACATTTAATATGCAGTTTTGCCAAGGATGACGTTTTTTTTTATTGAAGAATATTAATATGCAATGGATTTATTATTTAGATAAATTGCCAAGCGTCATGTGATTTCGGAAATTAGAAGTGAAAATAAAAAAATATTTACTTTCAGTGTTATAATGAAAGTTTCGTATGACTCGATACTTAAAAAAAAATTAATTACAAAAATTACAATGTGTAGAAAAAACTTCAAATTTCGACGGAAAAGAAAAATTTTATCATTTGTTGTCAACAAATGGATGCAAATATAAGAAATAATCCGATCATATGATGCAAAATGTTACAAACTATGTCCGAATTCGAAGTGAATTTTTGAACTTTTTACAAATGCAAATCCCCAGTTTCAAATCCGAGTTAAGGGGAGAGAAAGCCTTTACAATGTTCAAAAAATCGATTTTTGTTTCACATATTTCGAAAGTATATTGAGAGTATACTGGAAAATCGAAAAATCGAAATATGAAATATTTACGAAGTTATAACACATAGTCGAGAGCGCGCCGGGACCGCATGCTGTGAACTAGGGAAACTTTAAGGGCGGGGTGAGGTTAATTCGGTGAAAAAAAAGCATATTTTCAAGAATTTTTTTAGACGATATAGGTAATGCTGGTTTATTTAATTAATTTTCATATAATAATACAACATCTGAACTATATTTTCCTAAATTTTCATTGCAAAATATTGATAAATAAGCTGTTGGAAGCAAATCTCCGCAGGCGCCTCGAAAAAAAGTTGTTTTGCGGTATACGCTATAACTCGTCACCGGATCATCTGAAACAAAAAAATCAAAATGCGTTTATTACGTGAGATGTTTCTCGAGGTAACTCTGCCGAGTTTTTTTTTTATAATTATTTTTTATCTTACAATAACAAATTTGCCGATTTTTTTTAGCGAAAATCGCGTTTTTGACTTTCAAGTGCTACCGAAAATGAAAAAATCGATAAAAAAAACTCGGTAGCGTTACCTCGAGAAACATCTCACCTAATAAACGCATTTTGATTTTTTTGTTTCAGTTGATCCAGTGACGAGTTATAGCGTACACCGCAAAACAACTTTTTTTCGAGGCGCCTGCGGAGATTTGCGGCCAACGGCTTATTTATCAATATTTTGCAATGAAAATTTAGGAAAATATAGTTCAGATGTTGTATTATTATATGGAAATTAATTAAATAAACCAGCATTACCTGTAGCGTCTAAAAAAATTCTTGAAAATATGCTTTTTTTTCACCGAATTAACCTTACCCCGCCCTTAAACGCGATTATCTCGAAACTGCATTTTCAAAAACTGCTCATGTTATAGCTCAAAAAGTTATTGATCGATTTGGCTGAAATTTTGGGAGGTTTCTCACTATAACATTATCGGAAGGATATACCTAAAGTTTTAAGGTTATCGCGTAAATAAATTGCTTTTTGAGGTAAAAATCGTCGAGAAAATGGTCAAAAAGATGAAAATTTCATTAAAAAGCCTACTTAATATTTAGTATTATACTTTTTTAAATATTTTTATAGGTATATCCTTACTCTACACTCGTCAATAATCGAAAAATATTTTCGTTTATTTCTTTCTTTCTTTATTTCGTTTAAAAATATTTCTGTCTCAGTTCAATAGAAAAAATCAAATAAATAGAGCACTTTTCGATGTCACGCAAAAGACGCCTGAGGGAATACCTTACAACGCCGTTATTTTGTTTTGTTTAAAACAAAAAAAAATTTATCATTTGAAAGTTGTAATAAGATAATGTCAAAATTTTAAAATGATGCGACTATTTTGTCACCTTTAAAAAAATTCATAAAAAATGACTCATTATCGGGCGTCTAAATGGTTTTTCCCCCTTAAGATTCTAGGCTATAAAACTTTGAAATAAAAAAATCGTATTTTCGGGATTTCATACTCTCAAGGATTCATGAGAGTCTTACAGAAATACTACGATGGCGACAAACTTTGCGCCGTTGCTTAAGTCGTTGCTAGCCACCCAAATTATCGACCGTCCCACAAAGCCATTGAAGAATTACAACACTATTTGTATCTTCCATAGATCTCTAACTAAAGTCCCTTCGTGAACTTACAAAGATGACTTTTTTTTGCCAAAAACATTACTTCACATGTATGAGGTTCTTTCAAGGTCGTTCACCGACCGACTCGAACGGTACTTCGACTATTGGTGGTCTCACAAAAGTGCATTGAGAAGAGTACCCGCGCGTGCGACAAATTAGTATTTAGGGTCGGAGGTCAATGAACCGTGTCGAGCTTTTGAGCTTGAATTAGGTCGAAAAGTGAATATTCAAAGATTCTTGTGGCCTTTTTTCCTCCACCCTCTCTCTCTCTCTCTCTCTCTCTCTCTCTCTCTCTCTCTTTCTCTCTTTCTCTCTTCCTTCCTCTCGTTTTATCCTCCTTTGGGTTTCAGAGTCCACACCGAAACTCTTGATTTAGTGAGGCCTCTCTTTCGGGCTCTCAGCCGCCACTATCGAGCGCTACATGGCCGCATGGGGAACCCTGTGTCGCGTAAAAGAAGAAAGGGAACCGTATATGCAGGATCCGGTCGACCGGTGAAACGAGGTAATCATCGCGACCGCAATAGAGAGAGAGAGAGAGAGAGAGAGAGAGGTTGAAGCACTCGCTACGAGAGACTCTCCCGAATCTTTTTCTTATCCTTTTCTTTTTCCTTGCTTCCTCGCTCGCTCTCCTCCTCTCTCTATCTCTCTCATTTTTCTTTTTCGGCTTAATTAAAAGAGATGATTGCATAATGAGTGAGGAACATTGATATGGTACCCCGGGCTCGGCGAACGTCCACGGTGATGATATCTTTATATGTATATATATATGTGTGTGTGGGGCATTCGACGCCAAATCGACCACTTTCCGTCCCGACCGCTTTCGATTTGGCTAAAACTTTAGTATGTCATTTTTATCATCTTAAAACGCTTGGGAGATTTTTGCAAATTTTTTAACATAATCACAAATATGTAGTGAATTAAAAAAAAATCGCCCATTTTTTTTTTCAAATGCTCATAACTTTTTGAAAAATGCACCGATCAAGATTTTTTGTTGTTGTTGAAATTCTCCGTTTTGAAATGTTCTTTATGAAAAAAAATATTTGAAAGATATTTAAACTCATCTTCGACATGATTTTTTAGTTTTTTTTGAAAAAAAACAACGTGATTTTTTCACAGAACACCACTTCTGATTTTTTATTTTTTTTGTGAAAAAAATATAACTTTAGCATTTTTTGCCGCCAGACCCATCGTGGTAAGATCTTATTTTCTATTTTTTGTCCAGATTTAAAAAATTTAATTCTTAATTTTTTCCACATATAGCTGTTTCCTATGGTGCAATAATGTCCATTAATGAGTTCTATGGTTTTCCAAAACAATGCAAAACTATTTCATTTAGTTTGGCCGCTAAAATATTAAACGACAAGCACCTGTCAATGTTAAAAAAATGTTCCAGTTGAATCTTTTTTGTTTGGTATGAACTGTTTTTATCGTCGGAAAACTCCAATAATGCTGTGAACGCTTTCCGCGATCGATTTTCGAAAACCAAAATCATTTCAGGAACTCAGCAGTTGCACTGTGTGATACCTGAAATAAATGCTGGTCTTATTGTTAAAAATTTCTCTAATTCAAGAGACCACAAATTATGTAAATTATTCAAACGTTACAGAGATGAATAAATGCATCATTAATTACTATTAAACAATTAATTGAATACCTATTTACTTCATTCCCCATTAAATAATCCTTTAAAAATAATTTAACATAATTGGAAAACTTTTTAAGTGAGTTAATATTATATACAAAGTATTGAGTGTGATAGAATTAACCATTTAAAGTTATTTCATCATAGAAAACAGCTATATTTTCAAAAATTCAGAATAAAAATTTTCAATTTAGAAAAAAAATAGAAAGAAAAATCTTACCACGATGGGTCTGGCGGCAAAAATTGCTAAATTTATTATATTTTTTTTTACAAAAAAAAATTTTTTAAATCAAAAGTGGCGTTTGAGAAAAAATCGCGTTTTTTCCCAAAAAAAAACTAAAAAATCATATCGTAGATGACTTCGAATATTTTTCAAATATGTTTTTTTCATAAAGAACATTTTAAAACAAAGAATTAAAAAAAAGATCTTCATCGGTCCTTTTTACGGAAAGTTATGAACATTAAAAAAAACTGGTGATTTTTTCAAAAATTCAATACGCATTTGTGATTATGTAAAAAAAAATAAAAAAAATCACACAAGCGTTTTAAGATGAAAACAATAACATATTAAAGTTTCAGCCAAATCGAAAGGGGTCGTCGGGGCGGAAAGTGGCCAATTTGACGTGGAATGCCCCATATGTGTGTGTGTATGTGTGTATGTAGATGAAACTCCGTTTATTAGACACGAGATTCTGTTTTTTTTTTTAAATTATATGCAGTATTGAAACGTCGCCGTGCGTCCCTTCGTCAGATGATCACGAAATCATGGCCCTTATACTTCTTTCTTTGTTCTCCAAAGAAGAAATTCATCGATAAATCAATTGTATATACGTGGGTGTATATAGATATATATACACGCGTAACTATAAATCCATGTACGCGTGCGCACACAAAAATACAATCATAAAAGAAATATAAGAAAATAGAAATGAAAAGAAGAAAAAAAAAAGACTCGTTCTCATTATTCTGCCATCCGCGTCTCGAAAGTCTTCTTTTCTCCGATTCTTACACATTCATTTATTTTAATTCTCAATTTTCGAACTGGTACATTATAGATATCAAATATAAATAGCATGCGCGTTCATTTATTTTAATTGATAATGAATTTCGGAACGCACACTACACACACACATACAAAACAATATATTATACATTTAATTTATTGAGCATTAAAATATACAAGTAAATGTGTACAAGAGTCAGAGACTGAGGATAGTCTCTGCGAGATGAAACAGACAGCTCCAGGATAATGAGAACGAGTTATTTTTTTTTGTATTTTTTGTTTTTAATTCTTTATAGCTTGTTCTCGTAATATTGAATGGTCAATCGTACATGACACGCTTTTTTTTTGAATAGCCGCCGCTCGCGAACACCGTGTTGTGGGCGGTATTGGAAAAAAGTTTCGTCGTTTCCGCTCGATCCCCAGTCGTCTAGCCTACGTGCTGTTATAAAGCGTACCTGTGTGCGAATGTGTCAGTTGAGACATTAATATGTGCGTATGAGAGTCCAACATCGACGAAACGCTTATATAACTCGGTCTTCCGATTTGTTACTTTGTCACTTCTTCCAGTATCCCATATTTTTGCTGATATTCCATAATATTTGGTCAGACTTTTTTTTTATTCCTCGAATCGTCGTTTTGTAACGGGTTCATTCGCAATACTTCTGTCTGGTGAAACTATGGTAATTTTGGAAAAGACTTTTTCTATTACTTTTATTATGATTTATCTGTTTGATTTACTTTATTTATTTAATTGATTTTATTATTTTGGAAAATACTTTCTTTATTACTCGTATTATTATTGTTATCATTTTTAATGTTCTTTTGGTTTCTTGCAGGCTTTCGTGATCGCATTCCTTTCACTGTCAGCCCTTATCGCCCGCCCACTTGTCCCTGCACTATTTCCATTTATTGAGAACCCCCGGCCACCTCTTCAGATTGGTGCCCAACTATAATTTGAACGATGAACGAAAAACTATGGCAATATTCGTGGATGACGGTGATGCATAATAAATGCATTTTCAGAATATGATTTTTCGTTGCGGTTGACGGATTTTCGCTGGTCATACAATGCGAGAAATAAATCTCAAAATGAAGATCTGTTTCGCGCATGGACCCACGAATTCGACCGGAAACGATAGTAACGAGGGGCCATATGGCGTTTTCCCTTGTAGTACGGGATCTATGTGCGTTTCACGATACCTCTATATTTATATATGTACTATATAGGAATTCCTTTGTGTCCACGGCTGTCCAATTTTTTCACTTTTTCGACGATGCGAGAAACGACAAGCTTTTCGATCGCGCTGGCTTCGTTTTTCTTACCCATTTCCGGTTTTTGGCATCCGAACGAAAGCCACATGCGCGTGCACGACAAAGACGTCTACACGACCCTTAAGGAGACTCGAGCGATTCGCCGATTGATCTCAAAGGACACTTTTTTTTTTAGTAAACGCAGTCGCGTTCAATAAATGTTCAACTTCTTACGGAAATCTTCCTTATGAAAGATCGTGAATTGCAACTGCGCCTAAATTCATCATTTTCACGAGATTGTCGTTCGCACCGTTGACACGCAATGTAAATGAATACTTATGAATTTCTTTCAGCAAATTGTGCCTACAAAAAACCATTTATTAATTTTCAAAATCTTTTATGTAGAGATCTACAATATAAATGTACAAGAGAGGATTTTGCATAGTAATAAAAATAAAAAAAAAGAACCTTCGTTGCATTCCAACGATGTAAACTTCAACACCATTGATTTTCAGGGTTTCTTCGGTCCCTATAACTTCGGACATTTCCGCCACAGCAGAGTGATCGACGCCCCTCTGTTAATTCTTCCTCTTACCTTTCCTCCAGAGACAGAAAAATCTCTGGTATTTATAACAAACGGCCATGGTAAAAGAGGAAATAGTAAAATTTTCTTTCGTTTATTGACAACTGCAATCATAATATGGTTAACACAACTATCTAAACATGCGATTACGGTGGTGTGTTTAACTATCTATTATTCGCGAAATAATTATCAACTATTGTAAAAGGCTTGACAATATAGGTATGGTTAATTCAGTGCTATCACAAAATCAGCGCACAAATACTAATATTGTATACTGTACGTTAGGTTTTGTTCAGGTTCAACTTATACTATACTATACAGTTTGTACAATTCATATGGTTAATATTAACGTTTGTCGAATATAATTTGCTAAAATACCGTACGAGAAGTGACTATTCGAAAAAAATTATGGTAATGTTTACTCATAGCGAAGACCTAGTAGGTTGGCAAATAAGTTCGTTTGGTATTGAACGTATGGACGGTACGAACAAAACCGAACGAACTTATTTGCCAACCCAATACGTCATTTGCACCTGCAGGAAGTACGGCTTAGTAGTTTTAAGAACTACGCGTTTCTTACAAACTGTGAATGAGTATGTTTGTTGTATTGAAATAATAGGATATCAGTTCAACCCTTCTTCTCGTAGTCCACCTTCTGTTCTTGTAGGACACGCATTACTATGCAGATTGTAGGTCGTATCATATAATATGATACAAATCACTATAAACATCGTCGCAAATCGCAGGCAACATTAGTTTTAAGGAGGGTGCTCAGGATCTTTGCGGAGCAGGCGGCAAGAGGGGAACGCCTATGCTTAAACACGGGTACCTGTAACAGCTGCCAACTCCAAATGATCAAATTTTCGGTTACATAAAATAAACAAATTTCAGCTAATAAATATGTGCAATGCATATAATTGACTGTTTAGAAATGCTATTAATCGTTTTTTGTTTGTTCACATCGCGAATACGTTATTAATCAAGTTGAAATGCGGCAAACGCGTAATTTAGTTCTCAGTAACTGGTAGCACTGAGCTCAGATACGAACGCCACATAGTGAACGCGCATCTGTCGAACTTCCTTCGCGAATGTAGCTTTTGTGTTCGACGAAAATGAATAGATGGAAAGGAAAAATCCGAAGTGAAAAAACAGTCTAATCTACGGTTGAAGCAGGTAAAAAATGGAAAACAGCGAAAAAAGTAGTAGTTGAGCCGGAAAATGAATTAGCAGTCGAGCGACGACGCATAATTGATTTGAAGGTTATGTCAGAACACATGCATTGCAGCTTCTGTCACGAGGTGTTATCGATAAAGAATATCGAACATGAAGAAAGACATGAAAAATAACTTGGTTTTTCTCATAAGGAACAAAAATAACAATAGTGATAAAAAAATATTTAAATATACTCTTTATGAATAATAATAATCTTTATGAAACCGTGGTAAGAAATTTATAACGAGTAAGCAATACTTTGTGCGTTTCAAATTGTGGCACCTAATCAAGATGGCCGATTTGACAGCACGTTGCCATGTGTCGTAGCGCGCTTTATCGTTTTACGCAAATCAGCTACAATTTTCTGCTTTGCTTCGGAAATATCTCGATAACGAGGCAGACGAAACGCTTCACTCTTCGTTGAAATCATTCATAAATATGTCAAGAATTTCTTCCGCCTATTTGTATTCAATTTTCATTATTTTTATTATGTTGCAAGAGTCATATCAGAATTATCGTATAGCTTTTTGCTATGTCGCCCGTGTATAAGAGCCTAACTTCAATAATTATTTGCTCAACAATCATGCAGACGAATGACTTGAAATTTTGCACAGAGTCGTAATACCTGTTTGCAAATATCCTCAATAAATTTCAGCAGTCTCATTATTACGCGATAACTGAGCAACCTCCTTAAGTCCTGAAATTCAGAACAGAGTCCTGTTCGCTATTAGGATCTTGGTGGAGTTAATTTTTGATATTTTAATGGAACATTTATTTGATGAAAACCTACTATATCCCGACTAGAAATTTTGATCCGGCAGCCTGAAAACTGATCAGGCCCCGATCAGGCTGCAGTCCGGAATGCCGTAGTATGGCACGCCTGATCAGGGCCGAATGTCCACAGGATCCGTGGAACCGTAGTACGGCCATAAAAAGGCACCCTGATCAGGCCGTAGTAAGGTAGCCTGTGCGGCGCCGTAAAACGGCGTCCATGGACGCCTTGTTACGGCGCCGCACAGGCTACCTTACTACGGCCTGATCAGGGTGCCTTTTTACGGCCGTACTACGGTTCCACTGATCCGGTGGACATTCGGCCCTGATCAGGCGTGCCGTACTACGGTTCCACTGATCCGGTGGACATTCGGCCCTGATCAGGCGTGCCGTACTACGGTTCCACTGATCCGGTGGACATTCGGCCCTGATCAGGCGTGCCGTACTACGGTTCCACTGATCCGGTGGACATCCGGTCCTGATCAGGCGTGCCGTACTACGGCATGTCGGACTGCAGCTTGATCTGCCCCGTGTTGAAGGTGCCATATTTGAGAGTCTTGGCGGTGTATGCACGCGGATATATGCGTTTTTCCAATTTCCTGGCTAAAATAATAGTGCAAAATGGATCAAAAAGAGTCCCGAAAAAAATTATTGGGACACTTACGGGTGCGTAAGTGGCGTGCTGTACACGCAGAAAGAAAAAAACAACGGCTAACAGAAGTAAATTCTTCACTCGTATTAGGTGTGTATATATATACATATACATTTTCATTTATATATTATTTACTTTCAAAATTAACAATATCTACTATTATTTATTAACATGCATAATATCTATTATTTTTGTAATGATATTTTTAGAGCCAAGCGGAGAAGTGCCTACAAATCTTGAGAATTGAAATCTCAATCTCAATCTAGATTGCCAATTGCCAATATAGGCAATCGCCTATATTGGCAATTGGCAATCGAGATCAAATTTAGAGAATTGAGATAGATAAAAATAAAAATATAAGTGAGTTTATTATTGTTATCAAAATTATTATACATTCATAAATACCAAATTCCCCCTTTTTTAGTTCTTTAAAAAAAAATTCTTTAAAAAAGGAATCAAAATAACGTTGAATTTTGCATCGGTGGAATGCAACGATTTTTTTTTTTTCATTTTTCATTCGTTTATTTTCATCATGATCAAAAGCCTTTTATTGTAAATTGAAGTCGTAGAACTCTAATGAGAATACGTAAAAACGTGTCGATTATTTTTAGTGCCTAATCAGGCAAAAATAAATTCAGCGGTCAAAAAGTATTAATTTTCGTTGCATTGCTAACTTCGATGCTAACTTCAACGCCATAAAAAAATATTGACATTTTTTAAAATGATGATAATATAAGCAACGAAAAAAAGAGAATTCCTACAAGTATTAGGATGGCTAAGTAGGTAGCGCGTTCAGCTCTAGAATTAGAAGACGTAGGTTCGAAACCGAGGCTAGACAAAAACTTTAATGAGTCAGAACACGTTTTAATCCAATTATCATATATGCAGCAATATAAGTAAAGCATATGGAAACGAAAAATACTACCAGAATATTTTTATTCATCATTTGTTGCCTTTTTTATTTTTTATTTCAGGCACGGCAGTCGGATCAGGGCCGTAATCAGGGCCGTAATCAGCAGCCGGATCAGGGCCGTAAACGGCAGCCGGATCCTGGTCGGATGCCAAAAAGCGTTACACGCCTGATAAAGCCCCGATCCGGTCGCCTGTCAGTGCCGTAGTACGGGATACGGATGCCGGATCCGGCCCCAGTCAGTCCCGTAGCAAAATTTCTAGTCGGGATTATATAGCATTGAACAATGAACGTATGCTTGTAAGTTTGGTAGTTGCGGTTAATATAATGCAATTAATCTATGCAACTTCTAAAATATCAATAAGCAGTACTATAGTTCTGGCATTAACTATAGTTATAAAATATTATTGTCCCCCCCAGGGAAATATAAAATATGGTTAAAGTAAAGTTGAAAACACCATACATTTTTCTGAGTGTACTTTTCCCTCCGCTAGCAGATTTCTTTTGTCTTATTCAATGCGCTCCGTATAAAGTTGCAAAATTAATCAACGCAGGATCCAACGAAAGGACTTTGAGGACGCGTGCATCGGTCACGGTTCGAGTGTCAAGATATTTTAGCTCATACATTTTCGCGTGCAACGTGAGTGCCCATTGGGACTGGAATACACGCGAGAATTGTGTGTTGCGCATAAGGGGGATATATATATATATATATATATATATATATATATATATATATACACAC
This sequence comes from Ophion ventricosus, assembly GCA_963932345.1. Lineage (NCBI taxonomy): Eukaryota > Metazoa > Arthropoda > Insecta > Hymenoptera > Ichneumonidae > Ophion > Ophion ventricosus. The sequence goes on along the minus strand of OZ010715.1, from coordinate 15,167,475 downwards.
ACGCGTCTTTAGTCGGCCCGCTTTGATCACACGTACACCAGGCTTTTAGGATAAATTCTAGGGACTTTTCGTCAATGTAATCCATCCACCTCCGAAAACATAGGAGCACAGATGGTTGTAATAATACGCGACGTACATATACGCAGAAAATTTTCGTTTCATCGCTATTATATATCCACGGGGGTATATATATATATATATATCTCCGTATGTATCGCGAAATCCATCGGGGGTTCTTTCTCTCTCATTTACGGGCTAACGGTGAAAAAGGGGGTCATGCATCGCCCGTTACGAGGAGAACACCGATTTGGGGTATCGTTCTCGCCCGCAAAAACCCGATAGATATAGCCATCCGCAAACGCACGTTAGATGTATGTACAGGGTAGCCCGAAAATCGACGTCCGAAAGGACAATCTGGATCGTTTTTAAATATTTCTCTTTCGTGTATGTACTTTTCTTGGAATTTTTTTTACTTGTGTTATCGTTATGAAGTGCACTGTTAAGCAATAAAAAAAATAACGAACCGAACGACACCGTAAATTAGATTTTTATCAAGAGTTGAAGAAATAGGTTTGAGAGGATCAGTCACTAAAGTTCGTATGATAAAAAAAAAGGCTAGTATTCGTCTAAATGACTCCCGATTACTTTTGAAAACTACTGACATAAGAGGAAAGTGCATGCACAAAAGAGAAGGAAAATAAAATCTATGATGTTGAAGTTTCAATTGTTGGAAGCGAAACTTAATTTTCACTTTTTTTTGCCAATTTAGGGTACAATGATCATTTAAACGATTTTTCTTATCCTCATATAAGATTCATGATCTTCATCTGTAGAAAAAAATGATAGAATGTAATAAAAATGGAGAAATTAAAAAAAATTGAAAAGAACTGTCGTGGCATTCGAACGATGCAAATTTAAACGCCATTGCTACAGAAAAACTCGAAAAAAACAATTACAAGATGCTTTTTTTCTCGCAAACTGAAAAAGATTGTAGAACATACATTGCGCAGGGTGATTGGGATAGGATACGAGGCATGTAGATTTTCGTTTTGGATACCACCTTTCGAGCCACCCTGTATACATGCGGACTCTCTTCACGCTCAATATAATTCGACAACGAAAATTCGTGTAGAACTTCATATGTACAAATTCATATATATATATATATATATATATATATGTGTGTGTGTGTGTGTGTGTGCCGATATACACGATTCAAACCCTCATCTCTCCTTTGTCCGTCACACTCGATTATCAATCGGGGAAAAAAAGGGACATGGGTGCAAGATATACACAGCCAATCGTATTTACGGCTGTTATATATAAATTTAACGAGAAAATAGTACAATGAAGAAATTTTGTGTGAGTTTTAGGGGATGATCGTCCGGCCTCATCAGCAACAATTCATCGACGAAAACTTATCATAGGCGGCATTTTATTTATTTTTTCCCTAGGACATATATTGAACTAGTGTGAAGAGAAGATCGAACTGCGGATAACATCAATTTCACGGCTTCTTTGTCTGGACTATTAAAACTTGAAGAAAAAGGAAAGCAATTGGTCTCGCGATCATGATGTCTCGCTGAATGACGTTGGTCAAGTTTTTCTTACATAATGGAATATACTTTTATTTTTCATAAAATGTATTATCCAATAGACGTTTCGTTGTTGTTGCAGAGAACAAGGGACAACCCTGAACACTCGCAATTTTGGGTCGTAATTTATTAATGAAAAAAAAATCGATAAAATAGTTCGATAGTTGGATACATTTGTTTATTGTGAGAAACGATCGATAAACCCGGAATGTAGAACAAAAAATGAACTTGCTGAATGAGTTTATATTGGGTGAAGTAAAAGGTTCTGACCGTTTTCCGCTAGATGTCTTTAGTGAGCCATATCTCACGATGTATGCATCGCATCGGGTCATACTATACGACGATTTAAAGGTGACATTACGCTTAAAAAAAAGTTCTTTGACAGTTTTGTGTTTGGTGAAGCCAGTTGTGTGTTACAGCGTTCCAAAATGGAGATAAAAAAAGAGAAAATTCGATACATTCTTCAGTACCACTACGACCAAGGTGAAAAGGCGGAGCAGGCGGCCAAAAAAATTTGTGCTGTTTATGAACCCAATACAGTATCGAATGCAACAGCAAAGCGGTGGTTCCAACGATTCCGTTCTGGTAATATGGACGTCGAAGATGAGGCACGCTCTGGTAGGCCAATCGTCGAAAATGTCGATAAAATCATGGAAATCGCCGAGTCGGACCGGCATGTGAGCACTTATTCCATTGCTCAGGAACTGAAGATTAGCCAGAAAACCGTTTGGAACCATTTGCATAAGGCTGGTCTTAAGAAGAAGCTCGATGTATGGGTGCCACACGAATTGACGCAAAAGAACCTTTTGGACCGAATTGATGCCTGCGATTCTTTGCTGAAATGTAACGAAATTGACGCATTTTTGAAGCGGATGGTGACTGGCGATGAAAAATGGGTCACATACGAGAACAACAGCCGAAAAAGATCGTGGTCCAATCGCGGTGAGCCGGCCCAAACGATCGCCAAGCCCAGATTAACGGCCAAGAAGGTTTTGTTGTGTGTTTGGTGGGATTGGAAGGGAATCATCCACTATGAGCTGCTCCCATTGGGCCAAACACTTAATTCGGTCCTCTACTGTCAACAACTGACCAGATTGAAGCAGGCGATCGATCAGAAGCGGCCAGAATTGGCCAATAGGAAGGGTATTGTTTTCCATCGAGACAACGCCAGGTCGGACACATCTTTAACGACGCGCCAGAAGCTCCGAGAGCTGGGATGGGAGGTTCTATCGCACCCGCCGTATAGTCCAGACCTGGCACCAAGCGATTATGACCTTTTCAAGCATTTGCAAAATTTTCTTGATGGTATAAAACTGGCCTCAAGAGAGGCTTGTGAAAATGAGCTGGTCAAGTTTTTTACCAATAGGGACGAGGACTTCTTCAATCGCGGAATTATGAAATTGCCTTCAAAATGGACAAAAGTTATCGAACAAAACGGCGCATATTTGACCTAAATCGGATAATCCTAACTATGTTAATTTCATCGTCGAAATAAAGCGAAAAAACGTTCAGAACTATTTACTTCATCTAATGTTTGTCTGGCGAAAAAATGTTGATTCACGCCGGATGGTCGCAATTTGAGCGAGCAAATTTTTTGTACTTGACACTAGCAGCCAAATAAAAATGTATAATCCATCTTGTACTTGACATTTTTCGCGTCAAAATTACCTTACGCTCACAGAGAGAGATTCCTTAAGCCGATATCTAACATCTATGTGGCCCACCGAAAAATGATACTTTTTTGGGATTTTTTTTTGAGAATACTAAAAAAGAAATCAAAATGAGGTTTGAAGAGTTTGTTCTACATGTGTATACATGAGGTATACAAAAAAAAAAAATACAAAGTGGCGACTCGGTCGTAGCTAAACTAAGAGCGTTTTTTCGGCGTTCTGCAGGAGGACGCAGACTTTTATGGATCAGCAGCTGAAGAACGAAAAAAACATTCGTTATTTACATTTGTTTTGCTTTGCTATCTTGCACCCGATCATTAAAAAGTATGGTTTTTTCGCAAAATGGCAACATTTTTAATAAAAAAATTTTTTTCGCTGAAACATCGGTCTTAATTTTTGTTTATGAAAACGAGAATTGTTGATGAATCGTAGAAATCGTGCGTACTTCTTTGGAGAACCTATCTAAGAAGCTATAGTTAAAATTGCAATTCAATTGGATGAAAACTGCCCGAATTATGCGTTCTCTCTATTGGAAAAACGTGGTTTTGAGAAAAACGCGTTTAAAGTGTCAAAACTGATTTAGGAGCCATCGTCCACACGACGGAATTGAAGCTCTCATTCGAATTCTGCATGTATCCATCGATGTATTTTGATAGTAGCTTCAGTTGTTAGGCCGTTGCCTATTTTTCGTACAACGACTAGACTACACAAGTCAAGATCGCTACTTTCACCGTTTAGGCTATTTCGTACGTTTCGAAGCAAACGAAGGCGCTTTGGAAAATGACCTCTAAAGAAGGTTTTAAACATTTTATCGCGTATAATTCCTTTTGTATATCATTCTTGTGATGTTTATACCTCATCTAAGGCGGTATTCGAGTCTAGAGGCCTACATTTCTGGCATTTTTCTGAGTTTGATAAAAATCGATATATATACCATATACAGTACCAGACAGAAAAAAAGTACGCTCTAGTCGAAATTTCTTACCGCACTAAAATTTACATAGCGGACTCAAAAATATAGGTAATTGAATTTCCCAATTGGCGTTTTAAAGAGGACAAATTTACCTTTATTTTGCTTTTTTTTTAGAAAATTCTCTACGATTTTTTTCGCCCCGGTGCGCACCTTTGAACGTGGCCATTTTTTGGCTATTTTTTGGCCGTCAAAAATTAGATGCAAAGTTGGTGGAAAATTTTTTCCTCGGTTTTTTCCATGAGAAACTTAAAATGAATATCAAAACCGACATTTTTATTTTTTAGAAAGTCTCGTACGATTTTTTTTCGTCCTAGTATTGCATTTTTGGCTAAAGAAGACATGTTTTAGAAAAAAAGGCGTCATCGAAGAACTATAGGGTTTCAGGGGAAATATCAAGAGGGTAAAAAGTTGCATGGGTTCACACTGGAGTGGCTAGAATTTTTTTCAGAATTTTTTTTTGACATTTTTTTTTACCACCTTTGGTTGGATATTTAGACGACACTGGTGGATGTACGGTAGGGGTTTGGCTCCAGCGGTACTTCGAATTAAGCAGCATTGCGCGTGGCCAATACTCGGAGCGATGACCGCTTAGCCGTGCACCGGCTGGCGGATCAACCAGTGAGCGGAAGGCCAATCCTTCTGTTACTTTGGTGTAGATACTTGAGTAAAAGTATTGTGCACCAGAGAATCAGAAGAATATGGGGCCGTCTATACCGGTACGGGTTTTCCACAGTTTCCCCGTACCCTCGGCAAACGACAGGGTATGGGGAAATTGTGGAAAACCCGTACTTAAGACGGCTGTGAACGCAACGGAAGTTAGGTTAGATTAGCGAAGTGCGGGCAGGGAGCGATAGGAAAAGGCTTTAATTGTGAAGGGCAATACGTAAAAACCCGCAAGGTTGTACGTTGGAACGCAGGAAAAAAAGGAAAAAAAATATATATTTTTCGTATCCATTTTTTGCAATCTTTTTATTAATGTTTCAAGAATTAAAAAAAATTTTACAAAAAAAAATAAAAATTGGAAAAGTTATGGGCCTCTAAATATGACCGTGAAAAAAAGGGTTGAGGCGGTTGCCCTGATTCCAAAGCTCCCATTCATCTGAAACAGAAATAAAACCAATTTCCTTGATCAATAAGAATGTTATTATGGCAGGTACCAAAGAGAGAAAAAATGTTATGGCTAATGTCTGAAGAAACGTTAGTTTTTCGCCCTATTTTTTTTAATAGTATCTATTTTTTTACTTTAGTAGTTACTTTAATAGTAACTTATTAATAGTAACTTAAGAGAGAATGCCGTGAGCAAAAGTGTGTGTCGGAAATGGTTTGCGAAATTTCGTTGTGGAGATTTTTATCTTCAAGATGCCCCTCGCTCCGGTCGGCCAGTCAATATTGATGTCGATAAAATTAAGGCTCTAATCAACTCTGACCGGCATTTGATGACTACAGAGATCAGACATAATCTCAACATAGACCAATCAACTGTTTCGAGACATTTACGGAAGCTCGTGATGGTAAACAAGCTTGATGTTTCAGTGCCGCACGAATTGAGCGAAAAGAATTTAATTAACCGAAATTCAGCTTGCGATTTGCTCCTCAAACGCCATGAAAACTAAACTTTTTAAAAGCGAATGATTACGGGCAATGAAAAGTGGATTGTCTAAAACAATGCCAGTCGAAAAAGATCATGATCGAAGCGCGGGGAGGCTGCTCAGACGGTCGCAAAGGCTGGATTACATTCGAACAAGATCATGCTCTGTATCTGGTGCGATTGTAAAGAAATCGTTTATTATGACCTGCTGCCATCCAACAAAACAATTGATTCGACCAAGTACTGCTCACAACCGGCCAGATTAAAGCAAGCAATCGATCAGAAGCGGCCCAAATTTGCGAACAGAAAGAGCATAGTCCCGAGTAGAAATATTGTCAGGCTGGCTTGATATTTGATCCGGGCCTGATCACGTTGTAGTAAGGAGGCCTTACTTAAGGTATGCCTCAATTTGCCTGATCCGGTCGGTGTCAGGTGATAGTCAGGCAACTGGATGTAGTGTTTCCTCCAGTTGCCTGATCCAGCTAGCTTCAGGCTATGGTCAAGTGAGTGGACTTACGGCTTGCTTCAATTCGCCTGATCCAGCTAGCTTCAAGCGTTGGTCAAGCAACTGGACTTACGGCTCCGGCAGCCGTAAGTCCACTTACTTGACCATAGCCTGAAGCTAGCTGGATCAAGCAACTGGAGGAAACACTACATCCAGTTGCCTGACTATCACCTGACACCGACCGGATCAGGCAAATTGAGGCATACCTTAAGTAAGGCATCCGGACTACAACGTGATCAGGCCCGGATCAAATATCAAGCAAGTCTGACAATATTTCTACATAACCGGACGAAAGTGCGGCAGTAATCTCGTGCGTTTCATTCCGTATTGACGTGTTCTCGATTGTTGTCATTGCGATATTTATTTGAGGTAAGATAACTGTATATACCGTTTTGTTATATTCCAACAATAAATTTTTATTTTACTTACTTTTTCAACACTTTTCTGTTTCCTTGCATGCGTTTATTTGCATTTTTTCTGTTGCCCACGTGTAGCCATTCATTTCGGTGAAACATAACCTATTTTCGAATTCGAAATGCACTGCGGACATAATGGGCATTACATTCACATTACCAATATTTGGTTTGTCTACGCTGACCGGGCTAACCTGCACCGATGGCATCACATTCTTCGATACCGATTAGCCCGGAGAGCGTAGGCCAACCAAATAATGTTAAGTTCCCAGTGTAGTTCGATCCAGTAAATGTGATTCCATCGGTGCAGGTCACTTTTTTCTAAAGTAACCTGCACCGATTTTTCAAAGTCTATTTCGCATTTTTGCTATATAAAAAATATATAACAAAGTTTTATTTATTTTACACATAAAGAACATGTGATAAAGTAGAGTAATAAGAAAAATATAAGTGTGATAAAGTAGAGTAATAAGAAAAATTTGTGATAAATAAGATTCCTATTTAGTTTATAAAATAAAGTATCAACGTTATTTGTAATTTGTCTTTTTCTATTTTGGGTTTGCGTGGTATTTTTTATTTCAGGAATAAATAGGACATCCACAGCAGAGGTTCATTCCATCATCCTGACTAGGCGATGATGTTTCAATTCAATTAATCCTTGAAAAATTAAGCCCTGATCAGGCTTAGATTTTTTGCACTGATCAGGCCTTTATTTTTTACGCTGATCAGGCTTTGATTTTCTATCCTGATCAGGCCTTTATTTTGCACTGTAATCAAGCCTTGATGTTCTATCCTGGTCAGGCCTTGATTTGTTTCACTGATCAAGCCTTGACGTTCTATCCTGGTCAGGCCTTGATTTTTTTCACTGATCAAGCCTTGATGTTCTATCCTGATCAGGCCTTGATCTTTTCCATTGATCAAGCCTTGATTTTTTACCCTGATCAGACCGAAGTCAGGGAAAGTGTCACAAAAATGATCAGGGCTTGATCAAAAATCCTGATCAAGGCATGAAAAAGAAATCAGGATGCCTGATCAGGCCTTTATTGTAGCCGGAGCAGGATTTCTACTCGGGGTGTTCTACCAGGACAACGCTAGACCACATATTTCTCTGATGACCCGACAAAAGTTATTGCGGCATGGGTGGGATATTTTTGTGCACCCATCGTAAAATCCAGACCTTGCACCTTTAGACTATCACTTGTTACGGGCCCTACAGAAGAGTTTGAATTATAAAATCTTCAGTTCCCTGGACGTCCTCAAAAACCACTTGGATGACTTCTTTGCCTAAAGATCTGAGGACTTCTATAAGAGATTGATGACGAAGCTCGTGGAGGGATGACAGAAAAGTCATTCAACAGCATGCAACATATTTAGTTGATTAAAATCGCTTTTTTGGTAAATATTTTGCGATTGAAATTTACTCGATTTTCGCTACGGACTCATGAATAGACTTAACATTAATCGGCCATTCATGCACCGTAAAGTGTGTTTTTCTCGACTTCGAAATGATGATTTTCTGAAGCTAGTTCTTCCCTGCGAGCAGTTTTAGCTTCGTTAGAATCTTTTGATTGTCCGATTCGCGCCGGTGCGGCCTCTCAATCCGACCGTATTCAAATCGCTATAACTTTGTAAATATTGGGAATTTCGATATTTCCTTTTGAGGACATATTCCTTAGAGTCTATAGGGGAGAGTGGGGCACAATGTGTCATGTGGGCATTGTTAGCCACATGCGGTTTCTCGGAGGTTTGTAGCTCGTACATTCCGAAATTTTATGTGTTGGACCGCGATTTATATTTGGTTTCGTCAGGCCTAAAATAAAGTCGATAGCAGCTCACAAAGAATGATTAAAAATTGATTTGAGGCTTGGAAAAAAATATATTTCGCTCGCCGGGAAAACGTAAAATATAACGACACTTTCTGTAGCGGCTCGGGTTTTCGGTCCTAATCGCTACTTTCATTATTTATGATGCACTCAGTGATTTGTATTTTTCCATTCGTAGTTTAATTAATAGTTATTATCATCAATAATCAAATATTTTACTAGTGGGGTACAATGTGTCACCGAGTTGTGGGGCACAATGAGTCGACTTCCAATGAGAAAACAAAGAAGTGACGTCGCTTCGAAAAAGCGTAATGTGTCACGGGCAACAGCTAACTATATGCGATTTCTCGGAGTTTTTTAGCTTGTAAAATACGAAATCTTTTATTGTTGGACCATGATTTATATTAAGTTTCGGCTGGCCTAAAAGAAAGTCAATAGCAGCTCATAAAGGATTATTAAAAATACAAAATTAGTTTGAGCCACGAAAAAAAAATTCGCTTGACGGAAAAACGTCAAATATTATGGGGCGCAGTGCGTCATTGAGTTGTTGAGCACAATGAGTCGACTCCCCATATTATTGGCAAATAATCCTCGTTGGGAAATTATCGGTATGTATGAAAATCTGTTATTTATGTTAGGAAAATATGAGTTTCAACCGGCTTGTTGTACCCTACGTTTCGCAGCACTTGACACACTGTATCTACCTATCTGACACATTGCATCCCACCTGTGGGGCACAATAAGCTAATCCGCAAATTTTTTTGGATCCCATTATTTTAGGATTTTTGAACTTTTTGAAAAAATATGGTAGCTTTATTGTATGCCCAAAAGTCTATAAAATCGGTTATGACCGTTTTTTTTTCTAATCAGACTACTTTGGTAAGAGTAACAATTCGTTAGAAAGAAGTGACACACTGTGCCCCACCTTCTCCTACGTTAAGGCGGGCAACCACTTGAGATGCTTCATAAATTATTTTTTTTTTATTTCATTAATCGTTAGCAAAATATCTTAAGAATACACCCTGAAAATTTCAAAACGATATTTGGATTCCTTCTAACGGTATATTAGAAGGACAAGGACATATCGACAATTACGATGAGGACACGTCAAGGGACACAGCTGATTACACCTTAATTAATGCATGAAATAACTTGAAAAAATTACCAGAGATGTATGAAAATATGAATAAATTATTGTCAAAGTAGCGGAAATTTCCGTTTTTTTTTCACAATAAAAAAATCATAACTCAAAAACTAATTGATGGATCATCTTCGAATTTGGAACACGTTTACATAATATAATTGATTAAAACATGAACCTAAAGTTGGAAAGATTAGATTGTTTAAAACATATTTATTATTGCGAAATTCCGGGAAAAAAATGCTAAAAATCGATCATTTTTTTTTAAACACGTTCCAACATTCAATTCTTGATTTTTTTTTCAAAATTTAGGTTCATGTTCTTAAAAAACATCTCAAGAATGTATAAACATTTGTTGGACTATTTCAGATGCGCATTGCGAGCTGCACAATTCCCGCAAATCGACAACGACGATGAGGACACGCCAAGGGATACAGCGGATTACACCTTAATTAATGCATGAAATAACTTGAAAAAATTACCAGAGATGTATGAAGATATGAATAAATTATTGTCAGAGTTACAAAAATATCCGTATTTTTTTCACAATAAAACAAAATCATCTAATTTTCTGTCTCCTAAAGTAGTCGTCCGCCTTACGAAAATGCCAAAAAAATCGATTTTTTTCAAATTTCTAGACTAGAATATTGCCAATAAAAAAACGCTTTATTTTGTTTTACTCAGATGTAACGCCTTAATTCAGGTTGACAGAAAGGAGAAATATTGCTCCCCCCTAAAATTCGCCATCCCAGGCCTAGGCCTATTGGCCGTATAGGGGAATCCGCCCCTGCCGTAAGTTACACATTTATACACACATACCACGTTTGCATAGCTGGGTGGGTGATATTCTCGGAACTGCGTCTTCACTGTGAATTACGCAATTATTGCATCGCGACGAGCAATTATCGCGTAAATACTACGAGCTAAATGTACAAGACGAGAGGGAAAGCGAGAGGGAGAGAACGGAAGAGAGAGAGAGAGAGAGAGAGAGAGAGAGAGAGAGAGAGAGAGAGAGAGAGAGAGAGAGAGAGAGAGTGTGTGTGTTATGTCACGATGAACTTGCGATTTGTTGTAATTCATTGGAGTTTAAAATTTCAGCGCGATTATGATAGGACAAATTCAAATTGACATGTCGGTGTCAAAATTAGCCGACAACAACTGGTTTCGCGTAAATTCATAAGGATCCACGACTTTAATGGTACACTTGAAACTTAACCCTTCGAGTGCACACCTCTGCCGCCAACCTACTAGTGCATACTGGGTCAATCTGACCCAAGGCGTTTTTCAAATCGTTATATTCCGGTAAATATGCATTTTTTGTTTTTTTTTGTAGAGACGTTTTTTGTAGTAAATTATCCATATTTCATGGCCCTAAATTTATTTTTTGACGAAAACGAAAATTAAATGCCAAAACATTCGTTCAAAGCGGGGCATACATTGAAAAATACGTACTTACACGAAAAATTTTTGGGGTCAAAACGACCCAGTGTGCACTCGAAGGGTTAATAGAGAATACAGTCGTTGTTGTGTAATATGGATACCGTGAAATGATTTTGCTTTGATGTTTATATGTTAGATATGGTTGGCTCGGCAACCGTTCAGTTTGTTGAGTTCTGTTCGTGTTGAGCTCGAGTGCTGAACTAGCTATATTTTTTGAGCCATAGACAATTCTTGAATTTGCCCCCCTCTTTTCCAAGTTTGAGGCAGCCGCCTACTCGAATAAGTCGCGCATTCTCATTGGATCTTTAAATTCCTGGAAGAATTCAGCTATTGAGTGGTGGTTCATTTTAGGAGTTAACACCCCCACAGGTATCAGTGAGACGCCCGAGTCGAAAACTAAGGCCGAAAACTTTATTCGATTCGGCCGAAATTGTAAAAGTTGTCCTACGGTTGGGGACTTAGACCGAAAAAACGACGAATCTTTTAAAATCGCAATAATTCAGGCGACTTATAAACCGGAACGTACCGAAAATGTGGCGGAAAAAAAAACGCCGGAACTTAGTTCCGGCGTTGTTGATCGGCCTAACGGGTTGCAGGCTGAAAGTACGCCGCAACTTGGGATTTCAGCTTACATCAATCAGCGTTCTGCTCAGGCCGAAAATATGCCGATACTCATTTTTTTCGTCTACTGATCGACGTCGCAGGTTACAGGCTCCTCATTATCAATCGAACTCACAAGAACAGTTCAACAATTGGCAGAATTCAGCTGATCAAAGCTCAAATTTTACACCACTTTAACTCCTAATTTTACATCACTTTAACTCCCAACTAATTTACTCAACGCTCTGTATAAATTCATTATTTTGAATAAAAAAAAACACGGTGAAAAGGATCTTCTTTATTATCGTAGAGATTTAAGAGGAAGCAAGATTGAATTGCACTAATTATCACTCATTATATTACCAAATATTGATACTCGATGGGGAGACCGAAATTCCAGATTTCTGCGTGTTTTCGGCCCAAGCAAGCGGGCTGATGAAGAGGCCGAAATCGTAAGTTTCAGCGTGTTTTCGGCTCGAGAAAGCAGGCTGACGGAGAAACCGAAATCCCGAGTTCAGGCGTGTTTTCGGCCTGCAAAGCCTGGCCGGAATGGTTCGCTATTCCGGCCGGTTTTCGACGTGAATTCGGTCTAGACCGAAAACACGCCGGAAAATAAGACTTTTATTTTTCGACTCGGGCGGTCGCAATACTCAGGTCCGCATCTGCTCGCGAGAAAAACCCTTAACGGCAATAAAATGTTAGATAGTCAAAACTGACCGCGATTAACTCTTCGTTGCCGCGGCCGACCAAGAGTCTCGTGTATCCTTTTGGATAATAAACCATCTGGTCGCCAGACTAAACCCACGTATTTTCCCGGCACCGAATGAGTTTTTGAAATTCTAAAGATCCGAAAGCATACGGGTATGCTTCCTTGAGGATATGCGCTTTTCCGAGTATCAAAATTAATTGCGCTAGAATTTGCTTTTATATACGTTTGGAAATGTTTGTGTACGTAAGGATCTATCGGCTATTGTGTGTTTTAATATTTTGTTTTTGTTATTTGTTTTGTTATATTGGGAGTACAAATAAGTCTCCGCCGTTTGACAAAAGATGGCCCCACCAAGAGGTTATGGTTGAAATTGTCAGATGTAAAACGTCATATCGTAAGGTTGGATATCTATCACGACCATAACCGTGAAATATTAGCGGTTTTGTATCAGCAACACATAATTTTTTTCGTGCGAAAATGTCGAGTTTTGAGCCGAATAAGCATCATTTGCGGGAACTTTTGTTTTACTTCTTCAATTTGAAGAAATCTGCAGCCGAGGCGCATCGATTGCTTGTAGACCACGCACGGCCTGTCTGAGTAGTACTTCACATCATATGAACATAACAAAAATTGGGTCGATTTGTGGATAGCCTCAAAAGATGAAGCGTTCTTCCGACGCGGTATCCATGTGATGCCAGAAAGATGGCAAAAAGTAGTGGCTAGCGATGGACAATACTTTGAATAAAACATAAAGTACCGTTCTTTCACAATAAATGCCTAATTTTTTATAAAAAAAAAAACGGCGAAGACTTATTTGTACTCCCAATATGTGCTTCAAAACGGGCAGCATCTCATGCGACGCTCCAGAGAAAGGGAGAGAGAGCTCTTTAAAGTATTTACGCACACGAGTCCGTGTCCGGATGTGTGCGTGGGAGCGAATGCTTACGAAAAATAGTATGTGCAAAATATTGTGCAGTCCATTAACGTCCGAACTTTTTCCAAATTAGAAAAATCCCGCGTGTTCGGTATAAACGACGATAAGGAGAAGAAAAAAGGAGCATCAAAGAGCGTCATTTCACTTATCTCAAATTGGCAAAGATTCGGGGGCGTTTGCGTCTACTATCTCGCAATTAATGACGTCTGAAGAGAACGAAGAGCACACATGTTGTTCGTGCGGTCGCTGTTTTCTTTTCTCTCTCTCTCTCCCCCTCCCTCCCTTCCTCCCTTTCTTATTCCTACTCGTTCAGAGGCACGACCAGCCGATTACGTCATGAAAGATCCAAGAAATTTAAACGAAATGGAACGATCTTACTGCAGGGGCTAGAATTTTTTGCCATCTGGGTGGGACGACATCGAGAAGCGACTAATTTGCGGCTCATCTGCGTGCGCGCGTATAGGGTAAACCGACCAGTGATTAGACGGATAACGACACCGTAGGATTCAGATGGACTGTCCAATGAAAATTTTATGAAAACCAACTCTTTAATTGATGTAGATAACAAAAGATATTATTGTGATAGTAGAAAAAAATATTCGAAATAATTGCAACAAATAATATTGGAAGATTTGATAAATAAGTAGCGAAATGACCAAATTACCAGTGGATGGATGAAATTAGCAGTAAATGGATACTCGACTATCAGTAAATAGACGTGTAATGTAAATTGAACGCTGTAAAGAACAACGATTTATTATTTATTTTTCTTGAATGCTACATTTCCCGAGCAGAAATATAATCAGGCTGCCTGAGGATCCATCAGGGCCGGATCAGGGATCAATAAGGCGCCCTGATCAAGTACGCCTGATTTGAGCCAGACGGGGGCCTGAGCAGGGATCAATAAGGCGCCCTGATCAGGCACGCCTGATTTCCGCCAGACAGGGGCCTGAGCAGGGATCAATAAGGCGCCCTGATCAGGCACGCCTGATTTGCGCCGGATAGAAGCCTTATCAGGTATCAATAAGGCGCCCTGATCAGGCACGCATGATTTGCGCCGGACAGGGGCCTGAGCAGGGATCAATAAGGCGCCCTGATCAGGCACGCCTGATTTGCGCCGTATAGAAGCCTCATCAGGTATCAATAAGGCGCCCTGATCAGGCACGCATTATTTGCGCCGGACAGATTGGGCCGGAAAGATTGGGACGGTCATCGCCAAAACCGGAACAAAAACTAAACGATCAAGTCAAGTAAAATAAAAACTTAAACTTTAAAAAAAATGTTTTCATATGTTTCATATTTTTAATAACGTTAGTAAACTTGATAACGTGTAACTGCGATAATAATTTAATAAATGTTGATCTATTTTTGAACAAAAAATTAATCAAATTATTGAGTCAGATGACACGCATGTCTCAGGCTGGATGAGGCACCTGATCCGGGCCAGATAAGTTGCTTGATCCGAGCCAGATATAGTGCCTAATCCGAGCCTGGTAAGGTGCCTGATCCGGGCCTGATAAAACGCCTGATCAGAGCCTGATAAGGTGCCTGATCCGGACCTGAATTTGCAAAAGCGTTACCTCCCTGATCAGGGCCGGACTAAATTTGCCGGATCCGGCCCGGATTTGCTATTGTGGCAGCCTGATCCGGTCCGGATTTCACCCTGAACAAATTTCTGCTCGGGTTGGAGATCACTGTGTTACACAAAAATTATAATATTCTTATACATATACAGGGTGTCAAATAGGAAGTTGCTAAAACTAAATAAGTGTCTCTTCCCTCCATGAATTCAATAGGGGTCCCTTTTTCTAAGGCGCATACCTGAGGCCCCGCAGTTTTATTCCAGCCGTGGTTGAAGCAAGTACGCGCGCGTCAAAATGAGTGAGCTCACTACGGAAGAAAAAGTATATCTTATTGAGTGCTTCTTTTCGAGGGGAAAAATTTATAGTAATGCGTATAGAGGGTTTCGTACTAAGTTTGGAACTCATAGAGTTGCCAGCGAAAACACTCTGAAAAGGTAAGAATTTAATATTTATTCATATTCATCTATCACACAACTTGTGTTTCAATTCAATTACACTGCATTGAAGTAATTTTACGTTAATTTTTGTAGGATAATCGATAACTTCGTGGAGTATGATACACTCCAGGACCGTAGACACGAGTTGCCAGGTCCATCTGTTACGGTGACTACACCAGAGAAGATCAACGAAGTTGAGAATTATTTCAAACAAAATCCAAATGATTCGATTCGAAAAGCTGCTCAAGCAGTAAAAATAACCAAATCATCATTACACAACATTTTGAAATATTTTTTAAAGTTTCATCCGTATAAAATAAGCACTCATCAATTGTTAACTGAACATGCCATGACGAAACGCATCGAATTTTGTAACACTATTACGGGAATGCTTGAAGCCGAAGAACTTAATGAGAAAATGATTATTTATTCCGATGAAGCACATTTTTGGATGAATGGGTACGTAAACAAGCAAAATTACCGGTTTTGGGGAACGGAAAATCCCAACATATCGCTAGCGAAGTCCCTTCATCCACAGAAAGTAACGGCATGGGCAGCGATTTCAGTAAAAGGAATTTATTTGCAATTCTTGGAATCTACGGTAACAGGAGAGAGTTACAAACAGCTTTTGGAAACGAAATTCTTCTCTTATACAAAAAAGAGGGGACTGGTTAAAAAATTTTACTTCATGCAAGATGGAACGACGCCGCACCGGACTCATGAGGTGTTTGAAGCTATTCATCGCGTATATGGGACTCGAGTAATCGGTCTGGGGTACCCTAAATTTGCTCAAGGCGGACTAGAATGGCCTCCGTACTCACCGGACCTGAACCCTTGTGATTTTTTCTTGTGGGGTTACATTAAAGATCATTGTTACGCTAAAAACCCCAGCACAGTAGAAGAACTGATCGCGGCCATCCAGGAAGTGGTTCGCGGCATTACGAACGATATGTTGGACACAGTTTACAAAAGAGAATTGATTTTTGTGCACAATCTAACGGTTCGCACTTCGAAAATATCTATCATTAATCACTGTACTTTTTCGTTATTTTTATAAGATGTAATAAATTGACATAAAAAATATTTGACTGGGTTTTATTTATGTGCGTTTAAAACTGCAGAGTTTCCTCTATTTAAAGCAATTTGGCTTTTCTGATTCTGTGCACGTGTTTTGAAATGACAGCCGATTAGTTTCAGCAACTTCCTATTGGACACCCTGTAGGTATTATATTGGTTATTGCGATTTCGTAGAAAATACACAACCTTCTTTTTATCTTAACGTGAAATTCTCAAAAAATTCTCAAAAAAGTGAAAATGAATTTTTCTAATAGTAAAAAACTTGATATCCTATTAGAAAAATTCATTTTCACTTTTATCTTTCTGATAATAATCACGCACAATCACCGAAGGATACTTTAATACTGGATTACAATCATTGAGAAGATTATGAATCATGATAAGTGTGTGTGATGTGGTAAATGTGTTCATATTGATAAACACTGTGATGTAAACACTGCCATTCAGAAATTTATAGTAGATTTGAATCTCCAACTTGATATTACGTGAAGAAAATTTTAAAGTAATAAAGTGAAATTACTCGTTAGCTATTAACTCTAGGGCTAATAAAGCTATACTTTTGTACTCAGAATTCGATACTCTATCATATTACGCTATAAAAAATATAGCATTCCATTTGAAAAAATAAAGTTGACCTTCAAATCTTCGAAGTGCCTCCACCTATAAAAAAAAATAAATGCACCACATAGTGTAGCCTTATAATCCATGTAACTTTTGTATAAAACATTTTTTTGTGCAACGCATATTTTGGTCGTAAAAGAGGTGCACACGTTGCGTGGTCCACCGTGTATATATCTATATATATATCGGAAATTAAATTAAAAAATGTGTGTTGAATATGCAATTTCGAAATGAGATATTTATTAGCCAAATTGGAAATTTTTCTGATTTGGCTATTTTTTGGCTATTTGGCTAAGGTATTTTTTGTCATGAAATTGTCGAGGTGCCCAAATTTCGCACAATAAAAATCTAAAACGCCCAAATTGTGATAATCTCATAATGTTCAAATTTGGTCGCAAGGTAGCGCTCCAAGTCGCCCAAATTGCGATATATCGCTCAATCTAGCAACCCTGGGGTACAGCCGAGTAGACAGTGAAAAAAAAGGTGACTTTTGGGAATGATTATCTCAAAAATTATTTGCCCGCTTTCATCCAAGTTTGTTTTATTCGAAAGTATAAATAATGAGGTATATTGACAAAAAATGTTATAAATATATATTTGCAGGGAGCTCTCTTATTGTGATGGGCGTAAAACATATCCCTCGCCGGCACGGTCTGCGGTCTCCATGATTACCTGTAGCGGAGTTGATCTGAAACAAAATTTCAAAAAGATTCTTAAAATGTAATGAATAAGGCCTATCGCATCGTAAGATTTGTTGAAAAAAAAATCGTTTTCACAAAATCGCGCCTGATTCAAATTTACATTCATTTTCAACTTAAATTTCCGACTTTTCTAGTTGGGATAAAAAATAATAATTTAGTAAAAAAAATCCTACGATGCGAAGGGTTTTGTATGTTACATTTAAAGAATCTTTTTGAAATTTTTGTTTCAGATCAGCTGACTGCATGCAATTATGGAAACCACCAGCGAGGAACATGTTTTACATCGGCCAGAATAACAGCGCTCACAGTCAATATATAATTATACATTTTTTTTAGAATATAACTCAATATTTGTACTATCGAAATTAAATTAATAGGGATTCGAGTTTTTATTGACAATTCATATTTTTACAATACTTGTTTGAAATAAAAATCAGCTGTCGTCCATTCACTGGTCCCCGTCCATTCACTGGTCGGTGTACCCCATTCCATTCTACGTATTGGGTGCGTCAGCATTTATCTCGCTTCGAACGAGACAAGTTCGCTCGTCAAGCTCGCCGACGTATCGTCCACCGAATGACGTAGAGATATATTGGTGTATGGATACATATTTGGATAGGCGAACAAGCTAGCTGTTTGTCTTTCGTGCATATATATGCGAAAGTTATTCCGAAGTCTTTTACATTCATGCAGTGTTGGTCCTCGGGAAGTCTGCCTATTTCGAGGACGGTCGTCAAAATCGAATTCTGCAAAATCACTGCTCTATGTAGATGTGTGTCGTGTGTGCATATGGCATGTTATTGTGAGAGGGACTGCGAATTTGAGAGGTCGACAGACAGGGTTATCTTACCAGGCGGGAGTCTCATAGGCCATCTCGACGCTCAAAATACATTTCTTCGTATACAGTATGTGGGCATATGTGTGTACAAGGCTTTTTTATTAAACTTTTGCGATCGCGGGGCTTTCGATATTTTGTTGGGTTTCTTGGAAACTGGAAAATAATCGATTTTTTCGTAAATTTAAGAAGGCCGTTTGGTATCTCTTGCAGACTCATCGGTCACTGACTTTGAACTTCCGATGGAAGTAACGATGTTCCTTGAAAATATTTTGCTGAATTTCTGGGGTTGTCATTTTTTTAGTTTTAAGGGGCCAGTCCACTTTGGAGCCACGGAAAAAAGGCTATTTTCGCGATTTTTTTTTAAGGATTTTATAAAAGATATGAATATAAATGTTGTTGGGCTTGATAAATAAAGTCTTGAAATACATTAAAAAAAAATTTTAATTGATTTTTTTCATAGTATAAACTTCAAACGCGTTTTTCTCGAAACAACGTTTTCAAAATCTAGCTCCATCGTATCTCTAAAGCTAATAAACCGATTCTCTTGAAATTTGAACCACATATTGTAAACATGATTCGCAACACGATGACCCTCGATGGTTTTAACATTTTTATTTTTACTCTTTGTTTTGCGAAAAATTGCGAAAAAAACGCGTTTTTTTTACTTTTTTCGTTTTTCATCTGCCATTTTTTTATTTTTTGATAAAACTTTATATCCGAGGGTCATTTTGTAGCTGGTGTCATACTGAATCTAATGGACTTTGATTTTTTTGTTTCAGACAAGCCGTTGCCGAGTTGTGATGGAGCTACCTAGCCCACCTATTTTTGAGGCGTTACGTTAAACTATAGTTTTTGTACTTAAAAATGAATTAAATTTTTTTTTTTAATGTATTTCAAGACTTTATTTATCAAGCCCAACAACTTTTATATTCATATCTTTTATAAAATCCTCAAAAAAAATCGCGAAAATAGCCTTTTTTTCGTGGCTCCAAAGTGGACTGGCCCCTTAAGTCGAAAACGACGAAGTAGAATTTGTGGTCACTTAGAAGGTGAACTTTTGTTCATCATAATTGCATTTAGGGGAAAAAACATCAAGCGAGCAAAGTTTACATCATTGGAATTCAACAATATATTTTTCTTCTTCATTTTTATCATTATCCAAAGGCTTTTTTTTGCAAATTGAGGTCGTAAATTTGTAGTAAGAATACGTAGAAACTTTTAAGCTATTTTAACACCCTAAATCGGCCAAGGAAGATTTGAGTAATAAAAAAGAACTAATTTCCTTTGCATTCCAATGATACAAACTTCAACGACATGGGCTTCCATAGAAGACTGGCGTTGATACATTGTTACAGCAGGCGAGTAATAAATAAATTTAAAGCTATAGCGAAATAATAAGCAATACAATAATATGTGATATTAATAAATAATATAATAATGTATTGTGTTCACGAATAATATGGTATTATATATAAAATAAGAAAATAAATATAAGACAACCACGGAAACTGATAGGTTTGAAAATGTCTGGAAAAACTACGCGCGTAATGTATAGGGTAAGTCTCAATCCCGAAAGGAGAAAGCAGGTACTCTTACAACCGAACTCAATCCAACCCATAGATATAAAAAAGGTACAGTTAATTTGAAAAGGCCTCGAAAATAAACGAGTTAGTCCAAGCGTCGGGTACATTGATTAAGCATAGAATCTGGATAACGGATTTTCCAATTGGAATATGTTAGTGGGTGGCTCCTAAGTGTAAATGCAAGTTTTCGTCACCAGAGAGCGCGAGTGTTTTTCGTCAACTTAAAAAACGTGTTTTTATTAATATCTCGTAAACGGTGCGTCGGACAATAAAAATGATAAGGATCTTTCTTGTAGGAAATTAAATTTTCTATTACTTTTATAAATTACTTTTTTCTTTATAGTTAATATTTTCCGAGATATAGTTAGTTAAAAAACTACAACTATGGTTTTTGTTCAATATCTCATTGGCAGTTCGAGATACAAAAGAAATGGTAGTAATCAAACTTGTAGAGCATAAGATTCTCTACAAATTTTATCGAAAGCTTTTTTTCGTTAAATGCATAGTTAATGAGGTAAACGTTGCCGTTACGTATACGAAACCAGCGATAAATGGAAACGTTGGAGTACGCGATAAAAAATAGAATCGAAACTTTTTATTATGGAAGGATAACGATGCTTAGTTAATTCATGAGAATTATAAATCGTGCTAACCGTGACATTTGTTATTGATACTGATAATAATTTGTATGTAAAGAAGGAATATGGGAGATAGGAATAACGTGCCGATTTAAAGTTCAGTGCACGATATCTCATCTACTATTCATTTTACGAAAAAAAGCTTCAGATAAAATTTGTAGAAAATCTTATGGCTATCAAGTTTCATTACTACTATTTCTTTTGTATCTCCAACCGTCAATGAGATATCTGACAAAAACCATAATTGGAATTTTTTAATTAACTATATCTGAGAAAATATTGACTATAGAGAACAAAGTTATTCATAAAAGTTATAGGAAATTAAATTTCCTACAAAAAAGGTAGTGATTATTTTTATCGTCTGACGCACCGTTTACGAGATATTGATAAAAACGCGTTTTTCAAGATTGCGGCTAACGCTCGAACCCCCTGGTGACGAAAACTTGGATTTATACTTAGAGTCCACCCACTGACATATTCCAATTGAAAAATCCGTTATCTAGATTTTATTCTTTACGACCCTATTTTTTCTGTTCTGGCGTTTGCACGAAGTCGAATGTTACCAACGCGATCACTCGTATCAGGATCCATCAGAAAAACGCGAATCACAAATGTTATGTTGTTGATCGTTCGACACAACATAACGAAGCGAATCACAAATGTTGTTTTTGATCGTTCAAACGACACTTTGCATAACGAAGCAGAGATCTCGATGATATTTTTCCATTTGTATTCATATATCCTCCTAAGGTCCAAGCTAAATTTTTCACGTGTAAATTTGTCCTTGCCGGAGAACATTGGGCGTCAGGAGGACATAGCCTCCGAGTGTATACCGTTTCATAAAATTCAAGGGCCCCTTTTTCAAATACCTTCAAGCTTCAGGTCTTCCTAAATGAACCGACACATCCACAGCCCACATACACATCGACAGTGGAGAATTCTTGCACGATCGTTCGAGACTCAGGAATGCCCGAACGTTCGAATCTCATCAGGAGAGAAGCCCGAAGCCATAAAAATTAATTAGCTCACAGAAGGAAGAAGCGCAGCATCAATGGAGAGATGAAGAGAGAAGAGGAAATATTTCGAATATCATGAGTACCTCGTCAAGCTGTCGAAAATAAGGAGAGGAAGTAAAAGAGGAGAGTGAAGAAGGACGAGGATCAGGGGAAGGGGAATATTACTCGCATAATCCTCGAAACATTTATGTGTACCTGTGTACGTGTCATCGGGAAACCTTTGGTTACCAATCTTTATACACGTCCAAAAATTATCCTCGTACGAATGTTCCTCCCAAACTCGTTTTGTCTTTATGACTATATTGCCTTCTTGCGCTACGAGTATCTTTGCTCGCTTATGCGCCTGTCATCGATAACCGTTCCGCCGTGATTTATATCGCTCTCTTTCACTTCGATTAATTCTCGAAACGACCCGTAAACTCTTTGGAGAATTCAGATCGCGCTGGGATTCTGTCTTCGGACGACGATCCGGTGATTAGCTATGATTGATTGTCCGCTGTGGTTACGGATTTTATACCTGGACGACAAAACCATAAAGAGAGAGAGAGAGAGAGAGAGAGAGAGAGAGAGAGAGAGAGAGAGAGGGAGAAAAAATTCTCGTCGCGAGAAATAATCGTGATCGTAAAGATAATTGACCGAGTCTTTTATAACGAAGAAGAGAAAAATAGAGGGGGGAAAAAAGGAAAAAAGGGAACATGGAAAATGGAGACCTGCCGAAAACAGGTAGCTGTACCTAAATCGCTTTTGGCCCAAAGAGGCGCCACGACGTCCGGTGTTGTACGAGGCTCAGAAATGGCCTACGTATTTACAGGGTGAAAATTATTGGGTGAAGTAAAACGTTCTGAGCGTTTTCCGTTAGATGTCTTTAGTGAGCCATATCTCACGATGTATACATCGCATCGGGTCATACTATACGGCGATTTAAAGGTGACATTACGCTACAAAAAAAGTTCTTTGACAGTTTTGTGTTTGGTGAAGCCAGTTGTGTGTTACAGTGTTCCAAAATGGAGATAAAAAAAGAGAAAATTCGATACATTCTTCAGTACCACCACGACCAAGGTGAAAAGGCGGAGCAGGCGGCCAAAAAAAATTGCGCTGTTTATGGAGCCAATACAGCATCGAATGCAACAGCAAAGCGGTGATTCAAACGATTCGGTTCTGGTAATATGGACGTCGAAGATGAGGCACGCTCTGGTAGGCCAATCGTCAAAAATGTCGATAAAATCATGGAAATCGTTGAGTCGGATCGGCATGTGAGCACTTATTCCATTGCCCAGGAACTGAAGATTAGCCAGAAAATCGTTTGGAACCATTTGCATAAGGCTGGTCTCAAGAAAAAGCTCGATTTATGGGTGCCACACGAATTGACGCAAAAGAACCTTTTGGATCGAATTGATACCTGCGATTCTTTGCTGAAACGTAACGAAATCGACCCATTTTTTAAGCGGATGGTGACTGGCGATGAAAAATAGGTCACATACGAGAACAACAGCCGAAAAAGATCGTGGTTCAATCGCGGTCAGCCGGCCCAAACGATCGCCAAGCCTGGATTAACGATCGAGAAGTTTTTGCTGTGTGTTTGGTGTGATTGGAAGGGAATCATCCACTATGAGCTGCTCCCATCGGGCCAAACACTCAATTCGGACCTCTACTGTCAACAACTGACCAGATTGAAGCAGGCGATCGACCAGAAGCGGCCAGAATTGGCCAATAGGAAGGATGTTGTGTTCCATCAAGACAACGCCAGGCCGCACACATCTTTAACGACGCGCCAGAAGCTCCGAGAGCTTGGAAGGGAGGTTCTATCGCACCCGCCGTATAGTCCAGACCTGGCACCAAGCGATTATCACCTTTTCAAGCATTTGCAAAGTTTTCTTGATGGTACAAAACTGGCCTCAAGAGAGGCTTGTGAAAATGAGCTGGTCAAGTTTTTTACCAATAAGGACGAGGACTTCTTCAATCGCGGAATTATGAAATTGCCTTCAAAATGGACAAAAGTTATCGAACAAAACGGCGCATATTTGATCTAAATTGGATAATCCTAACTATGTTAATTTCATCGTCGAAATAAAGCGAAAAAATGCTCAGAACTTTTTACTTCATCTAATTTAAGACAGCCGTGTGTTTTTTAAGAGTCTGGCGCGGAGATATCGCGACCAAAAAATATGACATTCAATTATTGCTCAAGTTTTCGAAAAAGAATATCGCGTATTTTCGTGATGACTAGTATTTGCCAGAAAAATTAACCATCTAGGGTAAAAATCCAAATTTTATTTAGAGTTTAGCAGAATAAGTATAGAATTCCAAATACTAAACACCTGTAAGCAACTTTTTTTCAAATGGATTATAGTTTCATATATTCGCTTGAAAATGCATCTTTCATAATTGTTTCTCGATAACGGGATGCACAAAGAAACTTTTTTAGGAGTCTTTCGTATTCGAAATTTTATTATCGTCATTTTGCTGTAACACAAATTAAATTTTTCTCGAAAGAGCATCAAAGCTCGCGCGATAGTCCGAGCCCGGATAAATCGTTTGCCACCGGAGGAACGCGACACCGAGATAATCGACGATACCGCGTGGAACAAAATAATACGCGATCCCACAAGCTTTGGCGGCAACAACAATAACAACCACAACGATCCGACTACGAGGCCGTTTTTGGGCAAGACCGATGGTATCTTTCTCAATCACGCGGTCGTGCACGCCAACAGCCAACACAACAACAAGGCGAACACGGCGAATCCACTGACCAATCGTATCACACACACGACTAGAAATTGACGTTGGGTTTTTGTACAGTGCATTGCTGGGTCAACCCAATTCCTTGTTGGGTCATTATCGGGCTTCCCTCTCAGGTTCTTATAGGGTGTGGAACGATCTTCTAGGTTTTTCTTTGGGTTCTGTCAGGTTTTGCCTCGGGTAAGCCCAATTTTTTGTTGGGTTCTTATCGGGCTACCCTAACCGGTCCTACCATTAACCCACTGAAATCAGTAGCGTTGCATGGATTTGGGTTCGCAGAGCCAATTTTTTTGATATTTTCGAGTGTGTCGAATTCTCCATTTTCACTCGCTGCTTCTTCATCGTTATCATCTTCATGATGCCCAACATTATCATCGTCGAAAAAGTTATCTTCATCACTATTTTCCACTACTACACGATTAAATTCCTCTCTTGGCTGTTCTTCGGTTTGTTCGTTGTCACTGTGCCTAACCTCAAAATCACTGTCACTGTGCCTAACCTCAAAATCATTGTCACTGTGCCTAGCCCCAAAACCTTCCGGTCCTTCATCATTCGACTGTTCTTCAGTCTCCCAATTAGACGTTTCAATTGATAAGCGATTGTTTTTTGCTGATAAACCGCGAAGGGCACGATGTTTTCTTACTCGTAATCGAGTTAATGCTTTGCTTTGCCTGGCTCTCAACATTTTATGCGTACACCGATTATCTCTCTTCCTCTATATATATGCCGTTTCAAGTTTTCATCCCCACCTCCTCCAATCCACAGATAGGTAAGATAAAATTTTAAGGTATGGTTTACTTCTAAAACAAAATGCCGCGCAACAAAATAAAATGAAAAATTAAGTTCCGAATAAAAATGAAAAAAATTCCGAATAAAAAAATAAGAAAAGTTCTACGATGAAAAAAAAAATTTCATAAGATCCACTTATTATTGCAGTATCTATCAAAAATGTATTTGTATATCTATTTATTATTGCGAAGTATAAGGTTTATATGTTCACCTATGACTCATGTGGTTACCCCTAAATAAACATTGTTGGGACCTTACATCATTACCTTATCCAAACCCCAGATGGGATAACCCTGTTAAAACGTTATAAAGACGTTATCGGTACTTCCCATCGCAGGGTTGTCCCAATACTATCTTTATCAGGACCTTGAGAGGCATTCCCTATTTAGGGTTCACCTGAAAAGGTCCTTATGCCGTATAGGGTTGTCCCTATGAAAATTTCTAGTCGGGCATTTGAAGGCACAGACGAACAAATCGCCGCGGGCTTTCCACGAGGGTGATCCCGCGGAAATTAACGAGAAAATGGCACTTCGCACGAATGAGCCGGAAACATTCGCAAATGTTGTGCACGGTGACATCACCGAGATCGAGATCGATCATGCTCGTGTCTCGAAACTAGGGAATTCCGATTGATCCTACGAGCTAATGAGAAACTCGGACCGATTTTTTTGGCACACGGTGAGAGAATGAAAGATAGAGAGAAAGATTTATTCATTTGATTTTATTAAGGAAGCCCCGGAACACGCTTTGGAACAAATTAAAAGAGAGAGAGAGAAAAATGGAATTAAATATGAATGATAGAGATACGGAAGAATATATAGAAGAAGACAGTGAGAAAGTGAGTAAACGCGGAAGAGAAAAAGAAATAAAGAGAGAGAGAGTGACCGGTTAGGGGATAGGAATAGAGCGAAACACTCGGGACCTGTCCATATTATAATATTAAATAACCCGCCGAATATTGTAAAATCATATACGTATGTGTCGGGCTGGTACACGGCGAGGACTACGAAGAGGGGGTGGTGAGCGTAGGAGAGGCGAAGGGACAAGTTAACGTGGTATGTAGTCGTATAGCGCTAACCCGTGAATATAAAATTGAAATACAGAGTATTTTTTTATATGCTGTATAAAAATAGGACATTTTATTAAAAAAAAATATATATATATATATATCTTACGGTTAAAACCTGTTTTTAGTTTTAACACGTCTTTTCTAGTGCGAACTAAAATTCACTGATAAATAATTTTAAATGTTAGTTGAACCGAGTTTTAACTAGGAAAAATTAGTTCTAATGAAATGAATCAGTTAAAACTGTTTGGGTTTGTTTGGGTTTTAAATGAGTTTTAACTCACATTCAAATTTATTTAACTGTAAACTCTAGTTTGAGTTCAAAACGAGTTTCAACTAACATTGAAATTTATTTACCAGTAAATTCAACTTTTTACTAGGATAAGCTATAGTTGTAACGAAGTCGTTCAGTAAGAAGTAATTTTTCCTAGGGAAAACTGGTTTTAACTGTAACATATGTGTATATATATATATATCCACACGCGCAGGTGAATGGAGGAGGTCACCACGGAATTAAAAACCTCTAGGGCGTTATTTGTTGAAAGATATAGTCTATTGGAAATCTCGAAGGCCCAAATACCATCTTCACGGTATAATTACGCCTTCACACTGTAATACGTTCCAACACGTATTTAAGTGTGTAAGATAAAGGGCCTAAAATTTTTTTTCTCGTACAAAAATTTGTCGGAGCCTGATCAAGCTTCTCAATCTCAAACAGATCTTTGAGGTTTCCTCTATGGTTTCGAAATTCCACTCGACTTTAATGGATTTTACATGACGGGAGACACATCATACGTCTGGTTCTCTTGATCTGCCGTGATATTGCTAACTCTATCGAGATGGTATTGAAGTTTGCATCGTTGGAATGCAACGAAAATTCATATTTTTATTTTCTTATTTTCAATATGATACAAAATCTTTTTTGAAAATTTCAATTGCAGATCTCTCAATAAGAATCTTAACCCTTTAGCTGCCATCGTAGCAAATTTGCTACGTTCACTTTGACCCCGTTGGTAAAAGCGTAAGAACGATATAGCGGACAGGCTACTTCACAGTTCCAACAATCTATGCTAGATAATGCTACAAATGCCGGGATAGCTTGAAATTCAAACGTAAACATATGAATTATGTTAATATGACAACAATAATGTTGTGAAAATTTACGACGCTTACATCTATTATCTGTTTTTTGTCCAAAAAAGTAAATAAATGGACATATTTGAAATATTTTTTGATAGAATTGTGTAAAGGAAGCTTGACTGGATGAACTAGGCTTTGAAGATTTTTCATTGAATTAGAATAATAGTTCGAACCAAGAGTGTGAAAATGTTAGTAGCAAATTTGCTACACTGGCCATTCCCGTATATAAAGTGACAAATTTTTGGGTTCACGTTTTTATTTTTTAATCTTTTTTTGTTAGGCCAAAATGGAAACGAGAAAAAAAAAAAATAAGTTAAGGCCCGTCGTGCCACCAAATCCGAATATTTCGGATATCTCCGATTCCGACGACGACGATGAACAAGATCACGACTACAATCTAAGAGGTATTCTCGCAGTACCAATATTGGGCAGTAGCATATACGGGATTCATCCAAAAAAAAAAACCCTCTTACGGTGTAGTAAGGAGTCCAAAAGGAAAGTACAAATCAAGTGCCCGAATATTGTGGCCGAATACAACAAAAATATGGGTTGCGTGGATGAAAATAATTGTCTAGTTTCCTTGTACCAATCTCGGTGCAAAAGTAGGAGCCTTTATATACCCATCTTTTATTATCTTATCGACATGTGCATTGTTAATGTATGGCTTCTATACCGAAGAGAAACGGGCAAAAACGCAAGGACCATGAGTCTAAAAGAATTCCGATATTCGATCGCGAACGGATTGATGAAGTGCGGTAAACAGAAACGTGATCGTCCTCTAAGTCGTGAAACGTTGATCACAAAAATCAAATTACATTTACAATTACAAATGGTTTTTACATTTTCCACGGAAACTAGTGGTTCTGTAAGATTATTCTAGATATACTATTGTAATCCGATAAGATAAATAAACGTTCATTTTAGATTTTTCAAAGATCTGCAATATGTCATAATTTATATCCCCGAACCGCCAATGTAGCAAATTTGCTACAGTCCGAAAATACTACTTTTCAGGCCCTTATCGATAAAATTATGGTTGGACATTCATATTCAACCCTTTTTTAGCCAACCAGAGGAAATGATTTTGAGCCATCCAGAAATAGGCGTGGCCGTTAAAGAGTTAAAAAATCGTCGAGCGATTTTCGTAGCTAAAATCTGCGAATAGAAATTTGGGAAAGATAACAAAATTTATTTTCATTGCACTCCAACGATGCAAACTTCAATCCCATTTGTTGAATTCATTCAAATCACTTTTGCAATCGTATCTCTTTGGTATTAACGTTAAATATTCCGCGGCGGTGAAACTATTCGAGGATACTCAAGGACCTTGATGATGACTCGTGGAATTGGAATAAGCTGACAATGAGTGAGAAAGGATATTACATCTTTCGTCAAGGTAGTACGGACACGTACATGATTATGAGGAAGCTGCTTAATTGTTTTACATCGTATGGATAATGCACCAGGCGTATGGGTGAAAAAAACTCGAACTGGGTTACCGAACATTTACGCTAAGTAAATAAATTAATTAATCAAAAGATTTCGCGTGATTTCTTATGGAAAAGGCGTCATGATTGCTCTCTCATTTAGTATTATAGGTGTCTCGCAATCAGATGAATATAGAAATAAAAAGTGTAGCGTGTTCCAAAGATTTCAATATCATCGGTAAGCGGTTGCCGATGAGAATTTTGTAGTTACGGGCAGCGATGAGTCCGCGAGAAAAGCACCCATTGTCAGTCTGAACCAAGATAGTAACGCTTTAAATTTGGGACCACTAATTTATTCGCCATGCGAAGTTGTTGTGCGAGAATGACAGCTCAAAATCGTAGTGAAACCCGTGACATTCGTGCAAGAAATAAATCATCTGCTAATTTAGAGTCTATCGTGAAATTATAGTAAAAAAATTGTTATGCTTAATCCTTCATAACCCAACTACGTAAACATTTAAAAATAGTTAACTTTATGGTATGTTTTGATAACTAAAAACAACACGTATTATTTAGTTTTTGAAAAATGTAATCAGGGTTTAGTTATAAAGCAATAAAAGGACTGTGCCATAAACAAAACAAAAAATAGTCATAAATATAAACTTACCTACTAGATTTTTCGCAAACTATACGCACAGTCGAATTTTGCAATCTCGCGAGAGGTGAACTTTGAGGAAATTTTAATCCAGCCCACACCATCCAGTTTTCATGAAGTGCACTGAAAAACCATAGAACGGTTCGTAGCTGTCATGTGACATTGATTTAAAAAAGGATTAAATGTTAATATGGGATTTTGTGAGATCTTGGATGGTTTGTTACAGAACTGTCACACGATGATATAAAAGGTTAAGGTTTTTGCTGAATCATCTTTGAAGGGTGGGGGAAGCAAGTTCCTATGCTAATACATTGTGTGACGTCAGCAATGCCAACTTATTGTGGCAAAATATTAATTATGTGTACGAATGAATATCGCGGAAATTTTCCAGTCTACGGTAGTTAATCGTAATTATTATTTACATATATAGTAGAACCTCGATTATCCGAACCCATCCGGACCGGGTCTATTACGGATTATCGAAAGTTGGGATAATAGAAACGTGTAGTCGTGGGGAACAATTTTACATATTGTATACGGAAAAAAATAAAAAAGGACAGGTATTTTTAATATACCTATTTAATATACAGGGTGGACCATTTAACGTGACCACCCCAAATATTAGATGAAGTAAAAAGTTCTGAGCGTTTTTTCGCCTTACTTCGACGATGAAATTAACATAGTTAGGATTATCCGATTTAGATCAAATATGCGCCGTTTTATTCGATAACTTTTGTCCATTTTGAAGGCAATTTCATAATTCCGCGATTGAAGAAGTCCTCGTCCCTATTGGTAAAAAACTTGACCAGCTCATTTTCACAAGCCTCTCTTGAGGCCAGTTTTGTACCATCAAGAAAACTTTGCAAATGCTTGAAAAGGTCATAATTGCTTGGTATCAGGTCTGGACTATACGGCGGGTGCGATAGAACCTCGCATCCAAGCTCTCAGAGCTTCTGGCGCGTCGTTAAAGATGTGTGCGGCCTGGCGTTGTCTTGATGGAACACAACACCCTTCCTATTGGCCAATTCTGGCCGCTTCTGGTCGATCGCCTGCGTCAATCTGGTCAGTTGTTGACAGTAGAGGTCCGAATTGAATGTTTGGCCTGATGGGAGCAACTCATAGTTGATGATTCCCTTCCAATCCCACCAGACACACAGCAAAACCTTCTTGGCCGTTAATCCGGGCTTGGCGATCGTTTGGGCCGGCTCACCGCGATTGGACCACGATCTTTTTCCGCTGTTGTTCTCGTATGTGACCTATTTTTCATCGTCAGTCACCATCCGCTTAAAAAATGGGTCGATTTCGTTACATTTCAGCAAAGAATCGCAGCCATCAATTCGGTCCAAAAGGTTCTTTTGCGTTAATTCGTGTGGCACCCATACATCGAGCTTCTTCTTGTGACCAGCCTTATGCAAATGGTTCCAAACGGTTTTCTGGCTAATCTTCAGTTCCTGGACAATAGAATAAGTGCTCACAGCCGGTCCGACTCGACGATTTCCATGATTTTATCGACATTTTTGACGATTAGCCTATCAGAGCGTGCCTCATCTTCGACGTCCATATTACCAGAACGGAATCGTTGGAACCACCGCCTCGCTGTTGCATTCGATACTGTATTGGCTTCATAAACAGCACAATTTTTTTGGCCGCCTGCTCCGCCTTTTCACCTTGGTCGTAGTGGTACTGAAGAATGTATCGAATTTTCTCTTTTTTTACTTTCATTTTGGAACGCTGTAACACACAACTGGCTTCACCAAACACAAAACTGTCAAAGAACTTTTTTTCAAGCGTAATGCCAACTTTAAATCTCCGTATAGTATGACCCGATGCGATGTATACATCGTGAGAAATGGCTCACTAAAGACATCTAGCGGAAAACGCTCAGAACTTTTTACTTCACCCAATATCTCCGTTGCCTTTAGAGTGACGAAAAAAATGTCAGGAGGTAATTTGATCGATTTCGAAGGGCTGATACAGTGGTGAAAAATTCATTCTTGTCAAGGTCATAGTTTTTGCGTTTTCAAGGTCATCAATGGTTTTTCAAATGGGAACATGTTTTTTTTATTAAGAGGTTGTAGCTGATATTCAGACGAATCCAACGACCTATGATATCATGGCCTTGAAATGATTTTTTACCAAAATACACGTGTAAAAACGGCAAATCGTGATGGTATTGACAATAATAATATCCGAATAATGTAATTGAATTTTTTGTGCAGAAAATTTATTGTAACAAATGTTCGAAGAGATGGCCATTAACCTCGACACATTTTTGAAGACGTCGGATGAATGATTCTCTTGACCTTCGAATAGTTTCTGGTGTGATAGCGGCGCAGGTTATCCAACGGATACAATAATGTCAATCGTCGGAGATGTTTTTGATGTTTGTAAATACTGACATTGTAACGTAGTAAAATTGTAGGGTTACCATGACGTTCCGACGATCATGTTTACCATGATGTTCGGACGACGCCGGCAAACATGCGAGAATGCATTACAAGAGCTTGCGATCATTGATGACCTTGTGAACGTAAAAACTATGACCTTGACAAAAATGAATTTTTTACTACTTTATCAGCCCTTCGAAATCAATCAAATTACCTTCTGACATTTTTTTCGTCAATCTAAAGGCAACGGAGATATTTGGGGTGGTCACGTTAAATGGTCCACCCTGTATATATTTAATACGGTATCCATATGGATACCCGTTGGAACACTACAAAAATAAAAATATTGAATATAAATATTCAACAACTACTGTAAGGCTTTTTTTATCAGGAACTGCTCAATCTTTGGTTGTCGTACGGATACTACGCGTTTTTTAACAACCAAATCGTGCAGGCACTTGAGAAAAAGAAGCTGCATAGGACAGCACTCTTCTTGTTTTTCGTACCACTTGAGACCGATTTCGAAGGTCGAAAACGCCTCGGCATGCGAAATTTTCGTGCTCGGACCTGCAAACCAACGCGTACGAGCGCATACAAGCCTGAGCGCGCATGTAGCTCCAGTCCATAAAAATGTATAAAATTTCAGACCATCATTTGGATAATGGAAAGTTCGGATGACGGAGGGTTCGGATGATGGGAGTTCGGATAATCGAGGTCCTACTGTATGTTTATTCAAAGGAGTGAGGATTACCACAAAATTAATTCTCGATGTTTTAATTCTCGGCGTTTTCAGAGCTTACGCAAAGCAAAAGGAGGCAACGAATAAATCAGAAAAAATATAAGTCCACCGCAAAGTTTCCGATGGAAAAAACGATGTATCAGTGCTCGTGCCCACAAGCATCGTACTGTGCTCACCGAAGTTATGAAAAAAGGAAATACATCATAATATAGTACATTGTGTGCCAAGGAGACAAAGTGGAACGTATAAAAGCCCCTGTCTCCACGGTGCACACGAGTATTTATATATAACAAAACCATGTTTTCCGAGCTTTTGTATTGTTAAATACATATGACTGCAAGCATGTGAAGAACGTGTATTGCATACGGAAGCTGTATCCTATCGCATACTTTTTATACATTCTCAATAATTAGATCGGTAAGCCGTCTTTTTTTTTGGTAATATTGTTCTGTACACAATCCTGCGCACAATATTCGTACTTTTGGGTCACTTTCTTCACATATCCGGAAGCAATACGCCAGAAACTGAAATAGTTACGACATTGCCCCATACAACCAATGTGATCGTCCGAACGTTGACGTGAACTCTAGAATTTAATATTTAATAAACAAGTGCGGCATCCTCTGTTTACCTTTTGCCAATATATTCAAAAAATGTACCATAACGACTAGAAAATTTTTCATAAATATCTATTCACCGCCATATTTTTAAGGACCAACCTTAAATACATTTCACAGTTTATGTTCACGTGTCAAATTTTTCTTTCGGTCGACCAATGGGAGTAAAAACTTTTGCTGTCTCAATAATTCACAGATTCCAAAGCATAAAATCAAACGATTTAATGCACATGTAAAATTATACTTTATCACATTACGATTTTCTCGCTATTGAAGTTGGGGTATGTGGAGATTTCCATAGTGAAGCTCTCTTTCGACTAGCTCCGATGCCTGTACTTAATTGTAAGATGATATGCATAAATTGAGGGGGATTTACGGTAGCAGAGTGTCGACAGTGTTTTTCTTGAGATAGTGTACGGAACAGGGAGCCGCCTCATGATACACCGCCAGTTGATCAAAGGTTGTAAAAACAGTTGTAAAAAATTCAACACCCTTATTTGAATAGTGCTTGGTATCTTAGCCACCGTAACTGGGGAATAAAAACTGTACTATGTCCTTTCTCTGCCTTTCTCGCTTTCGTCTTTCCCTGGTCCTTACGCCTCCCTCTCTCTCTCGATCAATCAACCTCATCTCTCCTCTCTCGCACTCGTTCTCTCTCTCTCTCTCTCTCTCTCTCTCTCTCTCTCTCTCTCTCTCTCTCTCTCTCTCTCTCTCTCTCTCTCTCTCTCTCTCTCTCTCTCTCTCTCTCTCTCTCCTCGAACAGTCTTCGCCACTCGATATGCAGAAGAATTCGGGCGCCCGGTGTTTGTCGATGTCCCGCAACGGCTATAAGAGCTGCCTACACACACACACACACACACACACTTCCAGCAGGTACACAAATACAAAACGTAGTGTGTGCGCGCGTAGGAAGAGCACAAAGTAGTCCTGCGCGGCTTTTTCTCGCGATGATTTTTCTCCGCACTCTGTATACACAGTATACATGAATATAAATATATACCATCCGGGCGTTACGAATTTGTCATACACGGGGCGTGAAAGAGTGCGAGAGTGGCGGTCTCGAAGACAGCTAGCTAGAGAGAGAGAGAGAGAGAGAGAGCGAAAGCTTTTTTTCTGCGGCTTCTCTCTTCGGACCGCGAGCACTCGGCAAACAAATTCGTGACGGTTCAAAGGACTCCAAAGGTAAATAATTTTGAAAGGTATTCCCGGTCTCGCGCTCTTCTCTACCGATTGGTCATCGGTAGCGAAACAAAAAGGACAGACGTAAGCGCCGCGTAAGGCCGAGCGGTGCTACAGGGATTGTGATTCTCGAGGCGGCCACAGTTTCAATTGGCCCACACCTGTAGGTGTACACGTAGCCCATGAGTGGCTGCGTGAAGTGCCTCATCGCAGCCACCCTGGTTCCTCTGGTCCTTGTAGCCCTTACGGCCCCTCGTCATCCTTCGATTCTTTGGACCATACGCGACGTTCGAGGCCTTTCTCCCTATGACGTTTATGGCCCCCGCGACTCAAAAGAGAGAACCACCAGGGGGGGGGGGGGGGGGGGGGAGGGGTACCGCAATTTTTATACGCGCCACTGCAAAGCAGCGATGTCTGTCGTCGTCGAGGGTTAAGGGCGGGACTGCAAGAACGTACAATTGCGCTAGAGCAGTTATTCGTAGTTAGCTTTTTTTTTCTCTTTCCTTCTCGCCCAACCGCCCCTCTCCGCTTTTCACCGTAGTTCTCTTCCTCTTTATGTGTGCGCGTATTGCTCTCTCACCTCGATGTACCCTCAACACTGGGTTGGAGAGCGAGGGAGTCACAACCGCGAGAGTACAATGGAAGCGCCCTTTGCTCTCGCTCCGAACCGACTCTCTCGCAAACCACCCTCGCTTGGTCTTCTCACTGCCATTATTCTTTAACGGTATTAAGGAGGTTGTCTCGTTACTCCGCGGAGGGAATAGGCCAGCCCGTGTTAGAAGTGGCGACAGAGTGTGAGGAAGACGGAAGCACCAGGGGGGGAGGGGGGGGTGCTCGACTCGCACGTCTACACGAACAGGAGCGAGTGAGCCGAACATTGCTTGCGCCCTTTGTGCCATTTTTTTTTTAGTAACTTATCCCTCGAACTAAATTCCTTGCGCGATCGTTGGAGAACGCGCGCTAGGATGTACTCAATTTGGAGAGTAGCGTAAGCTTGAAATAAAAAAATACAACTTTTCGTTGCGCGGTTTTATAGCCTAGGATCTTAAGGCTAAGTAGAAGGTGCACCACGTGACATATGTGTGCAAGAGAGATAGCCAAAATTTTCGAACCGAGATTACTCAAAGATTAATAATTTTTTGGGCAAAAGAAAATCATCAAGCTCTGTGTCAGGATATTCTCCAGAGCCTGATGCTTTGTTTTTTCTCAAAAACCTTAACCATTTATGAGAAAACTGGGTTGGAAAATTTCTGAGGTTATGTTGACCTTGTACGTGCCCTTAAGTTTGATTTGAAACGAAGATTTTGTAAAAATTGCGAAAATTGATCGAGTTGTGACGTTTTTCGTGATGAGTCGGAACGGACACTCCCGTGTAGAAATTTGATGGGAAGCACCCAGATTCTGCCACATCCCTATAGGGATTTGACACGGACGCCACACGTAAGAAATCCACATTGGAATCCAAGTGGATACCGCGCTATTGCTCGATTAACGGCCTTTGGGAATTTTTTATTTGACATTCTTAATCAGAATTTGTTGGATCTTCTACAAAAAATTTCGTTTCGTCATCCCGTGCACAAATTTGTTGGAGAGTTCGAAGATGCATCCATATCTCTATAGGGATTTATTAGGGGCACCGCACACGGAGAGCCTTCATTAGGATCCAATTGAATTCTGCACTGTTTCCCGATCAACGCCGTTTGAGAATTCTTACCACATTCGAATCGAAAATATACGAAAAGTCACGAGACAAAACTCAGCGTGTTGAAACACAACCTGCACGCTTCGTGAGCGGGTACGTGTGTGGTGATATTATGTCAAAATGCAATAAAATAAATAACAAATGATAATTACAGTGGATTTTCAGTGATGCGAAACAAATCGATTTTTAAGATGTCCTTTTTTGGTGATTTATCCTTTTAGTATTGAAAATGCTTTTAAAGATGTATATTGGGGGTTCTGATTTAGCAAGATGTCACACGAAACTAACGCTACCGCCACTCCACTGCCGCTGTGTTGTAGTAGGGTGAGGGAGCTGCGACATGCCAAATGCCTGTGATTTGTTGAAAAATGCTGCATTACATGTAGAGAGTCATTTGTGGTTACAAGTTGTAAGTTTCAATTTTGGTGTGTACATTACAATGTTGGTGGGTCTGTTTGATTGGGTTTGTTTGTTTGGGTTTGTTGGTTTGGATTTGTTTGTTTGGGTTTGTTCGTTTGGGTTTGTTTGTTTGGGTTTATTTGTTTGGGTTTGTTTGTTTGGGTTTATTTGTTTGGATTTGTTTATTTGGGTTTGTTTGTTTGGGTTTGGTTGTTTGGGTTTGTTTGATTGGGTTTATTCGTTTGGGTTCGTTTGGGTTTATTTGGGTTTGTTTGGGTTTGTTTGGGTTCATTTGGGTTTGAGAATGTGAGAATGTCAGTGAAAGATTGCGAAAATGAGAGAGCAACTCATATTATTTTCATGTACTTTTTTTTATCACCCGAAAAGTCTGATTACATTTTCAATGCCATGAAATATAATAGTTGCACCTTGTGTAATATCTGTAGATTTTTTAAGATAAGATTTCTACTTTTTTAAGGTAGTAGTCTTGCCAAAGCGTTTTTCTATAGAATTTTTTCAATTTTAAAGACTTTTTCTACAGATTTTTTGTTTAATTCACAATTACAGAGAAACATATGACGGCGTGGGTAAAAGGAATCATGAACTTGGACCGTCTAGAGAGATACTGAGTTTCAGAGATATAGCTATTTAAATTAAACAATGTCTAGCGACGCTAGACTAGTTCTAGTCTGCTCCAGTCGCCTCGAAGCGACTGGAGCAGACTAGAACTTGATTACAGTAGTGTGTGCATATCCGTATACGCAGAGTATCTACGTATTAGTAGCCGGAATGGATAGTCTGATACTAAAGTGAGGGTTAGGTAAACATTATATTAGGCATTTTCATCATTACTTTATAAGTTTTTACATCCCGATAAGATGTACAACCTACATTATAAGGATATTTCGCAATATTTCGAAGCTTTCATTGTTTGAGCGGAGATTAAACTTTTCAACGTGACTGTGGCGGGAATACTACCTTAAGATCCACTCATTTCGTATATCTATATATACAAAATAGCGTTTGTATATATAGATATACAAAATATAAATGAAATAAAAAGTTCTGAGCGTTTTCCGCTAGATGTCTTTAATGAGCCATATCTCACGATGTATACATCGCATCGGGTCATACTATACGGCGATTTAAAGGTGACATTACGCTTCAAAAAAGTTCTTTGACAGTTTTGTGTATTGTGAAGCCAGTTGTGTGTTACAGCGTTCCAAAATGGAGGTAAAAAAAGAGAAAATTCGATACATTGTTCAGTACCAGTACGACTAAGGTGAAAAGGCGGAGCAGGCGGCCAATAAAATGTGTGCTGTTTATGGACCCAATACAGTATCGAATGCAACAGCAAAGCAGTGGTTTCAACGATTCCGTTCTGGTAATATGGACGTCGAAGATGAGGCACGCTCTGGTAGGCCAATCGTAGAAAATGTTGATAAAATCATGGAAATCGTCGAGTCAGACCGGGATGTGAGCACTTATTCCATTACCCAGGAACTGAAGATTAGCCAGAAAACCGTTTGGAACCATGTGCATAAGGCTGGACTCAAGAAGAAGATCGATGTATGGGTGCCACACGAATTGACGCAAAAGAACCTTTTGGACCGAATTGATGCCTGCGATTCTTTGCTGAAAGGTAACGAAATCGACCCTTTTCTTAAGCGGATGGTGACTGGCGATGAAAAATGGGTCACATACGAGAAGAACAGCCGAAAAAGATCGTGGTCCAATCGCGGTGAGCCGGCCCAAACGATCGCCAAGCCCAGATTAACAGCCAAGAAGGTTTTGCTGTGTGTTTGATGGGATTGGAAGGGAATCATCCACTATGAGCTGCTCCCATCGGGCCAAACACTCAATTCGGACCTCTACTGTCAACAACTGACCAGATTGAAGCAGGCGATCGACCAGAAGCGGCCAGAATTGGCCAATAGGAAGGGTGTTGTATTCCATCAAGACAACGCCAGGCCGCACACATCTTTAACGACGCGCCAGAAGCTCCGAGAGCTTGGATGGGAGGTTCTATAGCACCCGCCGTATAGTCCAGACCTGTCACCAAGCAATTATCACCTTTTCAAGCATTTGCAAAATTTTCTTGATGGTACAAAACTGGCCTCAAGAGAGGCTTGTGAAAATGAGCTGATCAAGTTTTTTACCAATAGGGCCGAGGACTTCTTCAATCGCGGAATTAGGAAATTGCCTTCAAAATGGACAAAAGTTATCGAAAAAAACGGCACATATTTGATCTAAATCGGATAATCCTAACTATGTTAATTTCATCGTCGAAATAAAGCGAAAAAACGCTCAGAACTTTTTACTTCATCTAATATTTCGTTTAGAAAATGCAACGTACAGAATGCGATGGGATCCATCAAGATTCGTATCGGATTTTGTTCGATAATGTGGGAATCCTTTAGCATTCAAGTTGGATTCGTACATTGGACTCCAATGGGAAATTCTGATTAGAATCCAATGTACGCGCGGGGCGTTTTAGTATAGGGATCCAATAGAATGACCCATTGGATCCCTATCAGGCATTGGGGACAAGTATGGGAATCCAACTGGATCCCTACGATAATTTTTGCACAAGCTGTGCTACGGTGAACAGGCCCGCCGCGATTTATGTCTTTTTCTTTTGCGTTTTTCCCGAAACGATGATTGATGAAACGGTGTGAGTCGTATCATAAAATCTATTCGTCCGATTCACTTCAAATTCTGATAGAGCATAGTTTATAACATTTTTTGTCGTATGGTCAAATGCTTTTTTATATGATCATCCATTTGTCGATGCCAAATGGTCAAATTTGTTTTTTTTTTGTTGTCGAAAATAAAACTTTTCTATCTACAGCTTACCATTTTTGTAATTTGCAGAATTTCAAAAAAGTATCCAGTCACATGGAAGTTTTA
This sequence comes from Ophion ventricosus, assembly GCA_963932345.1. Classification (NCBI taxonomy): domain Eukaryota; kingdom Metazoa; phylum Arthropoda; class Insecta; order Hymenoptera; family Ichneumonidae; genus Ophion; species Ophion ventricosus. The sequence continues at coordinate 15,127,838 of OZ010715.1, read as the reverse complement.
TTATTATACTATAAGTACTTTTTTTCATTGCAGATCACCCTAGTTGCCAGAACCACCTACACCGATTAGCCATGCAGTAACAGCGGCGCTTCGTTTTAATGACAACTTTATTGTTTATGAATATTCTAGAATAAAAAAAACCTCAAATTGAGCAAAACTGTGTATCAATAGTGTGCAAAATCTTGACCTCGTCGTCGCAATACTGCAGCAAAAAAAAAAATATAAAATGTTCGCTCCCGTCGGTTACGAGAAAAATGTCCCCAACCTCACCTATGGATACCCATCCCATGGAATAATAACGAAGCCTCGTAAGGCTCGTAACAAGACGAACCTTTTTCTGCTCGACACCAAAATGCTATCAAGAGGATCTCCGAGAGATCGAAAATCTAAATTCACGGGACACAAGTTATACAGTTGCGTTTGTGGTTAAACGCAAAAACGGATCTTTGGAGAAGTGCCAATCGTCTGGTATACAGACTGAATCTAGGATACATGAGGACTTCGGAAGAGCATGGGAGAAGAAGTTCGTATACATACGTATGAGTACGTACGTATATGCGATATAGAGACGGAACAACCGATCTCGGTGACGATGGTCGACGATGCTTGTGCTCTTCGACTTGCATAATTTATCGTTTCGAAATAGCATCTCTATTTATATATATATATATCTGTTTCGTCCTGCGAGTGTCTGCCCAAGTATACCAGCCGATCTTTTTTCCTTCCATCACTCGGTAACGTATGTATCGAAAATACGTTACCCACTTGGACGACCGCATTGACCCAATGGGGTTTTTTTTTCTATGAGAATCGTGGTAAAGTTCGAAACGTTGCAAGATCTTTTTTTTTCTTGCCAGCACTTTCAAGCTGTCAGACAATGTATGACGATTGAGAATCCGCTAATGAAAATCGGCTGACTCGATCGACGAGCTGTATATATTTCAGCTTTCCTGACAGCTTGGCGAAAGGGCCCTCGTAAGTTTGTATGGATCCGGAAAACCCATATACAGTACTGGACAAAAAAAAGTACGCGCTAGTCGAAATTTCTTACCGCATTAAAATTTACATAGCGGACTCAAAAATAAAAGTAATTGAATTTCGCAAGTGGCGTTTCAAAGAGGACAAGTTTACCCTTATTTTGCTTTTTTAGAAAATTCTCTACGATTTTTTTTCGCCCCGGTGCGCACTTTTGAACATGGCCATTTTTCGGCTATTTTTTGACCATCGAAAATTAACTGCAAAGTTTGTGGAAAAATTTTTCCTCGGTTTTTTCCATGGGAAACTTAAAAAGAATATCTGCCATTAGATTCTACACTAGAATAAAGCTACCATTTTTTTTGCAAAAAGATTACAAATATCAAAATAATGGGATCGAAGAGAATTTGGGGATTGGCTCGTTGTACCCCACGGGTGGGCTACAATGTGTCAGATAGGTGGGCACGGTGTGTCAGATACTGCGAAACGTGGAGTATGTATGACTAAAGTGAATTTGGTATGACCAAATAAGTGATAAAAAATATCATTTTTTTTTCATTTTTACCACAACGTCGTGGTCCTATTATTTGCCAACAATATTGGGAGTCGACTCATTGTGCCCCATAACTCGATGACATATATATTGTACCCTACTAGTAGAATATTTTATTATTGATAAAAATAATGATGAATTAAACTACGAATGGAAAAACACAAGTCACCGAGTGCATTATAAATAATAACCCAGATAGACAGTCATGATTATCACGGCGTGCATACTATTGATGAAGCTAATTTTACAGCATATTGACTACATGCTGTGATGCAAAGCCATGAGCTCATTTAGTATCATGCATTTACAAAACATTTTGATCTTAATATGTCGTTTATAAATGCATCGTGCGTTTAGAGCACGTTGAACTCATATCGATGTGCTCAAGTGTCCGCAATTAGCATCCGCAAATTTTACGTCATATTGAAGTCATGTGTAGACATTTTGGTGTGTATTCACTATGGCAACATCAATTGTTCTCATGAATTGTACTTAACATGAACGCAATTTGGTTTACGTTGGTGAATACATTTCATGAGCTCATTCAGTACCTTGGATTTGAGATACATCGTGACTTAAATTTGTCGTTTCGAAATGCATCATCCATTGACTACAAGATGAACTCATAAGAGGGCAAATTTGAATTCTGCAATGAATATTTGCAGATTGACGTCATATGGTAGTCATCCAATATTTTTTGTTGGTGTATTCACTGGGTTAGCACTGGTAGTAGACACGCCATGCAAGCAATATGACGGCGATATGCATATTTCTCAATGATACACCCCATGAGCGCAATATGCTGGCAAAATGTATGTTTCTCAGTGATACATTCTATGACGGCGATATGCATGTTCTCAGTGATACATTCGATCAGCACAAAATGACGGCCATATGCATATTTCTCAGTGACACATCCCATGAGCGCAATATGACGGCGATATGCGTGTTTCTCAGTGATACATTCGATGAGCGCAATATGACGGCGATATGCATGTTTTTCAGTAATATTTCCTATGAGCGCCATACCACGGCGATAGTAAGTACTATATAATGAAATAAAATTTCAATAAAAATTAATTTCTAAGAATTCGTTATTTTTTTTTATTCAAATGGATGTATTATACCTTCTTAAAAAATTGAACATTTTTTCATAATTCCTTTTAATGCATCTGGATGCCTTTCTTACATCACAAAAATATTTAGCAAGGACAACAAGGTATTAATTTTATATGATATACGTAATAATGACTGCAGTCATTCGTTTTTTTTTATCATTATCAAAAGCCTTGAAGTCTTTTGATAATAATTTATCAATTTTATCATTATCAAAAGCCTTGAAGTCTTTTGATAATGATAAAAACTATAATAAGAATACGTAAAAACGTGTCAGTTATTTTTACTGTCTAAATAGGCAAAAAAATCAGTAGTCAAAAAAAATTAATTTTCGTTGCATTGCAACAATGCAAACTTCAACGTTTGCCCACTTATTGACATTTTTTAAAATGATAAAAGTAAGAAACGAAAAAAAAGGAAATTTACACAAGTGATAGGATGGTTAGGTAGGTAGCGCGCTCAGCGCTAGAATTAGAAGACGTAGGTTCGAAACCGAGGTTAGGCAAAAACTTTAATGAGGCAGAACACGTTTTAATCCAATTATCACATATGTAGCAATATAAGTAAAGCGTATGGAAACGAAAAATACTACCAGAACTTTTTTTTTATTCATAATTTGTAGACTTATTAATTTTTTTCATTTCATGCACAGATCCGGCAGCCTGTACAGTATCGTACAATAGTACGAATTACGCCCTCTAGCGTCCATATAAGCACAACAATTGTATCATGTCATGACGCCAATATGAGCTCCATATGAGTACTAAAATTTCTTCACGCCGTGACTCTCATATGAGCTCCATATGAACACAACATTTACGTCACCCTGTGACACCAATATGAACCCCATATGCACTCCGTTATTGTTGGATATTCGTGAGCCGATTTTGCTAGTGTTGATGAATTCACTGCATGCATACTCGCGTGAGAAAAACTTTGCTTCAATTGGATGTGTTATTATGAATCGTTATGTGATGCAAATATGACTTGAAGGTGAGCACTCATAAGCGACACATAGCTGTGTTAATTTCTATGCCTCATAGATAATGCCCATATGATGCCAATATGAGCTAAATGTGTCTATCTGGGAATATAAATCACCTTCCAACACAAAAAATGTAGTTCTTTAACATCTACAAACCTCCGAGAAATCGCATGTGGCTCACAGTGCCCCGTGACACATTGTGCCCCACTCTCCCCCTACTGTATCGCATCGGATCATATCGTTACTAATTTTATGTCAAACCATCATCACGTGGCTTTAGTTGTAACTATGTCTTATTTTGTTGAACTGTAAAAGACATTTTTTTCTTGAGCGTTGAATATTTCGAATTTTGTGCCAACAAAACTCAATTTGCAGGATAAGCTTTGCCTTTCTGCTTCCATTTGAAGAAAAGTCCTGCTGAAAGTCAACGAATGCTGTCGGAAGCTTATGGTGATTATGCTCCATCGATTTCAATATGCGAGTACTGGTTTCGACGCGATAAAAAAGGTGATTTTGACCCGGAAGATAAAGAACATTCAGACCAGCCGAAAAAGTTTAAAGATGAGGAAGTGGAAGCTTTACTCGATGAAGAACCGAGCCAAAAGCAAGAAGAACTTGCAGAATCATTAAATCTTGATGATCATCAAATATTACCGACAACAACTGATGCAAATGAGCCGAGCATTGAAGAAAAAACAGCCAGATTACGCGAAAAGACACGACAAAGTAATTTCCAGCACAACAACGCTCGGCATCGTGCTGCGAAACTGGTCAAGAAAACGTTCGAACCGCTTGACTGGGATGTCCTACCACACCCTCCGTATTCTCCAGATATTGCTCCTTTCGCTTACCACCTATTTCGATAGATGACTCATGGCTAGTCTGCGCAGGACTTCCATTCTTATGAGGATACCAAAAAATTTGTAACAATTTTTTCACAATAAAGTCGTTTTTTGTACCGAAAAAAAAATCCCTTAAAATTAATGCACACTCCTAATATATACGTATATTCACAATGGACCTGATCGTTTCGCTCAACGCACATCCCGTTGTCGCACTCCCGCGTTCGCGGCTCGCGATTCGGATTATCCAATTTGTATTGACGATAACTCGGCTAACCCCGGGGCCCAATTCCCCCCGGGAGTTTGTTCTGCAAACCGTGACGAGCGTCGAGCGTCAGAGATGAATGTATACAAGAAAAAAAGAACAAAAGAGAGAGAGAGAGAGAGAGAGAGAGAGAGAGAGAGAGAGAGAGAGAGAGAGAGAGAAAGAGCGAGCGAGATGAAAAGAAGCTTCTGTGCGATTCAACGCGAATATCTCGTCATAGCTCCTCAGAGTCATAAATCTCAAGAATTCCCTGGTGTGTAACCCGCGGCGATCAACTGCAAAGTGTGCGCTTCTATGTGCCAATATCCACACGGTGGCGAAATTCGACGCGGAATTTTTTCATACACACTTTCTGACGTGATACGTTTCTTTCTGCTCTCTTCTGTTTCTTTTTTTTTTACACCCTTGTCTCTCTTTTTTTCCCCCCTCTGACCGGTTGAAAACAAAGTCGATATATCGTTCGCGCTTTCAGCACGCGCGTTAGTATACAGGCAGACGAAAGATACCGGCTGTGTGAATTCTCCGTGTGTTGCGTATGTGAAAACGAACGCGCGACTCGCGGGACAGGAGACGAGATAGAGAAGTTGGGAGCATATCCGGATGCGGGGTGAGAGTCGCGGGCGAGGCTCGGATTCGGCAGATGAGCTGAGACGTCGACGAGATATATATATATACACACATTTATGTATGTGTAGATATGTGTGTATATAAATACACACACACACATATCAATTATTAAGAGGACGGTTTTCAAAGCGAGGTGTCTTCAAAATCACCCAAACTTAATTTTAATATAGTTAATAAGCCATCGTTAATAGGTGAATACGGATGATTTTGAAGACATTCCGATTTGAGAACCGTCCTCATAGTAATCAACATATATGTATGCGTTTTCGTGACGCTGGATATGAGAACAATTGATTACTATGAGGACGATTTTCAAAATGTCTTTAAAATCACCCATTACGGTGTGGGTGTGTGCAAAAGGATGATTTTGAAGACATTCCACTTTGAGAACCGTCCTCATAGTAATCAACATATATGTATGCGTTTACGTGACGCTCGATATTAGAACAATTGATTACTATGAGGACGATTGTCGAAATGTCTTTAAAATCACCTATATCGGAGTGAGTGTGTGGAAAAGGATGATTTTGAAGACATTCCACTTTGAGAACTGTCCTTATAGTAATCAACATATATGTATGCGTTTTCGTAACGCTGCATATGAGAACAATTGATTACTATGAGGACGATTGTCAAAATGTCTTTAAAATCACCCATAACGGTGTGGGTGTGTGCAAAATGATGATTTTGAAGATATTCCACTTTGAGAACCGTCCTTATAGTAATCAACATATATGTATGCGTTTTCGTGACGCTGGATATGAGGACAATTGATTACTATAAGGACGATTATCAAAATGTCTTTAAAATCACCCATATCAGGGTGGGTGTGTGCAAAATGATGATTTTGAAGACATTTCACTTTGAGAACCGTCCTTATAGTAATCAACATATATGTATGCGTTTTCGTGACGCTGGATATGAGAACAATTGATTACTATGAGGGCGATTGTCAAAATGTCTTTAAAATCACCTATATCGGAGTGAGTGTGTGCAAAAGGATGATTTTGAAGACATTCCACTTTGAGAACTGTCCTTATAGTAATCAACATATATGTATGCGTTTTCGTAACACTGGATATGAGAACAATTGATTACTATGAGGACGATTGTCAAAATGTCTTTAAAATCACCCATAACGGTGTGGGTGTGTGCAAAATGATGATTTTGAAGATATTCCACTTTGAGAACCGTCCTTATAGTAATCAACATATATGTATGCGTTTTCGTAAAGCTGAATATGAGAACAATTGATTACTATGAGGATGATTATCAAAATGTCTTTAAAATCACCCATATCGGTGTGGGTGTGTGCAAAAGGGTGATTTTGAAGGCATTTCGCTTTGAGAACCGTCCTTATAGTAATCAACATATATGTATGCGTTTTCGTGACGCTGGATATGAGAACAATTGATTATTATGAGGACGATTATCAAAATATCTTTAAAATCACCCATATCAGGGTGGGTGTGTGCAAAATGATGATTTTGAAGACATTTCACTTTGAGAACCGTCCTTATAGTAATCAACATATATGTATGCGTTTTCGTGACGCTGGATATGAGAACAATTGATTACTATGAGGGCGATTGTCAAAATGTCTTTAAAATCACCCATAACGGTGTGGGTGTGTGCAAAAAGTTGATTTTGAAGACATTCCGCTTTGAGAGCCGTCTTTATAGTAATTAACATATATGTATGCGTTTACGTGATGCTGTATATGAGAACAATTGATTACTATGAGGACGATTGTCAAAATGTCTTTAAAATCACCTATATCGGTGTGGGTGTGTGCAAAAGGGTGATTTTGAAGGCATTTCGCTTTGTGAACCGTCCTTATAGTAATCAACATATATGTATGCGTTTACGTGACGTTGGATATGAAAAAAATTGATTACTATAAGGACGATTGTCAAAATGTCTTTAAAATCGCCCATATCGGTATCAGTGTGTGCAAATGGAAGATTTTGAAGACATTCATAATCACTCAACATCGCGTAAGCCCCAATAGCTTTCAACATTGCTCTCAAACAAATGTAAGCATATCTATATAGGTCCTTGGTAATTCCAAGGACAGTCCGGTCCCGAAACTCAGTGGTTAGTTTGAGAAGATGTTAAGTGTAATTCTCAAAAAGTCCAAATGTCCTCATATTACATAGATGTGACCAGTTCAAACTATAGTTCTTCCATATGGATATATATGTGCAAAAATGTATGTAAGAAGAGTTCGATACATATTTGTGTGCACATGCATTATAGATGCTTATGCATGCGTGGACACACATGGACATCTTACTCCCGTGTTCGGTGTTCCATTCTTCTCTATACGGGAATGAGTAAAGGAGGGGAGAGGGGGGGGGGGGGACTCGCGCGGGATCCACGACGGGGGGTGGTGTAGTACGTGGTTGGATCTGGACAGCCACCAGGACGTTGGAGTATTTAAGGGAGGTCGACGGGCGATGCGCGCCAGTTTCATACCGCCGCGCTTCGACCACGAGGTTCGATCATTGCCATCACGTATTCGACGTTTCTCCACAAATATATATATATATATATATATATTTATATATATACAGATTTACCAAACCGGCGAATTGAAACGTGGATTCTCGCCAATAGGATCGATGAAAATGTCTTAACGAAAAATCGCGGTGCAGCGAGGGACAATATAAAGCAAGAAAAAGAACTTTTAGTTGTGCCATTTGTAAAGGTAGTTCAACAAACGTTTGCACTCGAATTAAGAAAAAGAGAGAGAGAGAGAGAGAGAGAGAGAGAGAGAGAGAGAGAGAGAGAGAGAGAGAGAGAGCGAGAGAGCGGGAAGAAGGACAGAATGAAAAAAAGCATCTATGTACTCGAAATAGGTGCAATTCTTTTCTCACGTTTCCCGACATACCGTACTCGTTTCCGGTGTACCGGTTTCGACTGTAAGGATAATTGATTGAGTATCGAGGGCAGAGAGAAAAACCTGTTCGCGGTGCGTGTGATGCGAAACGTGCTGGGAGTGCATTTAACGTAAGTTCGTGGCCAAAGGCTGAAAAATTTTGCTCAGTATTCTTCTTTCTGTCTGTCTGTCTGTCTGTCTCTCTCTCTCTCTCTCTCTCTCTCTCTCCCTCCCTCTCTCTCTCTCTCTCTCTCTATCTCTTCCACTCTCCTTTAGCATCTTCCTCTCTCAGTCTTCATTTGTCGTAACTTCAGTAAGATTAAAGAAGTGGACAGCTCTCGAACGAGTAATCGGTCGAACGGAATTGTTTTTCGAAACTTTCGACCGATCGACGTGTCAATGCGATATTACGCGAGTGCGGCAACGATTGTGCTCTCACACTGTGGGTTAATTATAACACCCGCGAATTATTTACACTTTGATTGAGGAGGCTCAGACGTTTCGCTGATAAATAAATTGAAGGTTACCGATTTTTTGTTTTCTTCAGACGTGAATATGTCTGATAAAAGTGTAACTTCGAAGTTCTGTTATAAACAAAAAAAATTGAATCACACTGTAATTTTAACGTCAATGACCGCGGTCCATATATTCTGCGAGCGATAAATCATGTTCTATCTCTGAAGAGAAAAAATAAAGAGAAAAAAAATCCAATTCCGTTAATCTGCACCGATAAAACGTTCAAGCCTCCTTAAGGGGGTAATGAAACAATCGCAGGCAAAAGTGGCGAAATTTGAAATTCTTAGATATGTCTGACAATCACATGGAAAATAGCATAAGTGGCATGATACGTAGATCAAGCTTCAAATTTCTAGTCAAAGGGGTTTTCACTTAAATTATCGTGTCACCTGTATTTGTTAATTCAATATTTAACTTTGTTAAGACAATCTTGAGAGCGCACATGCCCCGTCTCGGCCGCAATTATCGAGCCAATCAAATGTTCATACCGTTGTCCTATAGTTTGGTAAGAATGTATGAGAAAGCTGAACGAGAAAATAAGCAGAATCTCAATAAGTCGCAACTAATTAAACTACAATTGTCTAGCGAATGATTGTAAATTTTCTTCAAAAAGGTCCTCTCGTGCATAAATTACCCACACAAAAAATATAAAATACTCTGTAGTATTTTTTCATTGCACTTTTTCCCACTATGTCTGAGAGAAAAACAACGGCTCATAAAAATGTATGCGAAACTACTTGCAGGTTAAAAGTATTATAATTTTTCTTATTTTTTATTTTTATTTTTTCTGAGGGTAACTCTCATTTTTTTTAATAAAAAATAAATTGGTACTCTATCGCACGTACGGAGCGAAGTATGATAAATTCGTATAACTGTTTTGTACACGGAGAGAATTAAATGTTAAAAATTACCGTGCAGTAACGGTAACTAGATGACAACCCTGAAACGCTTATTATTACTGAGTACAACACAGATTTTCACGAAAATAAAATAAAATTTCTTCTTCAGATAGAAAATTTTACCAGATTTTCTAATAAATTTTTATGTGTAACAAAATACGCAAAACTTAAATTTAAAAAATATGTAATATCAGTGAAATTTTACTGTGCATTTTATTATTTTACGCCTTTCAAAAATATCTATAAAAAAGTATCGTCTTTATAACAGTTATTTTAAGATTTATTATAAAATTTAATGAGTGTTATAGGAAAATGTATTGTGCTCTCGGTAAAAATTATCGTGCGCGCTACCCTTCTTGTATAGTAAAATTTTAGCTACGTATTTGAAATTTTCTGTAACGTGAATTAAAAAGAACTTGTCGCATACGAATTATTATGCTTTTCTCACTTGTGACCACATTGAAATATATCACGGTAATTTTTACCGTGAAATTCACGACAAAAATTACTTTTTAATTCTCTCCGTGTAATAAATAAATAAATTTCACATGGCCATGGGAATATGTAATATTCACCGATTCAACATATATTTAGTTGTGCGCAAAAGTTTTGGGCCATCTTATTTTTCAGGCATATTGCATTGAAATACAACGGCGGGGAAAAAATAAACGAGTTATGAAAACATATATTCACTTATATTTGAAAACAATGAATTGTATACATAGATATTGTTCTTAAATATTTGATTGTCTATCACTTTTTATTTAACGAGTGTGAAAAAAAGAACAAAACTTTTTGAAAATAACGAAACGAGAGTTGACCTTCCTCACTTGGCTCAGTAATTTGTTGCAATGCCCTTAGCAGCGATAACTGCGGCACATCGACGAGGCATGGAAGATATTAATCGTCAGATCCGTTCTTGTGGAAAGTTTTCCCACATATGTCGCAAATGATTCCACAATTCCGTTTTGTTAGAGTCTTTTTTTTTGTTACAACACGATCTTTTAGGTCGTGCCACAAATGCTCAATCGGATTTGAGTCCGGTTATTGCAATGGCCAGTCGAGAAGGCATACTTTTCGTCTTTGAAGAAAATCTTTTACAAGACGTGAAGCATGTTTGGGGTCATTATCGTGTTGAAAAACCCAACCATTTTTTTTCATTGCAAATGGAAGCATATGGTCTCGCAATATATTTCTGTATATTGTAGTGTCCATATGGCTTCGAATTACTACCAGCGGACCAACGCCATCGTCAGAAAATACTCCCCAAACTTTAATGTTCCCGCCACCGTGTTTTTGCGGTAGGAATTTGATACCTTGCGTTGAATCTGATACCTGTTGGACGTCTCACGTACGTCCGACCATCACTTCCGAATAATTGAAATTTGGATTCATCGGAAAAAAGCACGTTCCGCCAATCCGATGCTGTCCAATGCTGATATTTTTTTGCAAAATTCAGTCTGGCCTTTTGATTCTTTTTACTCATGAGTGGTTTTTTTTACACCAATGCGTCCAATCGATCCTACAGTCTTCAAACGTCGGGATACTGGACACCGACTAATGTCGGCACGATTTTCACTACGTAATTCTCTCGAAATGCCTGCTACAGTTTTTTATGGATCTATTAACGCACTTCCTTTTTATAATTTTGTCAACGTATTCTGTAGTTTTTCGCGGTCTACTACTTCGACTTTTGTCGCACAACGAGTTTGTCAATTTATATTTACGAATAATACGATTGACCGTACTTTTTCTAATGGACAACGTAGTCGCAATATAGCGATAACTCTTTCCTTCTGAAGAAAGTTTTATTGCGATTTTACGAACCTCAATATTCGTGTGTTTCGGCATCGTGGCAGAAATAATGCTGATTATTCATTGTCATGCATGTTTTGAAACTAATACGAAAGAAAATGCAAACAAACTGTGCGTACGTAGCCGGGCGGGATAGCAACCCGATACTTTTGCACAACGACAAAACTCGTTCGACGTTGTACACAAATAATACATCATACAAATAAATAATATTGGGTGAAGTAAAAAGTTCTGAGCGTTTTCCGCTAGATGTCTTTAGTGAGCCATATCTCACGATGTATGTAATCGCATTGGGTCATACTATACGGCGATTGAAAGGTGACATTACGCTTGAAAAAAGTTCTTTGACAGTTTTGTGTTTGGTGAAGCCAGTTGTGTGTTACAGCGTTCCAAAATGGAGGTAAAAAAAGAGAAAATTCGATACATTGTTCAGTACCAGTACGACCAAGGTGAAAAGGCGGAGCAGGCGGCCAAAAAAATGTGTGCTGTTTATGGACCCAATACAGTATCGAATGCAACAGCAAAGCAGTGGTTCCAACGATTCCGTTCTGGTAATATCGACGTCGAAGATGAGGCACGCTCTGGTAGGCCAATCGTAGAAAATGTTGATAAAATCATGGAAATCGTCGAGTCAGACCGGGATGTGAGCACTTATTCCATTACCCAGGAACTGAAGATTAGCCAGAAAACCGTTTGGAACCATTGGCATAAGGCTGGTCTCAAGAAGAAGCTCGATGTATGGGTGCCACACGAATTGACGCAAAAGAACCTTTTGGCCCGAATTGATGTCTGCGATTCTTTGCTGAAACGTAACGAAATTGACCCATTTTTTAAGCGGATGGTGACTGTCGATGAAAAATGGGTCACATACGAGAACAACAGCCGAAAAAGATCGTGGTCCAATCACGGTGAGCCGGCCCAAACTATCGCCAAGCCCGGATTAACGGCCAAGAAGGTTTTGCTGTGTGTTTGGTGGGATTGGAAGAGAATCATCCACTAGGAGCTGCTCCTATTGGGCCAAACACTTAATTCGGTCCTCTAGTGTCAACAACTGACCAGGATGAAGCAGGCGATCGACCAGAAGCGGCCAGAATTGGCCAATAGGTGTTGTGTTCCATCAAGACAACGCCAGGCCTCACACATCTTTAACGACGCGCCAGAAGCTCCGAGAGCTTGGATGGGAGGTTCTATCGCACCCGCCGTATAGTCCAGACCTGGCACCAAGCGATTATCACCTTTTCAAGCATTTGCAAAATTTTCTTGATGGTACAAAACTGCCCTCAAGAGAGGCTTGTGAAAATGAGCTGGTCAAGTTTTTTACCAATAGGGATGAGGACTTCTTCAATCGCGGAATTATGAAATTGCCTTCAAAATGGACAAAAGTTATCGAACAAAACGGCGCATATTTGATCTAAATCGGATAATCCTAACTATGTTAATTTCATCGTCGAAATAAAGCGAAAAAACGCTCAGAACTTTTTACTTCATCTAATATATCACGCTATTATTCATATCATAGCTCTCTTAAAATTTTGAGATGATTAACGAGTTCAGGATTTAAATATTTTATCGCCTAACTCAAAAATATAGAGTGGCCCAAAACTTTTGCAAGTCACTATATATAAAAATATATCTATAAATTGGTATTTTCGTACTTGCCAAACTCCCTACCTTCGAAAATTCGGTACACTCGGATCACCGAGATTTCGTCAGGCATTCCTGACGCCAATCTCCGCCAATCTTTGCCGCACCTAGTTGTTTCCGATGAAATCGACGGAGAGCCGAATAATCGATATGTAAAATTGAATCGAAAGGTGCTCGCGAAGTGACTGAGAAAGAAGACGTTTGCGACCTGCAACCGGTGACTCGATGCCGCTGGCATTGGGCCTGATCCTGGTGCTCCCCATAGTCGGAGCTCTTCATCGGGGTAACGAGGTCTTCGCGATCCCGAGGAGCGATCCGACTACGACTGAATACGAGAATTATTCCGCCGAGGAGCAATTGCCTGCATTTACCGTAACAAAAATCCTCCCCGAAGGAGAAATTCAGCGGATCACCAGGTGGAAACGAATCTGCGCCAAGGAGACGATCGTCGATTGGGGGTTCGTATTATTTCCAATACACATCTAGCACATACAAACGCACACGCGAACAACAAAAATTGTAGGCACATATTTCGAATATTCGATCGGGACGAAAAATTAAAGATCTCGGCTAATAAAAAGCGTAAAGGAATGTTTTCTTTGTGATACTGTTTTAATTATTTTTTTACTCAATAGGTGACCTCAACAATGTTTTTTTTTGTTCCGATTTCTCTAATCCCTCAAACGCACGTGTCATTTTTTGGGAGATGTCGAAAGGAGCTGCTTCTTAGAGAAACGCCAAAAAGATGAGATTCAACTCCGATTTGCCTTCCAAAATCGTTTTCCTGTTTTTTTCCCACAAGTTTATTCGGATTTTTGTAAAGCCGTGCGGCTTTCGAAAATGCACTGTAGCTAAAAAAACTATGGGACTCGGAATAGAATACCTGGAGAGAAAAAAAAGCTGGATTAAAAAATATTAAACAGATTTAAGTTTGGAAAAAAATACAAATTTTATTTTTATAAATGCTTCCGGACGAAAAATCGCGAAATTCCGATAAAATTAAAAAAGAACGTCAAGTTGTTAGTTAAATCCTATAAAGACATTTGTGAAATGATTTTTATTACGAGGAAAAAAAATTGTAACTTGTAATTATTAAATAGCCAAGCACTATATGCTATGTCTTTAGATGACTGGGAAAATGATCACTGAAAGACTCATTTTTTAGGCATTCAAATACGTAATACATAGTTTCAGAATCATTTTACTCGGCGGATTTCGGTTTTTGGCATTCTTCCTTTGACTTTCAAGAAATCGGTCAATTGTTTCCGAGAAACAGAGAAAAAAATTATTTTACACCGCAATTCAAGTGGCTATTAATTATATATCAATACGAACAAATTATGATTCGAAATTTCCACTCCGATTTTTATGAGTCTCGTCACACACCATTAATTTTTCAATCCAGTCAACAGAAACTTAACGATCGTTAAAGAATCGTGCGATTTTCCATGTCGAAGCCATTCTCTTCGGTGTTCGAATAATCTTAATAGTACAAATGCGGAAAAAAGAAAGAACACCGGAAAAAACAAAATTTGCACCAGCACGATTGCTGAATGATCATACCGATGTGACGATTATTTGACGTGGTAGAATAAAGAAATGTTAAAATTTGGAAAATCCCTTTAAAATAAAGAAATGAAAGTTCTGCGTACGCGGAGGGTGAGATTCGCGCGGGACATTGGTATGGATGTCGATCGGTTGAGTATGAGGGCACAGGGACCGAACGTGCGCTGGAGCTAATCGATGAACGTCCAAAGCAGTTTCCCTTTGTCTCGAGGCATCTCCCGAAGTAATCCGTTACACCGAGCCCATTTTTCAATAATAATAATCCCCGGAATCGCCTCTTCACGGAGTTACCTATTTTCCGTTTGTTCGAAAGTTCAGACTATGATGGGGATTTTAATGTTGAACGACACGTTGAAATACTGTGATCTGTAATATCAATGTTACGAGACTAATTTTGGAAGGATAAATTCTCTTTCAAATACACGGTAAACGAAGTTGAAACTTCACACAAGCCAAGCTTCAATGGCGATCGGTAGTAAGCATAAAAAATCGTCTGTCAAAATTCACGTAAAATCTTTCGATGCCTCCACGAGAAGTGACTCCAGAGGCCTAAAGAAAGATGTAACTTCAAGAATTCTACGGAGCTTTAATATACGTGTCTCAAAGGGTTTGGGTTTGTTTGGGTTTCTCTGGATCTCCGGGGCTTGCAGCAGCTGAAAATATTAACCTTGAATAAACAAAAACAAAGCATGACGACAGCGACAGAAGTACGTTGGCGATTCTCGAAATATTGTTTCTCATAAAAATGGCAAGCATTTGAAAAAAATAAATGTAAATTTATAAAAAATAATAATTATTCGAAAAAGGATTGCGAAGAATTACTGTAAACAAGAGGAGTTTTTCAATAAATCGAGAAACCCGTACAGATGTAGAGAATTTCTGTAGAGAATTTCATTAGAAAGATACTGTGAAAATTTCCAACAAATCGGATTAAATTTGTCCCAGTTGTGTTGCAAGCCAATTTGATGAACATTTTTTGTCGAAAAAAGTCTCGGAGGTGTGTAGAACCTCATTTTGAATTTGGGAGTGAAAATTTATTAGTCAAAATCACAACTTTTCGGTACCAAATCAATCGCGTTTTTTTTTTAAATAAAATTTCATTTGAAGTTACAAACGAACGTTTTTTTCGACCCTCAAGAGTAATGTCACTTCTTGGGGGCGAAATACTGTGTAAGAAACTTGACCGTGAGAATTTCTAAATTTACTGATTTTTAGCGTACCGACGCTCGTTCAATGACAAGAGGGAGAGGCAGAGAGAGAGAGAGAGAGAGAGAAAGAGAGTCACATAAGTGTAAATTGTTTTACGACCTGGTGGCGCGAACAATAGTCACTGGAATACAGTTTGATCACCAAGACAACAATACATTTCTTTGACTCCTCTATACAACGCATATATATCTGATGCGATCGCACGTGAAAATTGACTCCTACCCGTATATGTACAGGCACACTCTCCATATATTTCGTACCGGTTGTACATTAGGAACGGTCAGCTCTCCAAGTCCTCGTCGTCTTGCTTGGCTGACTCGCACGTTACAATTCTCCCAGTGTGTCTCATTCACGATATATACGATGTCGTGCTTAAATTAGGCAAGTTCTACCAAAGCGTCGTCCGTGCTGTGCCTTCGGGGCCATAAAAAATGTCTTCAAGACGAGATTCTCGAAGGATAAACGGCGCTTCCCTAAAGGCGCCCGTTTGCCCGGATCGGAAAGAACGAAATGGGCTATCCACTAACTCAAGTACAGGGTCTAGGCTTTCAGCGATGAAACTCGGAGGATACGGATTTTTTTATTTACACGTATATATGTGTCCAATAAAAGTGAAAGTTTTGGGCTCTCATCGCTTCCACTAAATGATTTTTTAGCAAGAATCATTTCATTCTAGGCAATGTAGCACAATTTCTCATGGAGAACCGTAGAGGTGCTGAATTTTTATGGACAAAGACTGGAGACAATATCTCTACAGGAGATATTGAATTCAGCTAAATGGACAATTTTTCATCGCTGTGCCAAATAGCCTGCATTTCAATGCATTTTTTTTCCGATAATTTAAGTATCCACTGAACATATGTTCATGTCTTGAAAAACAAATCAGCATCCTTTGAGGTTGTATGGAAAACACAATTCCAGGCTCAAGTGGCAGGAATTTGCAATGCTCACGTATATGCCCCAGATGTAGAGTGAAATCTAATGGTTGCAGTGTTGCCATACGGTTTTGTATGCATGGAAAAGATGATCGGGAAAATAAGCGGAGTTTGTTTGGGTTTACACTCCGATTATGTGGAAAATGATGTTGCAATTTTTCAATAAGTATCTTTCATACATTAATTACGTAGAAAAATCTAAACCACTGTGTAAAATTTTTCTACTAGTGCTTTTTCTGATATCTGAGAGTGAAACAAAATCCCATCCCAAAAGATTATAATTCTTAACAGGGCATTCTAGTTTAGAGAGCCTAAATTTCGGGCACTTTTTTGGGCGTGACAAAGAAAAATATATTTTTAGTATCCAATCTTTTTACAGGCTTTTTATTGCTGTTTTCAGAACTTAGAAAAGAAAGTTGTCCCAAAAAATAAAAATTGAAAAAGTTATGGAGCCCTAAATGTAGCCGTGAAAAAAAAGGTTGAGGGGTTTGACATGATTCCAAAGCTCCCATTCATCTGAAACAGAAGTAAAAGCAATTTTCTTGATTAATAAGAATGTCATTATGGCAGGTACCGAAAGGAAAAAAAAATTTAATAGCGACTGTCTGAAAAAAAAAAATCTTTTCGCCCATTTTATTCAAAGTAAACTTTTTATTGTTAATAGTAATAATTCTTATTTCGCAATGCCCGAGGTAGGGACGATAGAGAGATATATACTGAAGGTCCATACCAAATTAGAAGTCAATCTGTTGTATAGTACTCGAGATTTTATGTCAACCAGATTAAAAAAAAAAAATTCGAGAAAAACGCGTTAGGGGAGAGTAGGGCACAATGTGTCACGGGGCACTGTGAGCCACATGCGCTTTCTCGGAGGTTCGTAGCTCGTAAATTACTAAATTTTAAGTATTGGGCCGCGATTTATATTTGGTTTCATCAGACCTAAAAGAACGTCGATAGCAGCTCACAAAGAATTATTAAAAACTGGAAATTGATTTGAGGCTTGGAAAAAAAAATATTTCGCTCGCCGGGGAAACATAAGTTTAAGATAGTTTTATTATTTATGATGCACTCAGTGACTTGTGTTTTTCCATTAGTAGTTTAATTAATAATTATTTTCATTAATAATCCAATATTTTACTAGTGGGGTACAATGTGTCACCGAGTTGTGGGGCTCGAGTCGACTCGCAATGAGGAAACAAAGAAGTGTCGACATTCCGAAGAAGCGCAATGTGTCACGGACAACTGTCAACCACATGCGATTTCTCGGAGTTTTGTAGCTCGTAAAATCCGACATTTTTTGTGTTGGACCGTGATTTACATTAAGTTTCGGCTAGCCTAAAAGAAAGTCAATAGCAGCTCACAAAGAATTATTTAAAAAACAAAATTAATTTGAACCTCGAAAAATAATATTCGCATGCCGGAAAAACGTGAAATATTGTGCGGCAATTAAGTGGGGCACAATGTGTCATCAAGTTGTTGAGTACAATGAGTCGACTCCCAATGTTATTGGCAAATAATACCCGTTGTGAAATTATCGGTATGTATGAAAATCTGTTATTTATGTTAGGAAAATATAAGAGTTTCAACCTGCTCGTTGTACCCTGCGTTTCCCAGCACTTGACACATTGTACCCACCTGTGTGACACATTGTACCCCACCCGTGGGGCACACTGAGCCAATCCGCAATTTTTTTCGATGCCATTATTTTAGGATTTTTAATCTTTTTGCAAAAAAATGTGGTAGCTTTATTGTACGCCCGAAGGTCTATAAAATCGGTTATGACCTTTTTTTTCTAATGACACTACTATGGTAAGAGTAAAAATTCGTTAGAAAAAAAGCGACACAGTGTGCCCCACCTTCCCCTACCCCAAACGTATTACCCCAAACAAATCCAAACTTTTCAGTACAATTACATGCAACCGCAACTGTCTAAGAATGGCATGTTATACTTACGTTATATTAATCGGCAATTCCTGCCTCGTAACGTGAGTCTTTCGCACTTCGAAATGATGATTTTCTACAGCTTGTTCTTCCCTGCGAGCAGTTTTAGCTTCCTCAGAATCTTCTGAAGCCAGTGCGGCCGCTAAATTCGGCCGCATTCAAATCGCTATAACTTTATAAGTATTAGCACTTTCGACATTTCTCTTTGAAAACATATTCTTAAGAGTCTATACTTTTAAAGAATGCAAAAAAAATTAATTTATTTCAATTTCTTGACTAGAATATTGCCTTCAAGGGATCGGTGGATCGATACCATACTTTGCATACAAAATTAATAGAAACGAAGTAACGAAGCGCAATTTTTATCGCATTGGTAGAGTTTCGATAAAACTTCCGTACATCCTTCAAGCTAACAGGGCCCAGCCCTGTTAGCCTGAAGACAGCTGCCCTGATTATATATATATATATATATATATGGATTATTGCACACACACGAACACATACGAACTGCTAATTCCTTCGCGTTGACCGCAAAGCTGGGGCCAAGAGGATTTAAGCCGAAAAGCGTCAAGTTAAGTAAGCAAGGATTAGGAGAGCAATGTTTTCCACGATCTGCAAGGGCACGAGGCTTTTCCTTCAGCTCCGTTTTAGCCACTCGCGCATTCGCGAAGAGTGATGTGACGAGTAGAACCCGTGTTCTCATCTGCCCCGGCTCCCACGGGGATACAAAGGAATGCTGTCCAACCACACAGCGAGCTTCACTTTGCACTTAGGCTACTTTCCTCTGTGCCATTCGTATTATCCCGATTGAGAATTGTTTCTATCACAGCGTACTTGCTTCCTGTATCGGTCTAATTGAAGAAAAAAAAAGAAGACAAAGGAGAAGGAGCAAACGCCTGGATATTCGAGATTGTCGATCGATATTGTTATTGAGACAACCAAGTGAGGGAAAGGTTGGCATTGAGGCAGATCAAATTTTGCTTCGAAGTAGGGGAAAGGTGTGCGAGTTGATCTCATGGGGTAAGATGATCATTTTCAAGTGCGACGAAACTAATAACGTTATCAAGTGGTATTCTTTTGTAACACATAGCGCCCCCCCCCCCCCCCCCCCCCCCCCCCGCGTTAGTCAATTCATGATGGCAGTGTGAGCGACGCACTTGTTTCGATGGAAAAAAAATTAAGATTGTGAGCTGTTGATCTCAGGTGAGGATGACTTTAAGCTTAGGTAACTTTTATTGTATACTGTCACTTGCAATCATTGTTGTGTTTGCGGCTTTATAATATGCTCAATTTGGTTTTTTGGTTGGCGTGGTAACAGTGGAATACTTATAAGTTAAGTTACCTAGGAATAAATGAAAAAGTTGAGTTTGGGGCAAGATTGGATCATGTGCACCTTCTAGGTGCACATGATCCCTAGGGATCATGTTGTAAACAAATAACTTATCTACTTTATTTTTGTTAAAGGTGATGAAGCTTAATTACAAAAGTTGCTTTTGTTGGTTTATATTCAAATTAATTAAATTTACATTCAATTTAAATACATAAATAAATAAATAATAAATAGTAAATAAATAAATTAAATTAAATTTGAATAAAATAAATGATAAATTGAAATAAATGTAAGTTGTTGGTTTATTTTTGTTCGACGACTCTGTAGAAAACTGGTTTAGTTTATTTCTTATTGAATGAGATAAAACGTATAATATTTATTTATGCAAATTTTTATTTATCTTTACCTAATTTCTTCAAAATAAAATGAAAATCCAAAATAGAGGCAAGATGATCCGAGGGATCAGATGATCCCTGGGATCATTTTGTCCATACCCTAGGGATCATCTTGAACACCGTGGTGTCCAAGATGATGCTTATGTAAGGGTTAAAAAAAAGGAAATCTTTTTATTGTAACCCTAATAAATTAAATGTTTCACATATGCCAATCGTAACATAGACAAATATGCCAGTAGTGCACGCTTTCAGATCTTAATTATGTTGAATATCTTTGAAATTACGAGCATTCTCCCTTAGGGGGATCATCTCGTACACCTTTTCCCTAAATGAGAATTGTGCTTTTTGATTATTTCGGTACGCCTAATAAATGAAGATTGTGATGCTCAAAGCATTCCATCTGAGATTTTCGAAGCGATGTAATTAATACTTCGGGCGGGTCAAGATGGTAAACGGGTGTCATTTATTCGGTCAGTTGATTCAATGTACTCAGTGATAATATACTAGCTGCGATATCAATGCGTAGCGATAACTGGGTACACATATAGTAGCGTATTTTTTTTATTCTCATCACATTTTCACTCGAGAATATTACCGGCTTCGTTAACGTGAAAGCTTCACTGGCATTAACATCTTTCCGCAACAAATTGCTAAATTTAATTCAGAAAATATCGTAGGTATCCAATTGGGTTCCCATACTTGTCCTTACTTCCTTATAGGAATCCCCATTGGAATCCAGTGTATGAATCCAATTAAGAGGTCCCAAAGGATTCCCATATTATCGAACAGAATCCAATACGATTCTTGAAGGATCCTATCCCATTCTGTAGGCGTTGAACTTTCTAAACAAAATATTTAGATATACAAAACGAGTGTATCTTAAAAACGTATAAATCTTGTCTTGAAAAAGTATCAATCAATCAACCGAGTTTTATTTGCACAACTTTTTACAAATGTTTTTTTTTTACAAAATCTTAACTTTCCGCTTAAATATTAATTCGCTGAATATTACTACATCTCGCATTCGAGAGTACTTCGTACTCTCTAACATTTCTCTCTTTGCCTTCGTTCATTCATCATTTATTCTTCATCTATTTCTCCACTCCATTAATTTTTCCTTCCCTTCCTCCTTACTTATTTTTTTGTACACTTCCTCTATTCCCCTAAAATATTCGAATCTTGAAAAAGTATAATTCGCTTAAAAAATTATATCTTAAAAATCAATTTGAATCAAATCACTGAAAATCCACTGTAGTTATCGTTTGTTATTTATTTTACTGCACATAATATCGCCAAAGGCTGGCTCACGTGCAGGCTCACGGAGCGTTATGTTTCAACACGTTAAGTTTTTTCTCACGACTTTTCGCATATTTTTTACTCGAACGTGGTAAGAATTCTCGAATGACGTTCATCGAGAAACAATGCAGAATCCAATTGGATCCCAATGAGAACTCCCTATGTTCAGTGCCCTTAACAAATCCTTATAGAGATGTGGATGCATCTTGAGGGTCCCCAACAAATTTGGGCATTGGATCACGAAAGGATATTTTTTTGGGAGATCCAACAAATTCCGGTTGAAAGTTTCAAATAAGAAATTCTCAAATGATGTGAATCGGGATATAGCGCGTAATCCACTCGGATTGCAATGTGGACTCCCCGCGTATGGCGTCAATCTCATATAGGCATGTGTTAGGGAATCTGTGCCCTCTATCACTGATCGAAACACCCGGGCTTCCTCAGAAGGGTCGTTAAAAACAATTAGGATCATCTAGTAGATGAACAAACATGCACGAGCGATGTGTACATAGTGCGAGTAGCCTTAATCTACCAGTCTATTTCATTTCGGCAATCTTACAAAACGAATGAGTAATCGAAACGTTCCGAATTCTATGGAGCGCGAATTATACTGACCCAGCTGTACTGGCAGAGTTGCCGGACGTGATAGTAATCGGCGAGGGTTGTTCAGGCGTTGTTCAAATCGCCCCATAGTTCACAGCATCGATCATGCATTAACCATCATTCTCGATATCGTATTTAATCTAGTGTAAATCGTTACACAACGTGGTTTACCATTGTCCGCGGAGATATATACGATACCACGGACGACTGATCATAGAAAGGACAATGTATTCACACACCTATATACGTGTATGCATGTATATATGTATATATATATTTTTTTTAATAAATAATACAAAAATATCGAAATATTTTTATCTTCTTCTCATTTGTTTAGTAATTTTTAATTTCATTTGATATTATATATATACATATATACACACACACGTCATAACGATTTGTGAGAAGCAACATTCAAATAAAATTAAAAATTACTAAACTAATAAGACGAAAATAAAAACATTTTGACATTTTTAAATTATTTAAGAAAATTGATGATGATATATGAAAATATAAATGTTTAACAACCTATTTAAATGTAAGAAAATATTAAATTTTGAATTATTTACGTGTTAATTTTTTTTAATATATATAGATAGAGTTCTTCTTTCTGTTTGCGGAGTCCTTCTCTTTGTAACGGGCCTGCATAAGCTTGGGGCCAAGAAAACAGGTTGATCTTTAAAGTTTTTTCTCATGAGAGTATTGGGATGACGAGGTCGGGATTTTGCACACAATTGATATTATGGGCTTGGCAAATTTGAGTTTTTGTTATTGAAAAATATTGATAAACAATGAAGTTTTTTTTTATGTTTTTTTTCCTGAGGTACACGCTGTTCGCGTTTGTTACCTATTTTTTCCTCCACTGTGACTGTTTCTTTCCTCCTTTTCCGCACTCCTTTTTCTTCACCTTTCCCCCCCCCCCCCCCCCCCCCCTCCTTGCGGCCGCAGCCGGCTTCCCCCTCTGTATCATATTCATCATGACATTTCTGTCATGGGTATAGGGAAACTGCGGAAAACCTATACCAATACAGCCGGTCATCAAGTTCGCCCCCCAGTCGTGGAACTAGTCTTATTTCGCCGCGAAATGCCGAAGAAAAACATTTCACGACGAAATGTACGCAACTGAGATTCGAACCCGGCACCTCCCGGTCCGCAGGTTTAGTCGCAAGCACGCTAACCACTAGACCATTGCACCGGCTTTATAAACAATAAAGTTATTATTCTTCAAACAAAGTGCCCGCCGTTCCTACAGGGCTATTCG
This sequence comes from Ophion ventricosus, assembly GCA_963932345.1. Classification (NCBI taxonomy): domain Eukaryota; kingdom Metazoa; phylum Arthropoda; class Insecta; order Hymenoptera; family Ichneumonidae; genus Ophion; species Ophion ventricosus. The sequence continues at coordinate 15,104,184 of OZ010715.1, read as the reverse complement.
GTGCAGGTGGTTCTGGCAACTAGGGTGATGTGAAATAAAAAATAAAAACTCTACTTTTAGTATAATACTAAATCTTTCGTATGAACAGGTACTATTCGAAATTTTGAAAATTACGAAAATGCCAAGCTGTAGTAAAAGAGTTCGGTCTCCGATCGAAAAAACAACTTTAACCACTTGTTATTAACAAATAGATAAACATATAAAAAAAATAATCCGATCATACGTTTGGAAATGTTATCAACTAGTGCAGGTATAACATTTTATATTGAAGTTTAAATCGTTGGAATGCCACGATTTTTTTTACTTCCTTATTTTTATTAGAGTACAAATAAGTCTCCACCGTTATTAATAAAAAATTGGGCATATATTGTGAAAGAACGGTACTTTATGTTTTATTTAAAGTATTGTCCATCGCTAGCCACTACTTTTTGCCATCTTTCTGGCAGCATATGGTTACCGCGTCGGAAGAACGCTTCATCTTTTGAGGCTATCCACAAATCGGCCCAATTTTTGGTATCTTTATATGATGTGAAGTGCTGCTCAGACAGGCCGTGCGTCATCGATCGAAATAAATGATAGTCAGAGGGAGCAATGCCTGGTGAATACGGCGGGTGGGGTAAAACTTCCCAATTGAGTGTTACCAAGTAGGTTTTGACCGGCGCCGCAACATGTGGACGAGCATTATCATGCAGGAGAATAATTTTGTCGTGTCTGGAGTAGTCGTGGGCGCGTTTTTCCTTGAGTGCTCGGCTCAATCTCATTAATTGTGTTCGGTAGAGAGCCCCCGTAATGTTTTCGTTCGGTTTGCGCAACTCATAATACACGACACCAAGCTGATCCCACCAAATACACAACATGAGTTTTTTTTCCATGAATATTCGGCTTGGCTGTCGATATTGAAGCATGGCCAGGTGGTCTCCATGATTTCCTGTTCTTTGGGTTATCGTAGTGGATCCATTTTTCATCACCAGTGACTATACGATGCGAAAAACCTTTTCGCTTATACCTGGCAAGCAGCATTTCACATGTGCAAAATCGGCGTTCAACGTTTCTCGGCTTCAGTTCATATGGAACCCAATTTCCTTGCTTTTGAATCATTCCCAACGATTTTAAACTATGTGAAATTGCATGTTGAGTCACTCCTAATGTAAGTGCAAGTTCTTCTTGCGCTTGGCATGAATCTCCCTCCAATAATGCTTCCAATTCCGCGTCTTCGTACACTTTCGGCCTTCCGCTACGTTCTTTGTCTTCGACGTCAAACTCACCGTTCTTAAACTTTTGAAACCACTCACGATAACTTCTCTCACTTAGAGCAGCCTCACCATATTCTTTTTACAAGCAATCGATGCGCCTCAGCTGCAGATTTCTTCAAATTAAAGAAGTAAATCAAAAGTTCCCGCAAATGACGTCTATTCGGCTCAAAACTCGACATTTTCGCACGAAAAAAATTATGTGATGCTGATACAAAATCGCATAATATTCAAGGTTATGGTCTTGCCAGATGTCCAACCTTACGATATGACGTTTTACATCTGACAGTTTCAACCATAACCTCCTGGTAAGGCCACCTTTTGTCAAACGGCGCAAACTTATTTGTACTCCCAATAGTATCGAAAATCATATTTTGCAGATTTTTGTTGTAGGTCGCTGAATAAGGAACTTAAATCTGTCGAAGAAAAATTTGTGAAATTCAATACAAAAATATTTTGTTGAATTCCACCAATGCAAACTTCAACATCATAAAGAACAAAGGACAAATCGCAGCGGGGCGGTTCACCGTAGCGGAGTGGGCAACCCTTTACAAAAATCGTCATAACTCGGTCCATTTTTTTAATTTTTTACAAAATCTCCATTACAAATTTCAGTTAAAACACAAAGCTTTAATAAGGCTTACGGAGATTCCTCAACATAGCGTCTCCCATCTTATTGACTTCCCTATTCACATATTTATATTTTTCAACATATTTTCAAATTGCGTGCCGGAACCCAAGTAGCAATTTTCAAAAAGTTGTCCAATAGTCAGCTAAACGGGTACCAAATGTCCGCCCGAAGGTTACCTCGAAGTTAACAACCATCCAAAATGATAACTGTTGGACATATGATAACTTGTAGGTAACTTCCAAGCGGACATTTGGTGTCCAATTAGACAACTTCTGGGCAACTATCTGGAAATTGCTACCTGGGAACTTATGGAAACTTCAAAGATCGAACTTAATTCGACATACCTACGTTAAAAAAATCAGCCTCCCTCAATAATCGAATTCAATCGAATTAAACGAATCGCACATTTTTCAGGCACACGAGTGTCGCACTGCGGGAAGTCTTGCTGAAGGACAGCAGAAGAAAGCTGCAACTAATATACGAGGGTGACGACTTGGTCGATTGCATCGACGGCGAATTAAGCGACGATGACAATATCAATTGTACGCTGAACGAGCGAACAGAAGCGGAGAATCGGAAGAATGCGGAGATGAGAATCGAGATATTCGAAGGTGACAAGATCAGTGAGGATTTGCCGATGCTGCGATGGCTTGTTGGCGCGACAGAGCCTCACGATCGGTGTGCAAGAGCAAGGGCTCGCGAACAATTGATGGCTCATCAGAGGCACAGGTAAGATCGTCAAATCCTCGTTGGACTTTTCGCGCTTCTCTGGAGCTTTTTACACGAAGAAACCCCCCGTCTCGAGACGAGGACGAGCGCCTGGTATGCGCATTCCTCTATGGCCTTGAGAAATTGCGATTCTCCTGCTCTCGCAAAATATTTGAAAATTAACCCAAAAAATAACGAGAGAGACGAACTAACGAAGAATCTTCATTGATTGTATTTTTAAAAAATACACACACACACACACAAACACGCATATTGGCGACAAATAAAGGATGCGCGTCAATCGCGAGCGCGAGCGAGACTGCCGAATGTTTCGAAACACTATGTTACACCAACCAGTGAATGGACGAGGACCAGCAAATGGACGAAAGCCAATTTATATTTAAAACTAGCTTTCGTCCGCGGCTTCGCTCGCGTGGAATTTGCCCCATAAAAATTTTATTACCGCAGTTGCACCCCTTTATAAGGGTTGTTTAAAAAAAATCCTAAATCATGCGTTTTATTATTTATATTCAAGAATATTTATACCGAGTTTCAAATTGATACACGCCAGTAATACAATCTGCCATACAAACTTTTACATCCTATTTCATCCTCTTACGGGTTGATTTTCGAAAAATCCATTCTTAGTGCACCTCTACGGCCTTTAAAGAATCTTTGGAATTTCATTGAGATAAAAGCGGGGAATTCTATTTTCCCATTCATACTTCAACACATCCCGTTTCACCCTCTCAATAGTTGATTTTCGAAAAATCCTTTCTTAGCGCACCTCTACACCGTCTAAGAAACATATCTTCCAAGTTTCAAGTTGATGTACGCAAAGAATATAATTTTCGATACAAATCTTTACACCCCATTTCACCCCCTTAATCTTAATCAAAAGATTCACTCGTAGGTTTACCCTATGAACAAATTTTTCCTCGAGATGGTTAATATTCGGGAGAAGCGCGAGGTATCGAGCTCTGCAGAATTCAATCGCGGATAGCCTGAGACTCCGCTTCAACCTAAAATTTTAGTTATACCGGAAAATGTCTTGTCCGAATATTTGTAAAGTCACGATTGCGAAAGACTCTACTTTTTCGAAAATTTCCGTGGCGCTCCGTGGAGAAGATGAAGAAACGCACTGGCGTCTATTTCTTTGTCGCGCTCGCACGACAAATCGTACACATGTCACTTTTTTAAAGGGAATACGTATCGATAGTGTAGGGGACGAAGGGAAATGGTGGCTACATCGGATTAACGCTTCATAACTCAATAACGTGAAAATTTAAGAATAATTGACTTTATGGTAGGTTTTTTAAAATAAAAGACAATGTATTTAGTTTAAAAAACAATTAATCAGGGTGCTGGTTATAAAGCAATACAGGTAGCGTGACAGGCATGTTAAATTATAACGCAACATTTCTTTATGATGTATCGAACGCTTTTGAAGCAGTTGTTTTGCTAGTTGTAGCACAAAGCCACGCAGCACTTTTCACACACCGTTTGTGATACGCCAGCACAGTTGGGATATTTGCAGCAGATTCTCTTCTCAGCCCGTACAGGCCTATGCCTCGAATCTTGAAATCTCGCGACAAGTGATCTTCGAACAAATTTTCATCCAACTAACGCCGTCTAGTTTGCATGAATTGCACTAAAAAACGGTACACCGAGAGAATTAAATGTTAAAAATTACCGTGCAGTAACGGTAACCAGATGACAACCCTGAAACTTCGCTTATTATTACTGAGTAAAACACAGATTTTCACGAAAATAAAATAAAATTTCTTCTTCAGATAGAAAATTTTACCAGATTTTCTAGTAAATTTTCATGTGTAACAAAATACGCAAAACTTAAATTTAAAAAATATATAATATCAGCGAAATTTTACTGTGCATTTTATTATTTTATGCCTTTAAAAAATGCCTATAAAAAAGTATCTTCTTTATAACAGTTATTTTAAGATTTATTATAAAATTTAATGAGTGTTATAGGAAAATGTATTGTGCTCTCGGTAAAAATTATCGTGCGCGCTACCCTTCTTGTATAGTAAAATTTTACCTACGTATTTGAAATTTTCTGTAACGTGAGTTAAAAAAAACTTGTCGCGTACGAATTATTATGCTTTTCTCACTTGTCACCACATTGAAATATATCACGGTAATTTTTACCGTGAAATTCACGACAAAAATTACTTTTTAATTCTCTCCGTGTAGAACGGCTCGCAACCGTTGTGTGACGTTGATTTAAAAATGGATTAAATGTGATGTTGTGAGGTCAATTTTGTGAGATGGTTTGGTACAGAATTATCACACAGTGATATAAGGGGTTAATAAGTACGTGGAAGATGGAGTTATGCTCTATATTTTGCTACGTCACTTCAAAATGTAGTAATATTAACTGCAAGTTAAAATCATTAAGATTAATAATGCAACGAGTTTTAAAGACCAGTTTATTTTATAATTAGTCGAATATCGGACGATGTTGAAGTTTGCATTCGTTGGAACGCAACGAAAATTCTGTTTTATTTTCTTATTTCCTCATTTTTATTATCATCAAAAATCTTTTCTTATATGTTTAGGCTAATGAGAATCCTGAAAAACTTTTCAGTGATTTTGAAGGCGTAAATTTGCAAAAAAAAAAAAAACATTGGCCTACGAAACTTTCGTTGCATACCAACGATGCAAACTTCAACATCATAATATTGGATACCTACGATAGTGGACGGGTGTTCGGTTTGGGACTGCGGCAATCTCCCAACTTTCATAAGGTCGGATACTTCTTTGACAGTTTGAAAATTACGATAATGGCAAGCTATGAAAAGAAAATCATTTTTCGACAGAAAAATACTCTGATCATTTGTTATTAACAAATGGATAAACATATAAAGAAATTATCGGGTCATACGATATAAAATGTTGTTAACTATGCTCTGCCCGAATTTGAAGTGAATCGGGCGAAGAGATTTTGAGATACGACTTGCACCGTTTCGTTAAATATAATTTCGAGAAAAATGCTATTGAAGTTTCCATCGTTGGAACGCAATGGAAACTAATATTTTTACATTGCCAAAGCATTTTTTTGGCGGCTTCGGGCTACCCAAAATCAAACGTTTTTTAGGATCTATATTAAACATCTACAACATAAATTGGCAAGAAAATATTTTCGATAATAATGAAAATAAAAGAAAAAAGTGAATTTTCGTTACACCCCAACGATGCCAAACTTTAACGCAAAAGTAAAAAAAAAAAAGGGTAGATCACAGCGCGGCAATTCACCTCAGCGCAGCGATCCGGCCCTCATATGAATCGTCATAACTCGGTGAATTTTCAAAAATTTTACACAATCTTTTTTGCCAATTAAAATTAACCTACTTCATCCGTAATCAGGAATACACTTTCAACACTTTTCAATATGTCTGCACACTTAAAATTCGGAAAATATATAATTTAATTGTAAAAAGTTATTGGAGTTTCAATTTTGAAAAAGTATTTTATTTAAAATTCGCCTGGGTGGAAAGCACCCAGTGTGGCAAGGGAAGGTTAAGAACCCGGGCTTATACAACGATGCAATAAAAAAAATCGTATTTTTTAAATTTCAAGTTTATATTTCAACCCTTAACTGCACTTATGGACCTTCTAACTCCAATCAAATTTATGATTTTTCATAAGATACTCCGCTAAATAGCCTGAGTTTCATTATTCTTTAGATATTTTGTGTCGCTAATACTGCCCAGCAGAATTTATAAGAATTTCGTTATTAAACTTTTATCAGAATTTATAATAATTTCGTTATTAAACTTTTATCAGTTATTAAACTTTTATATATACATTCAAAAGTGAAAAAAAAACACCATATTGTCATCGTTGACCGCCGAAACGTTCAATTTATTATGTGAAACATATTTTCTATTTATCTCTTTTCCGCTGCCGTCATCGAACCTACCGCTATTTCTCTGCTCTTAAGAAATTACATACGCTAAATGCGTTCTTTGAATTGATTCATTAATTACAAATAACCGATCATTTATTTCCTCGGTTTTTACAGAAATACCTTTCGATGCTTTTATTCGTACATATGTAAAATTCCAAAACACATTCTATGGTGTAGATTCAATAGAAGAAGACCACATGTGGAGATATAGCAGCGTTCGTTCTACAAAAATATGTTGTACAGCGTGTACACAGCAGGTGGCACAGTCGTCGAATCACGTGAGATTTATACCTCTGCCCTCGTACATTATCGAGAAATTGCCGCTTGAAAGTGGAATACATATGAAAACCGTTAAAATGAATATATGCAAAGCATTCTCGATCGATAACTCGTAATAGCTGTTCATCGAGCACTTTTAAGGGCTTGTACAAGGTCAACATAACCTCACAAATTTTCGAAGAGATTTTTCTTACAGATTTTTCAGTTATTTTAGGAAAAACAATGCATTAGGCTCTGTACAATTTCTCGAAGCAGAGCTTGACGATTTTCTTTTGCTCTAAATATGAGTCATCTCTGAAAAATCTCTGTTCGAATATTTCAGTTCTCTCCGCCGCGCTCGTATGTCACGTGATACATCTAGAGCTTCGCCTTAATGCGCGATGAATTTTTTTATATATTATAATATTGACTAGTTTTCGTGTTACAATTATAAACTTGTACTTCTTCATCGGAAAATCCGTCGACTTTTAACGTCTCAAAGAAAAACACACAAAGGGTGCCTATTTATTTTTATTTTCACTATCTTGAGAATCGTAAAATTGAAAATAATCTGTAAACATAGCGGAGCAGCGCCACTGACGTATAGACGTGCGTTAAGGAAAACAGCAGCACCACGTGACAGTGAATGCGAGTACGCTAGAATTTTTCAAACAAATTTTCTTAAAGTTGATGCCAAAGTTTATCATCGATTGACGTCTGTAAAATTCGCTGACGCTTTGCTTTCGACTGAAGTGTTGTGTTACTTAAGCATTAAAAATCTTGTGAGGTTATGTCGACTTTCTTCATGTCCCTCTAAGGGAAAATTTATCCAAAAATAATAGATATGCAGTTGAGATCACAATACGAATTATCGCACTCGAATTTATAGATGTTCATTTGTTACGATGCATGTACGCGAAGCTATCGATGTCAAATATACAGAAACGTCGTTGCGACACGCAGCAGCGTCTCAATGCCATTTCTTTTTTCTGGCCTATCGGTCGCTGCCCTACTATCACATACTCCAATATGAAATTGGTCGGACCAATATTTCGATATGTACATAAATTAAAACTACGATCGATAGTCGCCATCACCCGCTTGCTCAGCAATATGTAAGGCCCGTCTGGAATTATTAGGAGGAACGAAAGGAGTCTTCAAGGGATGGTTATCGCGCCCGGCACAAAGTGGTGCGGTCCCCACAGAACGGCGAATGCTTACAAGGAGCTGGGTGCCTTAGATCACGTCGACAGATGCTGCAGGAGGCACGATCACTGCTATCGAGCGATACCACCATTCTCGGAGCGCTATAATCTCTGGAATTATATGCCCTTCACACTGAGTCACTGTGGCTGCGATCAGAGGTAAAAAAACTGGATGAGAATCCGCTATTCCATCAAAAAACGAGTATTATCCCAGAGCCTGTCGCGTAAAGATTTACCCGTTGTCCTGTCGTTTCGAAGATGCTCCCTATCGCTATGTCCCTCTGTTGCTTACGCGTCTCACGGGGGTTTCTTCGAATATCACCCTGGAAGCATTCCAAAAGGACCGTCGCGCTTTTTTATTACTGCTAGTTCGAGATACCCATTGTGTAATCCAGGATCGGAAAATTTTCAAGGGATAGTGTCGCGCCGAGATCGGCGGTTGAGAAGAACCGAAGGATACGAAGGGATAGGCCGAGTCGAGGTCGTAGCAGAAGAGAAATTCTACTAATACCTGGTACGCGGTGGTGCGGACGCGGTAATCGAGCCACTAAGTACACGAATCTCGGGGCTTTCGGAAAGGCCGACTCCTGTTGTCGAAGACACGACACTGCCTGCCCATTTTACATTCCCGCTTTTGATTCACGCTATGGCCTCTTCAACTGGGGCATTTCTACACTAATGCATTGCACTTGTGACGAGCGGTAAACAATCAAAGAAAAAACATCATTTTGCACGCAGTCATGTGGGACAACGCATTATTTGAGGTACTCGCTGTACCTGCTAACTAATCAAATAAGTGCTACATTTGACCAATTATGATAACCCACATTTTTATCGAATTGAAAATCAAATATAGTCTATATACGTGCAATTTTTCAACTCGTCTGATGGTATTAGATATATCTTAAGATTATTAATACGTGGATTTTAAAAAGTTAACAAATAATCCGCTTGCAAACGACCAGCCTTTCAGAAAATTTCACATCCGAAATAACAGTTTTGTCTCGGCTTTTAATAATAAATTTTCTCGAATAACTGCCCGTGCGCGGATCAGTTCTCCACACCATTTTAGAACACGTGAATGCCCCTGTAATCAAATCTTCCAACCGAATTTTCATACGCAAGAATAACTCAATGGGAAAAATGTCGACAGCTAATTGGCTCCGGAAGGTATATTTTATAGAACATATACATTAGGCAAAAGTTTGTTGAAATCCGACACTCAAAAATGCAGCACTCATTTGCTCTGTAAAGCCGAAGAACGCAACGGTTGCATCTGCATGGACAAAATCTTTGTGAATGAACCGTGCGTCAGTGAGTAAATGTGAAAAATTGAAACGCAGTGATTTAGATCGTGACTGGACGGTAGTTGAGTAACCGAGTACAGTAGTAAAATGTATAGCGGGCATGATGCACCGAGGATATGTCAGCGTGTAAAAAAGACAGGCAAAAAAATCGAGACTAATTTACTTTTTCCGTCTGTTCGTAGTTTCCGCACGTGTCTGAAGATGGCCGGCACATCATCAGCCAATTTCATCGGAAGAATATTCTTCAACGTCGTTCAAACCAAGTGTTTCGTACTGAAGCCTCAGAAAGTGTGCGTAAGGCGGAATTGGCGGGGCAAATGTGAGAAACACGAGTACAAAAAGCAAGCTCACATAAGGAACAACGTACCTTATTGAAACTAAGCTCAGCTCTCATTCGTTTCTATCTTTTTTGTTGTTTTTTTTTTCTGACTTTTAACAGTATAGAGCGCGCTAGCCGATGATATAATAACTCGGAGGTGAAGATCGTTTACAATCAATAGTGTCAAACACTCAGGGATGTGATAATTATATCGTCCAAGCTATGAGAGCCCTTTTATCTCGTGAGTTGTGTAATTGTTCACAATACGACTACTAAAATATACAGTCTGTAGAGGGAGTACGGTACAGTATAAAGAACAGAATGTCAATTTTTTTCTAACGAATGAAGAGAACTCCTCAAAAATTGCCATTTTACTTACCGGCAAATGAGATTTCGTATTCTATTTTCAAAGGTAACTTATTAACGAATAAGAATAATAATTTGACCACGTAGCTGGGCTACTGAGAACAATAAAGTAATATAAAGTTAATTCATCGGTTTTAAGGTACTATAGATTTTCCATTAGAGAATTAAATTTTTTTTCTCTTCCGATGGGAATAAGATGCCAATCTTTTGCATCTTCCTCCAAAACGGCAAGGCACGAAAGACACAACTGGTAACGACAGTTGATGCTTCACGACCGCTAAGCGCAAAGTGAATTCGTCAGGTATTCAGAGCCGATAAACATAGGTGTCAGGGGGGGGGGGGGGGGGTAAATATATGCGCAGTATTCAATTGAAATTTCAATCGCGTACGACGAGAGAACGAATGTATGCGAGACTGGATGATTTATACAAAATATGTAAGACGAATGAAAAACGAAAAGGGTATACGATAAAATCGTATGGAATATCGAGATCGCGGTGAGGTTTACTTTCGTAGATTATTTACACACAATTGTACATTTGTGATAGGTGACTTTTATATATATAGATAATCTATAATGAGATTAAACATTGATATGATATGAATAAAAAAAAACAGTTTAAATGCTAAATTGCCTCGTGTGGACTGGAACGATACACGAGAAAACGTGAAAATTTAAATCCCGAGTGTTTCTTCATTATTCCCAGTCCTATTTCAACATGGCGACGACAACAAATGCGAGTCAAACGCGTCGTACGTTAAGCACACCGGTGAACAATTTAGAAGAACCGCATCGCTTCGATTTCGAAGCACTTTATTTATCATCGAGTTATCTTAGCGGGTAACGAAATAATTTGTCTTCGATAATTCTACGGCAATTAAACGCGACAGGTTATGAATGCGTGAGACGTGAAAACATCACGTTCATAACCTCTACTCAAGATCCTTCGACATGAAGATAGGAAAGATCGCATGTACGAGGCAAGAACTTGATCTCGGGATAACTCTCAATGGTGGGCAAAGTTTTCGGTAATTACGGCAGTTCTTTCGTTGTTTTGTTAATTTAGAAAACGATCCTTGACAAACGTGTGAAAAACCGCAGTTGTTTTGAACTAGAACGATACGATAGCTTCCAAAAACCAGAAACTGGTATCGTGTCGGCATCTTTCGCCGATCAATGTCATAAATCGCTTAGATTCTTTCCTGCACAATCCGCAATCCTGTGATATTGTTTTTTTTTCTTCGCGTTCTCTTTGTAGCTGGTTTTCTCTGGAAAATGGGGCCAAATATCGTGGTGTTTTTCACGGACGCATTTGGACCCTTGGACAGGACGATGACAATCTTCATTACGTCCTACACAATTCGTCGATCGTCGATAATGCCGATACTTCCGACATACTCAAAAGATACCTCAATTTCGATATCTCGCTCTGCGATAATATCAACAAATGGTCGTCCTGCGATTCCCACTTTGAGAAATCGAGCAACAATGTCCCAGGTGTGAGAATTCTCGACCAGGATGTCGTGGAAAATCTGTTTTCCTTCATCTGCAGCTCCAACAACAATATCCCAAGGTTATTGAATAATCATCATTTTTGTCATCATCAACGTTACAATTCGTAATAATTCTGATTCTTTCATGGTGTATCAGAATTTCGAGTATGGTCGAGAAGATGTGTAAACACTTTGGCAAAAAGATATGCCAGGTGGACAAGCGGCAATACTATGACTTCCCAACCATAGAAGCTTTGTCCGGCACGAAGGTAAATATAAATTCTATACGAAGACTCCGAGACTCTCCAAGACAATCCAATTTCTATCCTTTCCTCTGCAATGATTTTTTGCTTCAACCCTTTGCAACGATCCTGCATCTCTCCAACGTCTTCGAATGTCCGAATGATTTCTATACGTGCTACATGGCAAAGCAAAATTATCAGGAAGATCCAGCTGCTCTAAGACATCTTGTTCTCCTCTGCAACAACGATCTGTCCGTTCAAGGTGGAGAGTACGCTGCGGAGCGAAGCCTTCGGATACCGAGCTGCTTACATAGCGAACACTGCCAGAAAACTGAAGGACTTGGGTGGCCGCGAATGGTTGAGCAATCTTCACAAAGCCAATGGCGCATCCTACCAGCACGCGAGAGAACAACTCTCAACGCTTCCGGGAATCGGCCCAAAAGTTGCCGATTGCGTGTGCCTCATGTCGCTGGGACACCTCGAGGCAATCCCCGTCGATACCCATATCTTTCAAGTTGCCAGAGCGACGTACATGCCCCATTTGAGCAATCGCAAAACCGTGACGCCGAAAATCCATGAAGAAGTCAGTAGCTACCTTAGAGAACTGTGGGGTCCGCTCGCCGGATGGGCCCAAGCTGTTGTATTCTGCTCCAAAATCAATGGTAAATCGACATTGCGGAAGAGGGAAAAAGTTACTGAGAGCGGAGAAGAAAAGATTGGTACGGAGGAAAAACAAAAAAAAAGATGTTAGACTGGCGTATTATTCTATTATTCGGTACATGCAGTATTGTTTTACATATGTTTTTAATTCGTCATGATCTCGAGCATCTTTTCTTCTACCGTTCCAATCAGACTCACGGTACTTTATATTTGCAATGGTACGTACTATTGTAAATATACGTAATTTGATCGAATTCATTAAAAATTCTAAGAACGTTTGCCGTATATAGCACCATTAACGTGCTAATTTTTTTAACAACGAAAAAAAAGTATAATTGTTACACTCTGTATTATCGCGTTCTCATGAAATATATATTTTTTTAATCATGTGTCGATAACGATATCTTTCCTATCAGAATCCACGCCAAATCGACCAACTTAAAATTCATTCAATCGCCTGATTAACCGCCAATTATACTCAAGTTTTTAAACAAATGCAGTGCCTGTGCGGATTATCACTAGAATATTAAAAAATTAAGCAACGGTCACAACGGTCGTGGCTGTATTACCTCAACAAAAGGTGCCATGGTGTGGTTCATCACCCCATCTAGTGTCCTTACATTCGAATTTTCCCAGGCTAGTACACATTCATGCCTACATACATGAACCCCCTACATACATGTGAACGTGCAGAAAATCGAAAACTTTTCACAAATCATTTAGCACACTCCGAGTACAATGGTACACCCGGACAAAAAAACTGATGCTCAATCGTATCATTTTGTGACACGGTAAAATTGTAAACGAACAGCGCTTCAGACGTTTAAAGTCTTTTTGGACAATCCGCAAGATTAAATTATGTGAAACACCGCGGAATGAATAAAGCCTATGTATGCACGTAAATGGATTGGGTGGATATTTGTCCCCAGCGGTGGCGAGGATTTTTATATAAAATGAATGTATACTATTTACAGTTTGTGAAATGGCGATGATAAACCACGTATCAGAGATCGATCAGCTCCGAACACAATTCGGAAAAACCATTGGACGAACCGGCCGATTCCGGAGGTTCCACTTTCTTGCGTTTTCTTCGTAGTCCAAATCCTACCAAGGCGTAATCCATATCGTCCAGTATGAGGAATTCTTCGGGGCATTCGTAATCGTATTCCGCGTCCTCGTCGGCTACACGAAGTGGGCGAAGTTAGACGTGTTATTAGTTACACGTGAACGAGAGAAACGTACTCGCTTCACAAGAAAAGATGGATATACTTACTACCCTGCTTGCGGAGGATATCTGCGAAAATGCTTTTGGACAGGTATCGAAGACCAGGAAACGCCGCGGAAAGATAGGATCTCTGAAGAGGCCGCAGAAGAGCCAGACAATCCATCTGCAGCGACGCGGGCATCGAGCAACTGTAAGTTATTCTTATTTGACTCTTGGCCGCAGTTGAGCTGACCATCGGATAAAGCACGAGATTCCTCAGTCCGGTGAATGCGACGCCTGCGACAAATGAGATATCAACATTAAAAGTCTTCAAAAACAATTCAGAATTTGAATTTCTATAAATGATTCTACAACATCTCAAGAATGTTGTGTTCAGATTTGAGGTCGAAACTCTGAATAGAGATGTAGACTTTACAGGTAAGTGTATCCGTTACGTCAATGTAGAAACACGAATAAAAAAATTAGCGACGCTTTTCTCGATACGAGATTACTTCGGCAATTATTAACCGGTTTTAAAAAAACCTTTCTCCATTCTCTTCTCGACCATAGTCTCTATTGCGTCTATTACAATGCTCAATTTCCAACCGCACGTTTTTTTTTTATAAATAAATATATGCGCCGAAAAAGGTCGTTGTTTCGAAACTTTACGTTCAAATCCGCGGAAAAAAATCGGTAAATTGATTTCTCCACTTTATCGCAGCATCTGCGATGAACACAGTCGTGTATGTCATCCAATCATCGTTTTGTATTTGGCGAGACCTGGCTATGCTAAGGCAGTTACGATTTGAACATTGGACCCGTGCATTTCCCACGACACAAACTTAATAAAGAAAAAGCTATTTAGCGCAGTAAAAAATATGTACGAGTCGGCAGGACAACAACTCTATTCTTTATTTCTCTATTCTCAGACATCTCTCTTCTTAAATATCTCTATTCTGGAGCAGATTTAATATGAAAGATCTATTCCAAAATATCTCATGTCTAAAACATTTCTCTACCGAAACATCTCTATTCGTAAAGATCCCTATGCCACAATAACTCACTTCTGAAATATTACTGCTCTCAAATATCTCCATTCCTGAATCTTTCGTATCCGAAACTTTTCCATTCTTAAATATCTGTATTCTTCAAAATCTCATGTGACATCCAAAACATCTATATTCCAACAATTTCATCTCACAATATCTCTCTTTCAAAACATCTCTATTCCAAGAGTCCCTCCGTTGCACTTGTTTTATTCATTGCCAATATAGTAAATGCAATATTACGAATGGATTATTCAAATGAAATTGATATGAAGTTGGCGAATGACGAATTTCCCATATAAAGTACTTTTCATTTTTCTATTATAATGTCGAAATTACAATGCTATCGTGTTAAGGGACAACACCACGGTGACGGCTTCAAAAAATCGATTTTTTGAAAACCATCTAGAAAAATCTAAAATACATTTAAGATTAAGATGCCGTTGGACCCAGGTCGAAAAAATAATTATTTTCGGAGATATTGAATATTTTGTGGAGCGGTGCAGCGCTCCGTGACGCTCGGGGTCCCGCGCAGCCGCCTCTTCCTGAGGAAGTATTGGAGGCAATTACGCCAGTCTTCGAAAATTTGAGAAGAGACGATTTGCTGCAGCGTTGTTTGGGCGGCTTCACGCAAAACAACAACGAAAGGTACAACAAATCAGTTTGGGCAATAGCCCCCAAGTGTCAGTCCGGGAGCAAAAAAATCGTCGATATTGCAGCTGATATCGCGGTATTATTATTCAATGATGGCCTGAGAAGCCTCATGAAAGTTTTGGAGACGTTGGGGATAACTATCGGCCTAAATTGTTTCAATTTTTGCGTTGAAACCGACGCAGCGCGGATCGAGCTGGCGGAGCGCTCGCTCACAGACGCTGCAAAAGAGGCAAGAAGAGCCTCTACAAGTTCGAGAAAAGATGCTAGGGACAATCATTTGCTTCTTGAAGGCCAGCTATATGGTGCCGGCATCGCTGATTAAAGGTAAAAAATTTTTTTTCCAATTTATCGCATAAATTAACAAACCTAAAACTTTGAACGCGTTTTTCTCAAAACCACTTTTTTGAGTGCGGCACGCAGCAGAACTCGAGCAATTTTTATCCAATCGACTTCAAATTTGGACTGCATCAATAAAACTAGATTATCTAAAGAAGTACATAGGATTTTTTCGATATCTCAATAATAAAAAAAGTTATAGCCTATTTTCGACGAGAAATTTTGCTCGAAAATCGTCCTTTAATTTCAAAAGCGTGCCTATTTTTTAAAAATCAATATTTTTTCTAATCCCTATGTACTTCTCTTCAAAATATCATATTATTAACGAAAACACTCGGTATTTTTTGTCAGATCGACTTTGAAGAGAGTTCTGCTGCGTGCCGCGAACCACTGCAGAGGCAACAGTGCCTGGCGCGGGTGCTTCCCCAGCGTCACCATGAGGCGTTAAAAATTTGGAATTTTTTTTTATTTATCTTCAATAAACAACGAACAAAACAAAAAAAAAAATTTCGAATATCTCTTTTTTTTCCCACAAAAAAAAATTCTTGAAAAATGGCAAAAAAACAGGGGGTCACAGTGGTGTTCTGCCTTAATGATCTTATTTTTCCTAACTTACCGGCATCACTAGGACATTGCGAGCAGCAAAGCGAGTATTGATCAATTGCATTTACTATATTGTCCATGAATAAAACAAGTGCAACACAGAGGCTCTTGGAATAGAGATGTTTCAGGCAGTAGTCTGCTTTACAGGCTTCAAAAAATCGATTTTTCGTTTTTGTCTTAAATCTATTCCAAAACTATCCAAGAATATGTGTTCAAAATTTTAGAGGCCAATTCGACATATTTTCGAAGCTAGATCAGTTTTAGTGGCCGAGCGTCGAGCAGGTGCGAATGCTCGGGCAGAACTTTACAGCCCGTTTTCTCGAGTTTTCATTTTCACAAGTTTTGGAAAACCGTGCCGGCGATAGTAAAAACAATATATGTCCGATCGAAAAAAACCAAAGTGATCTAGCTTCAGTATTGAATTATCTTCTATTTGAACTAAAAAAGTTGGACAAAAGTACTATTTAAATTACTTGTTTTGCAACTTAAAGTGAATTTTTTTTTTCAAAAAAGTGAATTTTTTTTTCAAACTTCGAAAAAATTTGGAATTTCGTCATTTCTTCGGTATTTTTTTAGTTCATATAGAAAAGGAACTTATAAAAACTAAAAAAAAATTTGGCTCCACTGTTTCAGATGCATCGCACGACCTCCATCACCGGCACCGATTTACGAGTGCACACTCCAGGCGCCCCAGAAAAATCGTTACAACTTTGGCAAATTTCAATAATTTGTAATAATAAAAATTGTTTTTTAAAGCTTGAATATAATATACTATCGTCTCAAAATTTCGTTTACCGCAATCATTTCCTTCCCTTTCAAAAAAATTGTTGAAAAAACGCTTTTTTTTCGGCTCCTAAAGCAGACTACTGCCTTCAGAAGAGCGATATTGTGAGATGAAATTGTCGGAATACAGATGTTTGGGATGTCACATGAGATTTTTAAGAATATAAATATTTAAGAATAGTGAAGTTTCGAATACGAAATATTGTGGAATGGAGATATTTAAGATCAGTAATATTTTAGAAGTGAGTTATTGCGGCATAGTGATCTTTACGAATAGAGATGTTTCGGCAAAAAAATGTTTAAGACCTGAAATATTTTGGAATAGAGATCTTTCTGATTAAACCTGGTCCAGAATAGAGATATTTAAGAAGAGAGATGTCTGAGAATAGAGAAATAAAGAATAGAGTTGTTGTCCTGCCGTACGATTCGAGCCCGAAAGTTGTATTCCTATATCTAACACAGGTTTTGAGAAAAAGAATGTAAGTTGGTGCAAAATTGTTGATCTTTACCCAGTGGTTTTCGGTTGAGAAAGAATTGTAACGTTCCTTTCCAGGCGTCCAAATGAACGCCCACGAGGCTCCTTTGGCCAAAGCACTTCGCGTACTCTCTGGTCTGGCCGGCGTGTTGAAGATGCCCCCTGTAAGAGAAACCCCAGGATTCCTGGTTGTGACCCAAGAGTGAGCAAAACGTGTTTCTCATATCGAGATCAGCTTTCGACGTACCAACACCGACCATCTATCGAACAAGGAAAAAAACGTCTTTGTGGTCATTCGTGAAGCCTTTCAATATGGACGAAAAAAATACGAATAACTCGTAGAGACTTCATCTACCAGACAGAAATGTATGTCCAATAGATCGATTTACGTACAACGTCCGTGCCATAGACAGGCGTAAGCATCTTTATTTCCCAGTAATGATGCCTCTCCTTCTCCATAGGTTTATTGGCCCTGACCGCCACTGTACCATTGCTGTAAACTGGGTGGAATTCGACTTCTAAGTTTCTTCGAGATAAGAGAGACTCGCTAGTCGCCAGAGTCTCGTCCCAAGCCCACTCGTGAACTGGGGGAAAAAACAAAACTTGATGAAAAATTAATAAACCATGTGTAATTCAATTAATATCAATTAATAAACCATGGTTCCTAAAGTGCCGTTGCTGCCAAAAACCCTCATACTTTTATAATGTCGATCCATTTTGGCAGAGATCTGTAGCTCCTACAGTTTACCAAGTATCTGAACTTTGGCACACATTAGCCCTTAATAGACAAGATATTGTGGGTCGTGATATATTTGAAAATACATTTTTTTAACGATTCGTTTCCATGTGTGGAAGATGGAGATGGACTATTCATAAATGCCATAGAGTAGGGTATCATTGTATAGGGAATTTAAAATCCTATCGATCGCTATGTTAAAAACAGTCCACTGTTCCAATTAGGCATGGTGAGATTTCTAAGTTATTGAGGTATCCAACCCACCTCCTTTATTTTTGCAACCCTTTGGGTCGCAAAATAGAAGGGATACAAGGAAGTGGCATTTAAGGGTCTGTGAGAGATACAATCACAGGCAAAGATAACAGAAATTTTAATTTTTTTAATATTTGTCTTCTAGATCTACAGTAAACTCATTAGTATAGTATTTCCTGTAATTATTATTTCACCTGTATTTGCTAATATTCAACTTTATTAGGGCAATAGTCGTGAGAGCAAATATACGACATCTAGCGTTTTCCACAATTTTCAAACCATTCAACTGTTCACGGTGTTACCATACAGTTTTGTAAGAATGTATGGAAGAGCTGAACACCAAATAAACAAAATTTCAATACGCTACGATTAATTAAACTGTTATTATTCAGCGAATTAGTGTAAAACTTTCTTAAACGTTTCCTATGTACATAAATGATTTACTTAAAAAAATCTAAAATGTGTTGTACAGTTTGTTCATTATTCCATTTGCATTGCAGCTTTAATAACATTAAACTGAAACATTCTACTGACAATTAGCACAAGGGTATTATTTTGTAGTTGGTAATGACTAAACATCCCAATTAGTACTTTTATTCTGCTTAATGGGTTACACCTAGCTCGTGTCCAAAAAAAGAAGAATTTTCAAGAATTTTTTCTGGGGAACAATTGAAAAGGTTTTGGCAATTTTCTTTGTCAATCAAGAGTACTGATAAATATTTGTAACTGTGGTAGATACGATAATTTTTGCAGACTGTTGCTCAGAAATAAATCATCGGAAATAAAAAAAAACACGTATTTAATTTTTGCATTAAATGATCATCTGCTTGGATGAAGGATTTAATAAAATATTGATTTTTGAAAAAATGGCTGCAGTCCATAATGAGAGAATCGATTTTTAGTTTAAAAAAACGCTCTATTTTCATCGATAAAAAAATACTACGTAAAAAAAATTACTTCAAGCACTGCTTTTTGATATGTAAGAGAAACTTGTAAAATTTGAAGTTCATTGGTGCAGTAATTCTTTAGATACAGTGGTCACCGATCTTGTAAAAGTCATTTTAAGAAAAATAGGATTAAAGTTCGCCAGTTTGCAGAGCCTAGCCATAAACGCTCTCAATTCTGAATGGCTCGACTTTAAATTTTCAGAGAATAGTTTTGAAATGTTATACTTTCAGAATCCGTCAAAACCAAAAAACTATATTTTCAAAAATTTCAACTCGCCGTAAGCTCTCGAGAATGCCAATGGGTCATGCTTTTCCTTATTTATAAGCGTGACAGTGTTCTAGAAAAGCGCATGCTAAACTATGGACCATTAAATGTCTTATTTTCTAACAAGTTAGCGGACTAGTACCAAAATTTGCATACAGATTTAGACTGAACATTTTCATCAATATGGTATCATTTCTTTATGGCTCTCATGCATCCTTAAACTTCGAATAATATTCTAGCAATCGTTATAAAATAGCGTTGCGTATAAGGAAAATATTTTTAATACATAAAAAAGTAATCAAGCATCAAACATCACACGCGTGTACCGAACAAGACTCTAGTTGCTCTACCCAAATCTAATTTCGTGTATCGATCGGTGCTTTTCCATCTTTCGTTTATGCCAAATTTTCTTGCAGTTATTAAGACAAATGAAAACATAAGCTTCTCATTCCGACAAATTCTGCAACATTATTGTTGACAAGACTCACCATTGTTTTCGCCACAGTCGCAATCTTTGACAACACAAGTACAAAATCTTTCGCAGTCCGACAATCGAGTCGACAGTCTCACGGGATCGTAGTCCAAATTCATTGTGAATACGATATCAATATACAAGGTTCATCTGTTAAGTCAGCGTCGGGAACGTTCTATGCATAAGAACACAAGATTGAATTGTAGATCAGCCTGTTCGCGCTTTTTATATATGTAGACCGTGATCTGGGATGTTCGAGAAAATTCGAGAAAAGCTGCGTAGTACGCTCCGGATGATTAACGCGATTTAAAAAAAAAAATGTTTTCAATTGGTTTCCACTCTATTGGAGAATGTTGAAATTGAAGCTAGATTTTTTGAATTGCGATAATCTATAATCTTTTTAAAGCAATCCGTACAATGTCAGCTGTTTCGTTCCCTCTTTCGATTTTCCGAGGCCATTGGTTCACGGTCTTCGAACTCACTGCTTTCGTCCAAGGAGGTTAGAGTAGAAGGAGTCCGATCTGTGCATTTCAAAGTGGCTACAAAAACATGCACAAACAGGGATGGCGCCACTATCTCTAAGACCTCGAGAAGTAAGCAGAGCTTCAGCCTCACAGACAGCTTCTTCTCATAATTCATTTGTTCCGTCTCTGTCACACGCAGCTCACTTCTCGAGGTCGTAGCGATATTGGCGCCATCCCTGTTTGTGCCTGTTTTTGTAGCCACTTTTTTCAAGTCTCTCCATAAGAGTTCGGACTCCTTCTACTCTAACCTCCTTGGCTTTCGTCTATGGCAAACAAGCACTAGGGAGCGTTATAGTTTTCTAGGGAGTTTTCTTCGTTCTTAAGGCATCTTTTACACGAACGTTGCCAGGGTCGCGGTCTGAATATGCTGTAAGCGCTCGCAGCGCAATACCCACTGCAATCGGACCAATCAGATCAATTGTAAGCGCACGCTATGAAACGCTCCAAGCGCAATTCGAACCGCGGCCTCAACGAACAGTTTCATTCGCGCATAATTTCAATAATTCGAGACGGCAAAATTCTGAAACGAAAAATCGATAGGAAATTATTTAGTACACTGATTTTCGAGCGAACAGCGAGAACAATACATTAATAGGTTTGCTGAAGAAATTATTAACGAATCAACGAAAACGTACACGTTTGATACGACGTGAAATAAACTTGTTAATTTTTTAAAATACTAGTGAATTTATTTGAACGCGTAGCCTCTGATTTGCAATGTTTTCAGAGATATCGAAAAATCGATTAACAATCGCGATTTTCTTATATTTCGGTGTGATCACCTGAACAACCGATATATTTGATGAAAATACAAAAGAATCGTAAATTTTGCTGTGTTGAAAGACAAAAAGCCGTATACCTGTTCGGCTGTTGCCGATCTTTGGCTGCTCAAAGTGAAAATCGTCAACGAGCGAACTCTGACACAGAACTTTTGAATGACAGTTCCGTACGTCATTTCATTTTTTAAATTCTGCAATGAAATTTCACGCATTAGAGAGTGCCTTTATGTGGATGATCGAGCGCAATGACGATTTTGAAAAAAAAAAAAAAAGCGTTTTGGCGAAAGCGTTGGTACCTCGTCGACGTACGCCGGATTCCCGAACTAGAATTACAAAATTGAAAAATGGCTGCGCTCTTGGTTAGAGCATGTTTCAAACAAAGGTGATTATTAGCTTTTAATAGAAAAACTTCCTGATCGTCGGTACCCAATTTAATCGCCGTAAATAAATTGATACACGTAAGAATTCTCGATTGAGCGACACTTGAAAAATTGTCAGCCCTAACCTCTCACTGCGACCCTCCGATTGTTGTAAGATATCGATAAACGTATCGTTGTTTACGATCCAGGCGAATATACAGTGGCATTGTGAGAATGGATCTCTACGCTGTGACGAGGATAAGCGCTTGTTCGATATTATGCCTCGAATGTCAGTGTTATCACACCACACCGCTATACTTCAAGAAGAGAAAAACTGCTGAAGAGCGGGTAAGCAACGACCTTGTTTCAGTGAGGTGTTTGGCGTCATCGGACCTCGTAATATTACGAATTTTTTGCAGAAGCAGAAAGTGCTCATATCGTTCGCACCCAAGCCAAAGATCAAACAGAAGTTCTCAGTCGTGGGTGTATGGAAAAAGATGACGGTGGCTGAGCTGGCTAAAGCGACCGGCAGATCTGTAGACGAAGTGTTGGAAGCGATTTCTTACATAGATTTGGCACGTTACAGAAGCAACACCACAATCCAAAGTCAAAACGTGATATATGAGAGCGTCAGAAAGCTCGGTATGAAGTGTAAAATAGTGCCGAGACCGGGCAGCGAGGTCGAAGCTGAGAAGCTGGATTGCGATGCCGTTAGGAGGTTCGTTGGTATACTTATGCCGCCAGAAACATCAGAGAGCAATCTTAAAAGAAGAAATACAATGTTTCAGATCACCACCGGGCCCTGAGATATTGGTGAAGAGACATCCGGTTGTGACGGTGATGGGCCACGTGGATCATGGAAAAACAACTCTTTTAGATTCCTTGAGGAACACGTCGGTAGTCGAGACAGAGTTTGGTGGAATAACTCAACACATCGGAGCCTTCAATGGTACGTTCCTTGAAGCGCGCCGCTCTTGCGTCTCGTCCATAAAAACTCTTAGCTTCGAAATGACGTATCGATGATGCAATGATGCAGTGACGTTACCCAGTGGCGAAAAGATGACTTTTCTGGATACTCCGGGACACGCGGCTTTCAAAGCAATGCGGGAACGGGGGGCCAATGTAACCGACATCGTAGTTCTGGTAGTGGCTGCCGATGATGGTGTCATGGAACAAACGATAGAAAGCATTCGAATGGCGAAAGAATCCAACGTTCCTATAATCGTGGCTATCAACAAGATAGACAAACCCACTGCTGACATTGTAGGTAGATCCTGCAAGCCTCGAAACGTTCTTCAGCTATTCGAATTTCGTTAACTTTCACTCCATTCCGGATTCTAATGTCTTTAAGGTGTACATTGGCGTTATTCTTTTTCTATGCGCTTTGCAACTTGTCAAACCGATAAAAGAAATTGTAGTAATTAGATGCTTGCATTGTGTTTTCTCGTCAATTTATTTCGCGCACAAGCCTTTGCATATGAGCGAATCGGTTTTTCAATGGTTTCTTCCTGATGGAAGAAGCTTTGTGAGCAAAATAAAATTATTTGGAAGCATTGTGAAAGTTTCTGATGGGCACGATTTTTTTTATCTTCCGAAAATTCATCATTTCGAAATTGGAAAGTTCTAAAAATCCTCCAGATATTTTAATTTTTTAATGAAGCCGAAGCCCGTGGACCGATTTTTTTCACAATACGATCACAATTCGTAGATTAAAGTTTCATCTCGGTCTCTTAAAATATGGAAAAGGTGGTGCGTTTTTTTAATTGCTCGAAAATTGAATATTCTCAGCCACTTTTCACATACTTCCGAAAATGTCCTTATACATGTGACCTAATGGTACGAAGTAAGGGTTGAAAGTATGAAGAAAGAGCGGTAGAAACTTTCGTTTTTCTTTCAGGAAAGGACGCAGACGATGTTAGCTCAGCAGGGCATCCAAGTGGAGAGTCTCGGAGGTGACGTACAGAGCGTTAATATATCCGCTCTCCACGGTACGAATTTAAGAACACTTGTAGAGACTGTGGCGACGCAGGCGGAGCTCCTGGAACTCAAGGGCGACCCTGGTGGTTTGACGGAGGGAGTCGTCATAGAAGCGAGCGTGGATCCCAGCCGCGGTAAACTCGCAACTGTTCTCGTTCAACGCGGTACTCTCCGAAAGGGCTCGGTACTCGGTAAGAACCTTGTTACGAATCCTCCAAAGTGTCCGCTTGATCCCAGACTCCGTTGTCATCCGATGATCGTTTTAGTGAGCGGCTTGGCCTGGGCAAAGGTACGAGCAATGTTCGATCACGCCGGACAACCGCTGACAGAAGCGCGCTTGGCCGAAGCTGCGCAGATCATAGGATGGCGCGAACTGCCAACCGCCGGCGACGAAATGTTGGAGGTCGAGAGCGAGCGCAAAGCCCACGTGGTTTTGCGATTCAGACAGGCCAAGTTAGACGAGTCAAAAGCTCTCGAGCACGCGGAAGTCATTAAGAAGAAACAAGCGGAGTACGAAGTGGTACGTAATTGTCGTCGCGCTCATGGTTCGCCAGGAGCATTTTTAAGGAGTTTCGAGACAAGTGGCAAATGTTACCATTTGATTGAAATTTATACAGCAGATTCATTGTCATATACTGAATGCATCCTCCATATTTTTTACTCGATCGTCTACACTGTTTCCATAAATTTTACAATCGAAAAAACACATTTCAACATAGGGATATTTCCAACATAGCCTACACTCATCGCTGATCGGCAGTTTTTTTGTGAAAAAATGATAAGAATGTTATGAAAAACTGTCAAACGACTCAGTATATTATGACAAACATGTCACCCAAAAATTAAATAATACGCCTACACCGTTTTTCAATTATTGGCATTTTTGTAAATGAAAACGATCAGTTTTCCCCCGACCGACGAAACCTAGAGGCGAATTGTGGCAATGTCGCATGAGTGCTAAATAGTGCGTGCTTGAATAACACTAAACCCCGTGGCGTTCAATAAAACGTATTTTTAAAGAGAATTGATATATTTTATTTTCGATACTTAACATCTGTCGTTCAAAATTTATTCGGTTTAATAAAGAAATGTAACACGCGGTAACAGAAAAAGTGTCGCCAACCGTGAAAAATCAAACTCGCAACACAATCAGTGCGCCGTCGCCAAAAGTATCAAATTTGTTTAAATATAAAATAATCGAAAAATGTACATTGATATAACATTGAAAACACGTTATTAATACGTTCATATTGAAATAATAATCTTAAATGCACGACTCGAAATTTATTACAGTAATCGTGCCGTTTTCGAACGAAATATCAGTGTGTGGAAGTTGGCGAACAATAGAATCCCCCCCCCCGATTTCTTCTAAAGATAAGCTGTCCCGAAGCTCCTTAATCTAAAAGACCGCAAGGATTCACCGATCTTGCACCTCGCAATGCTTCTTGTTTTCTTGTAAAGGAAACTTCGTTTTAGCGAATTTAAAGATGCAGATGTTATTAAAATTTGAATTTTTCAGTACATTCAGTAAACGCTCGGGCTCGAATTTTCTAGATATCAGGATGAAATTTATTACGTATAAAGAGCACTCTTGAGGCTGATTCGGATTAAGTTTTGCGAGAATCGAAGAAGCGGTTAGAATTTTATTGAATATTTTGATTTTGAAAACACTTCATAAAGTTTCAACTTCAGTTTCAAAATATAGAACTGTTTTTTTACCAATGAGCAGAGAATAATTCATGCCTGGCGATGTATTTACTACAGCTAACATAAACGATGACGAGTGATTAGGATTTTCAAGAATTTGAAACATTTTTTACTTCTAGACTTTTTGACTTTTCTGAAAATTCCATACATCGAGAGATTTATATAAAATACAGTATCATTGCGTGAAAAATCAGGAAAAAATCGTGTTGATGAATAACGTGTATATTGCATAATTATTTTATACCGCTTACAAAGCTTCCTCCACGAAGAATTCACCGTTGAAGAGCCAATAAGCTCATGGGGGAAACTGGGCCTGCGAAGGAGGAGGGCGTCAAGGACCAATTTGCTTATCCGGGCAATTTTTCATATGTGCACAGGAGTACCAAACCAAGTTGGAGATGAAACGGAAGTTAGGCAGATATAAACGAAGGTTGACTGGGCCAAGGCCGAAGGAGACGCAAGAAGACGATGGGATACCGAAAGTTAATGTTTTGCTGAAAGCTGACGTTGGCGGTTCCGTAGAGGCGATTCTGGATGTTTTCGCATCGTATACAGACGAGGATAGATGTCGTCTCAACGTAGTTCATTACGGTGTCGGTGATCTGACAGAGTCGGAGGTCGACTTGGCCCAAGCGTTTGGAGGTAAATGAAAATCGGTACGCATTTTTACACAATTTTCTCCTCACATCTCTAATTACTAATCGATTCTCCTATTAGCGATCGTGTATTGTTTCAACGTGAAGTCAACATCCACCCTTGCCGAAATAGCTGCAAAAAGTAATGTTTCGATTCGTCATCACAAAGTTATTTACAAGCTCGTCGACGATGTCAAAGAGGAAATCAACAAGAAACTTCCACCCGGCATAGCCGAAGAAGTATTAGGTAAGAAATTTACCTTTTTATATTTCCTTCTCATATTCATTTTTTCCCGAAGGCACGAACAGAAATAGACGTATTTAAAAATAATTACCGCTTATCTCAAGGGAAAGCAAACGTTTTGCAACTGTTTGTGATCTCGGAGGGAAAGAAGAAATGGAACGTTGCGGGATGTCGTTGCATCGAGGGTAACTTGAAGAAATCCGCCCTGTTCAGGTTACAAAGAGACAGCCAGATCATTTATGAGGGTAAGACGGCAACTCGTGTGATCTTCGTTCGAACGTGGGAACAGATCTCTAATTAAAACATCATCCACAGGGAAACTCGAGTCTATGAGGCACATGAAGAGTGAAGTTGACAGCATAAAGAATGGCGTCGAGTGCGGTCTCAGGTTCGAAGATCCCACTGTTTCCATACAACCGGGCGACACCCTCATCTGCTACAGAAGCTACGAGACTACACCGGAAACCCGCTGGGATCCGGGTTTCTAGAGCGTCGCGTCCGCAAAATTTTCACGATAGATACAAGTACGAGAAGTGCTCTACGTTTTGTCATCACGAAAGATTGGATAAAGATCATACGAGGAATAAAGCTCTCGGATTTTGGCAATAACGTTGCTTCGTACGCGAATTAATCCTCGGACGTCGTTTAGGATTATTAACGATAACTAGAACGGGGCAATTGGTAACGGTGCCCAAGGCACAGGCGTGAACGGGACAGAAAATCAGCGTGATTCATTTTTATATTTATCGTATTTTTCGTGATTGATTACGCCGCGGACAAACGCATAGTCATCCTTGAATCTCGCACGTATGCTCATTAGTTGGTTCAGCTTCGTTAGGTGTACGCCAATGGGCACTTGAACTATCTTGAGCTCGGCAGAAATTATCATTTTCTGATTAAATAAGACATTACATAATCCCGTGACGTTCCGGTCGATCTAGCTTCAACAAAAGTCTTAGAGATTCGCCCGTGTGGATCGAGTGTATCGCGGAAAGGAACGGAATTTTTGGATTAAAAGAAGAAACGTTTTTAGATATACGCGATTCTGATTTGTACGTTTTTTTTTTTTTAATCTAAAATTACAAACGAGCTCTTTAGCGAAGTAGAATTTCCTAACACTAATATATAGTTCAGCATTCTTGAATTATGTTATTTACGATTTTGTACATTTCGGGGAAACGTGCTCGCCAATATTCTCGTATACGAGGCATTCTGTGCCAAATCGTCAATCATCTCACATCTCTAGATATCTTTTTTCCAAGCTTTTCCTCCCGATCCTAGTATTCTACATTTTTTTCCTTGCCAGTTTTGTATCTCGTACATTTTTGCAAAAGCAATAATTAAACTAAGTAATATTTGCCGTGGGAATAATTGGCGAATTATAATATGGACGTAGACCGAAAAACGATGACACATAAACGTCTCAATAGCGGGTAAAACGCGATCAATTACTGGTGTTATATAGTAGCGCTTGTATATATATTTAATGTGAGGTTAGGTGTATGTTCGGCTCGAACACGGTGAAAATGTTCGATAAGGACTGGTCCGAGAATGAGCTAAAAAAGATTGCGAATAAAGCTTTATCGACGTACGTATCGTTGGAAAAAGTGACTCAGTAAGAAGAATGAAGTCGACCAGGCACCTTGTACCTTATGTCACTTCATTACAAATACACTTGAAAAATCAATACTCATACGAATGAGCAGTGATTGGCGACGATCGAAGTGCTAGTTTTCTTTTAAAAGGATTTTCACGAAAACGTGCAGTTATGTGCGTCGCTCGTGGAATCGTGCGAGCGCCTTTTTTTTTACATCACTTATCTTACCCTCCGAGATTTATGAAGTAATTGAGTCATTATTCGTTAACGAGCGTTGATTGTTCTCTGTGGTGACGATTGTACACTAGGAACGCGGCACGCAGCAATACTCCTGAGAGAAGCGCATTCCCGATAGTCGCAGCAACGTTTTTGCGTGTTATCTCACGAATATGGCTCAGCCGCGACAAAAATACGTGCTAGGTATCGACCTGGGCACGACGTCCGTCAAGGTGGTCGTAGTGTCGAAGAAAACGAGACAAATCGTTGCAAAGCAATCGAAGGATACCCAAGCCAATGTGCCAAGCGACTTGGGCATTGAGGGCAACAAACAGGATGTACCGAAAATTCTTTCCGCTGTTCACAGTTGCGTGTCCAGACTACCCAAGGACCTCTTGCATCAGGTAAACTCCCTCGAGACTTTAAATTCTCTTAAGAGTTTGAACTTTTGATAAATATTCAATTCCGAGGCAAGATATGTTTTTTTTTGGCCAAAAAAAAAATGGTTCCTTCACTATAACGTATAAAATCGAAAGTACCAATTCGAAAAAATGGTACCCTGTGTGTTGCGCGCACTACTATAAAAATTGTGTTTCGGATTATTTCTGGTTCCATCCAATTTTTTACACGCAAAAAATACTCCGAAAAAAATTGTTTCTCGGCAGTTTATTTTTCCGGAAAAAATTACTTTCTTGCATTATGATTTTTGCTCTTGTACACCGTCGGGCAACATGGGTACGCGGCTGTACTTGCGAATAGCTGTTATCTCCGATATCGCTGACATTTTACACACATCTTTATGATAATAGAAGTCACTGCCTACATGGATTTTTGGCGCATCGCAATAGTTTTCGAAATATCGAATTTTGAAAACATATATTTACATAAACGCGTGTATATATATATATATCTACACTACTTTGAAGAATTAAAGGAACAGAACATTTCTTCCCTTTTTTTTTTAGTGTTTTTTGAAGCTGTATCTCTGTGAAAAATGGTCGTATCGAAATGACAAAAAAAGCATTTTGAAGCTTCAAGTCTCTAGTTTTGAGATCTTTTCGCAACATTTTTTTGTGAGCTATGGTTATCTCGCAACCATAAGAAATAGCACGAGAGAAAAATTTTCAATTTTTTTTGTATTTTTTTTCAAGGGTCCACGGGCCCGGAAATTTTTGTTCAGTTGAATTAAGGCGGGATCCTGAATTAGCCGGTTCGAAAAATCGATATTTTGAGGAATTTTTTTCGGGTAAAAAAAAAAGCAAGTTTAGCGAAATTTTCAGATTATTTTATTACATGTCTGAACATAAGAAAACAATTTTTTTTAAAGAAAAATATCAACAGGCAACCGATTTTTATGCACATTCGTGCCACTGCTGTTTCCATGCGGCGTGACAAATGGAGCTCGTAATTTTCATCTGAAACAAAAAAACCAAAAAACCATTTTAATTGTGACATATTTTTCTTCTATATGAACTAAAAAAAACGAATTTTTTTTTGAAATTTGAATGTTTTTTCGGGTTTGAAGTAGAAAATGTGCTTTTTGTGAAAAAAAAAATTATTTCAACTTGCTAAAAAAATTGTTAATAATTTTTTTTTCGAAATGTTTTTAGTTCAAATAGAAAAGAAAACGATACTGAAGCGAACAAGCTTTGGTTTGTTTCGATTGGACTTCTAGTTTTTTTGTAATCAGATACGCCAAATTAGAAAAATCGTAAAAACGAAAACTCGAGAAAACGGGCTCCCGAGGAAAGGGAGCGCGCGCCCTAACTGCCCGAGCGCCCGTATACCTGCTCGACACTCCACTACGTTCAGTGCTGTATCTTTGGAAATATTTCGAATTGGGCTATAAAACTTTGTCTAGACATTCTTAGATACATCAGGAATAGATTTAAGAAAAAGAATATTGATGGAAAGCCTAACGTTGCCAGGTTTTTTTTCAGCTTAAGGCCAAGTGTCACACCGACCGAGCGGCCATGAGTGCGAGAGAGATAGCTGATTTGCAGATTCCCAATGATTTCTGAAACGGTTGATTTTTGGAAAAAAAGAAAAGAAACACGTTCCGCTCTGTTGAACGACGAACAACCGCTTTCTCTTCTTTTGCCCGAAATATGATCCGTCTAGGAGAAAACTTGGCAGTAGGATTTTTACCGATTGGACGTGTGACACATGGCCTTAATGTACACCCAATAGCCCGGTAAATTTTCAAATTGATCCATCGAACCGTTTTTCCGGACCGATTGGTCAAAGTTTTACAAAACAATTAAAGGAACAAGTGTATCGTCCCTAAACATCGTATAATCATCATCAAAATGAAAAAAAAAATTCCGACTTCTTTCACAACTTTGCACTAGTTACTCATTAAATTTGAAAAAAAATTCAAAAAATTCAATCAAAATTATTTTTTATTTTTTTTATCTGTAAAACATTTCAGGAAACAAAATACTGACTCATATTAGACACGATTCGACCTTTGCGTACCATAATTTCACTCATCTTCAATTGCATTAATTAAAATTTGATACCCCCAAGCTGTATTCACTACTCGATCTCAGAACATTTATGCGATTAATTCTCGATATTTTCTGCGACGGTTATTAGGGTTACAAAAAAATAGTTTTTTCCAAAACTCATTTTTTTCAGAAGAAAATATAAGTCAGTATTGTTTCCTGAAATGTACAAATTTAAAAAAAAATCAAATTTATTTTGAATTTTTTAATTTTTTTTTTCTTGAATTTAACAAGTAACTAGTGCAAAGTTGTGAAAAAAGTCGAAAAAAATTCGTCTTTCCATTTTGATGATGACGACACGATGTTTAGAAATACTTGTTCCTTTAATTGTTTTTCGCAATGCCTGCCCCGAAAGTGCGATTTTCGATTGGTGTTTAGCGTGCGGAAAGTGGCTTATTTCTCAACGATGCTTACTTTCCCGCACAAGTGCGTGAATGTGAGACTTTCCCGCACTAGTGCGGAAAAAAATCTATTTATAGCTCACTTTACCACATTGATTCGTGAAAAAACGGTTTTTTTTCACAGTTGATAGTTTTTTGTTCTACGATTTTGGACCGATTGAACAAACTTGAATGTAGCGAAATTCATGTCATATGAAACGTCAACTTATCACAGTCGTATTTTTTGACAAGGAAATGATCTGAACTGATGTGATATATTTGAATATAATTGTTATTGGTTTTGTTGAATCTCAAATCCCACTTTCGAGACAGTAATTGCAAAAAATAATGTATGGGACATGTGCGAAAAAAAAACGAATTACATCGCGCGTAAGTTGCCGAATTCGCCTCGACTTATGGTGCATTTCTCACTTGTACTCGTATGGTTACAGCACTCGCCTTCGGCTCGTGCTGCAAATCACACTCGTACTCGTGTGAAATGCACCATAAGCCTTCGGCTCATGCGGCAACTTCACGCGCGATGGAATTCGTTGTTTTCCGCACTTGTAGCATAAATTACTATTGTAAAACGATGGATCAATTTGAAAATTTACCAGGCTATTGGGTGTAAACCTGGCAACGTTAGTCTTTCCGTGAATATTTGTAAAGTAGTGGTAGATTCACTGAAACACCAGAAGAAGTCATTTTTTTGTACTTTTTTCAAATTGATGTTTAGGGCTGAAAAAAAATTGTTTCTCAAAAATCAATGAAAGGGTCTTGCAGGAAATGTATTCAAGTTTTCAAAACTGCCCCTTAATTCCCTGTGCGATCATTGGTTGCTGAGATATCGATGCTCAAAGACAAAAGGATCCTTTTTCATTCAAAGTCCGATATCTCAGCCAAAAATTGGGGTAGAGAGACTGACAAAAAATGAAATTGTAGCTGAATAAACAAGCTAACTGACTTATACATTGATTGAACTGAAAAAAAAATTTCCCGAACCCGTGGTCCCTTGAAAAAAAAAACAAAAAATTTTTTAAAATGTTTGTTTCGCGCTATTTCTTATGAATGCGAGATAACTGCAGCTCGTAAAAAATTTTGCCAAAAGATCTCAAACCTCAAGACTTGAAGCTTCAAAATGTTTTTTTTTTTTCATCTCGATACGACCATTTTTCACAGAGATACGCGCTCAAAAAACACTAAAAAAAAAGGGAAGAAATGTTCTGTTCCTTTAATTCTTTGGAGTAGTGTATTATGTCGTGCTATGTTATCCCTACTTTATCGCTATGATCAGACACGTTCCTCGCTCGTGTCGTGTCGTATCCGTGTTCGTTTGGGTTCGTTTTGGTTTGCTCAGGCTTTGGGTTTGTTTGCCCTTGATTATGTTGTTTGGGTTTTTATAGAGTTTATTTGAACTTGATTGTATTGTTTGGGTTTTGTAGAGTTTATTTGGGCTTGATTGTGTTGTTTGGGTTTTGTAGAGTTTGGTTGGGCTTGATTGTGTTTGTTTGGGTTTTGTAGAGTTTATTTGGGCGTGATTGCGTTATTTGGGTTTTGTAGAGTTTGTTTGGGCTTGATTGTGTTTGTTTGGGTTTTGTTCAGGATTGTTTAGGCTCGGTTGTGGTTGTTTGTTTTGGGTTTGTTTGCGCTTGGTTGTTTTGTTTGGGCTTTATAGGTTTTGTTTAGGGTTGTTTGGCTTTAGTTGTGTTGGTATAGGTTTTGTTGGGGATTGTTTAGGCTCGCTTATGTTTGTTTTGGGTTTTGGGGGGTTGTTCGGGCGATCATGTCGATAAAGTAGGATTGTTCGGTCGATCATGTCGATAGTAGTAGCGCGTTATGATAGATATGTGCGTTGATTTATCAATTTTCAGAATTCGATATTTCGAAAACTATTGCGATGCGCCAAAAATCCTTTTAGGCAAAAGCTCATTTTACCAAAAATAAAAGTTCTGTGCAAAATTCCACTTAAATCGCAGATAACAGGTATTCGAAAGTTTATCCGGGTACACTTTACGAACTGCCGATTAGGCAGCCAAGTTACAGATCTCCGACGAAAAAAAAGGTATTTTATTAGAGGAATTCGAAAAAGCCGCGCGATGATTTACCTCCAACTTGTCTCTAAAGACCTTTTCTCTGATTTCTTCCCGCAAGTTTATTCGGATTTTTGTAAAATAGAAGGGTTTTTTTTTATAAATACACTGTAATTTGAGAACTACGGGCTGTACAAAAAATTTCTAGAGGAAAAAAAGTTTGAGTAAAAAAAATATATAACGATCAGAACTAAACATAAAAAAAAGTACTCTGGATATTTACCATTTTGAAGATGTATTTTTTTGTGGCATTTGCAAGGAATAAAACGTTGTTACGACGTATTATTTCTCCGATAGGTCGACAGTATCGGAGTTTGCGGCCAAATGCACGGTGTAACGCTGTGGAAAAAATTCGACGATTCTATCGGCAAAGAGGAAGCTGCTTTTAAGTTGGAAATTGCAAGGGAAAACGTATCGCACCTTTACACATGGCAGGACGGACGTTGCGACGTAGATTTTTTGAAAAAACTGCCACAGTCGAAGAGTCATCTTCCGGTTCACACGGGATACGGTTGCGCGACGTTGTTCTGGTTCGCCAGAAATAGGTTTGTGCCCTGCGAGTGCATACGATTGATGTCTCGAATCCATCGAATTGTCAAATAATCGCTAAATACTTCGTTTCTCAACTTAGGCCGGATAAAATCCGAAAGTACCATAGATGCGGTACGGTCCAGGATCTCGTAGTGAATTTATTATGCGGTAATGATCGTACGATTATGAGCACTCAAAACGCAGCCAGCTGGGGATACTTTATGACCGAGGAGGCACGCTGGGAGTTCGACACTCTGAAGAACGCTGAATTTCCCGTTCATTTATTGCCCGATGTTATACTAAAACCTGGCGAAGTTGCTGGACAACTCGTCAAAACGTGGTTTGGCATTCCATCCGGTGTAACAGTCGGTACGGCATCAAGTTTCGAATGCGTGAAAAGATTTTTCTTTTCTCTCAACCGTAAAAGTACGCTACCGGCGAAAAGTATGGATAGACTTTACGCATTTTCGATCGGAACGGAAAGTCCCAGATCTCAGCTAAAAAAAAGCGCAAAATAATGTTTGAGGTGGTTTTTTTTAGAAATAAATGAATAAGCTTTTTTTGCAATTGTTTTGCTTTAATAAATTCGCGTGTAATTTTCTTGAGAATTGCGATCAAAATTTCGCCTCGGAGGGACTATACGGGAACAATATTTACTTCTAATTTGTCTCTAAAATGTGTTTTTTACGCATCTTTTTTGCGCTACTTTATTCAGTTATTTGTAAGCTGGTGCAGTTTTCGGAAAATACGCTCCACTTATAGAACTCGAGAATGATGCGATTTCGGTTTATAATATACTATCCGGAGGAAAGAAAGACCGTTAGAAAAAAATTGTCAGATTAGAGTTCGTAAAGATATTGAGATTAGAATCTTTATTGACTGATTCTGGTCGAAAAAGCGCGAAGTGTGTCCAAACTTTTCGCCGGTAATATACGAGTACGTCTAGAATCCCCGAAAAAGCTTTGCGGATTTTGTTGTTGACCAAAATGATGTCGAGGGATTTTGAATTATAAAAAGAACAGCGAATTATAAAAAGAATAGCAAAAGCGCAATGCCTTCTCCTCCTTCAAACTCCTAGGAGTGCGATAATCGATTGACCTTTCAGGTGTCGCACTCGGGGATCTGCAGTGTTCGGTTTATGCGCTTTTGAAAGGATCTGACGAAGCTGCCCTGAACATTTCAACCTCAGCCCAGCTTGCCTACGTCCACTCGACGTTCAACCCCGATATGGGTTCGGCAGCTAGCACGATAGAGTACTTTCCGTATTTCGATGGAAAGTACCTTGCGGTTGCGGCTTCGCTGAACGGTGGAAACAATCTGGCAACGTTCGTAAAGGCCCTGCAACAATGGACTTTGGAACTTGGTTTTTCGGTGCCTCAGTGTGAGAAAATGATTCGATTAATAATAATCAGAAAATAATAGGATAAATATACTTTTTCGAATTAACCGGAGTGCTGGTCTAGTGGTTAGCGTGCTTGCCTCTAAGCCAGAATATCGCGAGGTCGCGCGTTCGATTTGCAGTCTCGTAGTCTCGAAGAAAAATAAATACGGGCGTGACGTAGCTCCAGTTGTACACGGATGTCACACACGCGGACCGTCTCATGTGTGTATGCCTGTAGTCCGTGATTTATTTCTCGACGAAACATGACTAGCTCCGTAACTGAGACTGACTGTATTGGTGTAGGTTTTTCGAAGTTTCCCTATGACCATGACAGACATGTCATGAGGAATGCGATACAGAGAGGGAAGTCGGCTGCGGCCGCAAGGTGGGGAATAAGATGGAATAAGGTGGGCACGTAAAAAGGGGAAGCATCCCGTACGATGGAACCAAAATATTATACTTTTTCGAATTCACTGTTCAACATAAATATTCTGTGCATATTTCAATAAACTCGAGGGGGGGAAGGTACCTTTACCTAAGAACCCATTAATTATGAAAGATATGCTAATAAAAATTATCTGTCAACAGCAAAAGTGTGGGAAAAATTGATAACCCTTGGTAAAGAAGATCACGCTGTGAGTGGAATGGAAATAAGGCCTTTGCTTCTTGGTGAGCGTTACGCGCCTGACGCAACAGCCAGCGCGACTGGAATAACCCTGGACACCCTGCAGTTGGGACGCGTCTTTCGAGCTCTCTGCTCGGGAATCATAAGAAATTTACACAAGTTAGTAACGCAATTAGATGACAATTAAGTTCTCTCTTTGGCTGCTAATTCCGTTCT
This sequence comes from Ophion ventricosus, assembly GCA_963932345.1. NCBI lineage: Eukaryota > Metazoa > Arthropoda > Insecta > Hymenoptera > Ichneumonidae > Ophion > Ophion ventricosus. The sequence goes on along the minus strand of OZ010715.1, from coordinate 15,068,272 downwards.
CGGAACGAAAATTTGTTGATCGTTTAGTTTTGCCATAGGATTAAGAAAGCTAAGACTGTGCAAGGATATCGGCAAGCAGCAGACTCTCAGCACAAACTTTGCTTGAATTATTTGCAAGATAAATTAAAAGTCATTGCTGTTTAGAGGCTTTCCAGGTGCCCTAGAAAATTCGGTGCTTTCTTCGTTTGTTGAAAAATGCACCAGGACTTGACTTATTTTCTTACATTCGAACAGAACTAGCCCCAACGGTCCCGATATTAAAAAATGCATTAAGATTTCAGGTCAAGCGCAGAGAGCACCTGATGTTCGACTATTTTACATATAATTTTTTTTAACTTCTAATCTTCCTCCGTATGTCCTTGCGTGCTTAGTGCAAAATTCACTCGAATAATATTTAATGTAGAAAATCACCTACTTACACCGAAAAATCATCAAAAATCAATTCTTGTACTAATTTCTATAACTCTTGCTCGCAGTATGATGCCCCAAGAGATATTGAAAGAGAGAGGAATTGAACGTATCGTGGGAAACGGTTCTGGCCTCGTGAGAAATCCCGTACTACAGAAAGAAGTTTCCAATTGGTACAAGTTGCCTCTGGAGTTGGGTCAGTCGGGAGACGCAGCCCTTGGAGCTGCGCTCGCTAGTATCAAGGGCCAGTGAACGTGAGAACTGAGAACTCCATGAAGAAAAACTGACTGTTTCAGAATATTTTTATTGAACATGTTTCCATAGGACCTGGAGAAAAGCAAATAGGAAGGAAAAAAGTTTTGTTCGCCTAAACATTGACACGGTGAAGCGAGTCATCCGAATTTTGAGAAGGCTATAGTGCGATTAGTGCTATCAGAAAAATCTTCGCTCGAGACTGATTTCTAGAACAATAATAATAAGCAATACTTCCATAAAAATGTCAATATTTATTACAAAACAACTATTGCTAGTGATTCACAATTATTCGAGAAGAGCAACGATACATTTCGTCTCGGTGACGATTGTTCCGTGCAATATTTATGGCGACTCGGCATTCGCAACGATAAGCATCCCTGTTGCAATACCGAAAACGAATCAGTCTTACCGTCCCTCGCAAAACAATACACAATGTCTAACTACGTTGCGCAACGTTGACGCACAAATGCCAATTTACGTCCATTAGGTCCCGTTGCGACGTTCAATCGACTTACCCACTCGTGCGCACAAAACGTCCCGTCTTTTTCCAACGCGGAAAAAAGGCCCTTGTCCGTTCCACGGGTAAATTATAATTTAAAAAAAGTAAAAAAAAACACTGCAACACTGTACGGAGACGTCATTGTTCCCGATTCCATCTCCAAACGGTTGCGTCGTCGCAAACGCAAAGCAAAACGGATCCGTCCCGACTGAGGCTCGTTTGTCTTATGGGGGCTGTGCATCGTGGATGCTGAAGTGAGAAGCACCGCGCTTGTCCGGGCTCGTCGACGTCCAAGTCCCAGACGTAAGTACGTCCGACCTGGTTGCCAAGCGCTATTGTTCTTTGCCAAAAATCCGTGGAGAAACGAATGAACCAAATGTCGCACTCCTTGAACTCGAAGCGATGTAGAATTGTGGCGCTAGTCTCGCCACTTCGTAGCTGCGAATCCTCGAGACGTCCGGGTTTCCAACAAACGATGCAGTTCTCGCACGACTTGCTGAGTATAAAGTCACCGAACCACTTGACGCAGTCGACGTAATTGCGATGTACGTCGCGGGTCGTGAAGTCTGGAAAGTGTTGAAGCACCGAGTCGAAGGGACGACTGTTGCGCGCCGGATTGCAAAAGTACGATTGCTTTATCGCCTCTTGCATGTCGGGCTTATCGAGGGACCAGAGCTTGAGCGCGTGATCCATGCCGCACGATATTATGCGCGTTCCGTTCATGTCGAAATCGGCACTAAGTACCTCGTCTCTGTGGCCCTCGACCCCACCGAAAATGGCAATGCAAACGTCCGACTTGATGTTCCAGAGGCGAAGAGCGTGATCCTTGGACGCCGATAGCAAGATATTCGGATCATTGGGGTGCACCTTGAGTTCGTTTATCGCGTGCCCGTGGCCGATGTAGTGCTTTATGCAAGTTGCCGTAACGGGGCTTATCACGCGAACGACGCCGCGCGAGCCGGCGACCGCCAACAGTGGCTTTCCCAAATCGTCGTAAGTCCAGGCGCAGGTGTAAAAATTCTCCTCGGCGTCTGGATCCGCGTAACACTGACGCAATTTTATGTTGTTACCCTCGGGACATTCCCATATGCTCACCCGATTACTACCAACCGAGGCGAATATCATCGGCTCGCCCTCCTTCAAATTGTGATTGAATTGCACCCCGAACAACGGCTGTCCGTGATCCTCCTTAACGCTGCAACAATATTTGTACAGAGGCTTGTCGTTCGCCGGCTTACATTTTGTCGTTTTATTCTTTCGACGGCCCTTCCGACGAAAACGCGTGCTACGCGTCGGAGTGTCGCTTCTGTGTGTACCCGCCGTCGAATTACTACCTATGCTGCACTCCGTTTCGTCGCTCTCGTTCTCACTGTCCTCCTGACTCGAGGCATACGCCTGCGACTTGCTCGACAATTTCTTCATTTCCGCTCTTTCCTTGCACACCCTTCTTTGGCCTTTAAAACTTCAATTTCAGCGGTCTCGGTAGCATCGGCATTCCTATCCTCGTGCCCAATCTAACTTCCGCCAGATTCAGAAGGGCGTCTCCCAAGGCAAAAATATTGTCGGTATCCTGGAAAATACAGGGTCACTGTGTCAAGATTGAATTTTGATAAAATCATTGCGACGATTTTGGTTTTGAGGACGTTTCGTCTTTTGGAAAACCAACTTTTTAGGTTGTAACTTTTTTACAATCTAAGATGTCTGGATACGTTCTGAACACGAAACGCTAAGACGCGAGGTTTGCATTTGCCATAGCGATGATGAACTATATTTGACATTCCATTATCAAAATACAATTTAGAATTACGAATAGTGCAAATTAAAAAGTGCAAATTAAAAATTTGCACATTCATTCCTCATCTTATATCACTCCCAAAGCTTCATCTATGAGCCAACCAAAATTGAAAAATCTTGCGAGTAAAATAAAAAAATGTGAAACCAATGTGCAAGTTTCTTATCGGTACCATTATGTTATATTAAAATTCACGCATTTTTTCAGTTTCTTACCAAAATGTTCCTAGTCAATAGCGAGAGATTGAACTTCTTGCTGATTTTCCTTGCTTGTGCGAATGTCAGATTCAAGGGCTTCGGAACGCCAGTACAATTAACCAGACAGGCGCAGCCTGCGATTATGAAGTCTTCGTCGATCCGACTTATGTTAGTCTCTATCTGAAAGCACAGTGCTCCTGGGATATATTGATTTTCCCTCGCAACAGGATATACATTTGATTATGCCCAACACCGACCAGGTTAAAGTGGTTCAAGTTCAAAGCCTCTTTTGAGGGAATGTCTTCAAATTTATAGATGCTGAAACGAACTGTAGTACCTAATTGTGAAATTTTGAGGAGATTTACCATTTCCAAGTTCAATGATTCGTTATCGAAATTAGGCAGTTTTTCAGAAATCGTTTATAGCAACGGTACAAAATGATACTGGCATAGTTCTTTCAATATTGCCACTAACCAAGTCAATAAATTTTTATAAAAAATACCAGATGGTATGGAGCCATTTAGATCCGTTAAGAAAAAACCAGAATGATCAACTGTTTTGTTTCCAAAATACAATAAAGGATAAAGTTTTAATAACGGCAAGGCACGTAGACAGTTTGAGTAACAGTGGGCTAGAAACGATTTGAACAGAGATGCATATTCCACAGAATGTAAGCTTTCAAGAATATGTATTGTTTCATATTTAGTGACATTACAAGTTTATGAAAACTCAGTTATCTAAGTTCAACATAAATAAATGAGGTATGAGATAAATATATATATTATCTGAGTTTAATTTAATAATACGCCTGGCTTGAAATTTTATTTATCACATTCCAAAACCTTTATGTTTAATTAACAGTAAAACACTCGAAGCGCTGCTTGTACATAGTTGGTTGAAAATGAACATGCAATGCTGCACATTCATCATTCAAGAGAATGCTCTACGGTAAAAATGTGTCCGCATAGACAGTTCTTTGATATGATATTAAAGTTTGCATAGTTGAAACGCAACAAAAGTTCAGAAGCCAGAACTTTTGTCGACAAATTTGGACTACGAGAAACACTTAAACGTTTCTTAGACTCATCAGAATTGTGCAGCCAAAATTTGCAAAATAAGATTTTGGAAGTCGAAGGAAATTGAGAAATAAAGAGTAAAAAAGAATTTTCATTTTACATCAGCGAGGTGAGTGAAGAATCAATGAGAAGATCAACACAAATTTCTCTTGTATTGTAAAGGGTGTCTCAAAATAACCTGACTTTTTAATTTATTAAGATTAAATAAGAATTTGGAGATTAGGATTAAATAAAAATAAGATTTTGGAAGTCGAAGGAAATTGAGAAATAAAGAGTGAAAAAGAATTTTCATTTTACAGCAGCGAGCTGAGTGAAGAATCAATGAGAAGTTCAACACAAATTTCTCTTGTATTGTAAAGGGTGTCTCAAAATAAGTTGACCTTTCAATTTATTAATAAAACGTATTATTTATTTGAACAGTACAAATATTTTTATTTTAACAAAGGTACAAACATAGAGCTTATGATTGGAACACAATATTCAATAAATGGCCGCCTCTTCCCTGTTTGCAAGCGTTCACTCTTTTGACGAATTTTTCAATAACATTTTAGCATTATTGCGGACTAATTTCATTAATGGTACGTCCAATTGCTTCCTTGAGCTCCGGAATGGTCTGTGGATCATTGGCATACACTTTTTCTTTCAGAAAACCCCAAAGAAAGAAAGAAGTCCAATGGCGGCTAATCGTATGATCTTGGTGGCCAATTCACATTGCCGTGGCGCCAGATAACATGACCATGAGACTTCATCTGCAATAACTGCATTGTTTCGCAGTGAATTTTCACAATTTCTATGCGTTGCTCGATCATGTAATTCTCCATGATTAGACCACAATACTTCCCGATGGCAGTTGTCAAAGATTAGTACTCTGTGGCAGCCACAAAAAAAATGGTGCGCAATTTAAAATGTCAGATCATTTTAAGACACCCTTTACTATATGTAATGGAAAAAACTTCTTCAAACTATTATAGCATGTGAACTTCTTAAGGAGTTTCCATGCATAAATCGAAATGCTTGTAGACAATTGAAATTCATATATCCAAGAGATTAATTTAGGATGTATTAACTGTCCAGAAATTAAACGGATTTACAACATCGTTTCAGAGATTTTTAATGTTCAAATTGAACCTATATCCATGATACAGGTTTAGGATTAGGATTTGGAATATCGTATTGAATAATGAAGTGGTTTCTATACTTCGTTCATTAATAATACTCGAAAAAAGATATGAATTTAGAGCACGAACGGTTTGTTTAAGTTTGATTGTTATTGTTTGATAAAGGGGGTAAACTTTAGAATTCAGCCCCCCGATTTCGCGGGTTTTGAGGGTTGTGTTCTACGCGTTTTAACTTCCTCTTTTCAATAATACCGTCCTCGCCGCGCGGAAATGCATAGTTTTCGAGATATTAATATTTTAATAACCTAACCTAAAAAAACCATCTTACCTCACGAATTAAAGGATTTAGATGAACAAGGGGCAGAGGGGGTGGTAAATCCCCACTAAAAACTTAATTTATAATAAAAAAAAAAATTCTAACCTAACAAACGGTGTCAAAATTACACAAATTTTCTGGATGCTAGGTTGGTTCTGCCAGAAGTCTCACTCGTCGAGCCAAGTATGACCACATGAAATTCAAGGTTCTCTTAATTGGATCTGTCACCCATTTTATAACCTAAACTATCAAAAAATCAAAGTTTTTATTAAATTGTCCATCCTAATATATTAGTCAAATAAGAAAAAGTAAACACAATTTAATTATGGTTTATATATTTTCTTTATTGCATCAATCAAAACCATAAATGGATCTCGCTTTTCTTTAATATTATCTCATCTCCATAAAAACTCTACTGTTAACTACTTGTTATCAATTATTAATAAAATAATACATCAAAATATTTTGATACATTTCAAAATTAGGTTTGCGGTCTATGGGGGCTCCGCCACCGCTTCCCCCCCGGGGGCTACGGCCCCTCCACCGCCACCGCACTCGATACACCTTCCAGGTGCAATACACATTCCGAATGCAATACACCTGCGCGTGCCTACATCCTCGTACTGTACACTACGAAAGCTCCCGAAACATGGTTTTGTCATGTAAATACTCGTATAAATACACAACCCACCCAACGTAATGAACATTTTTATAACCGTGACACATTGTTTTATAGTGGGTTAGTTTATTAAAATATTTATATCTCGAAAACTAGGCGTCTCCGCGTAACGAGAGTGGTATTTTTTAAAAGAGGAAGTGAAAACGTATAAAATACAGGCCCCAAAACCCCCGAAATCAGAGGCCTTCATTCTAAAACTGACACATTTTTTTATTATAGGTTAGGCTATTAAAGTATTTATATCTCGAAAACTATGCATCTCCGCGCGGCGAAGATGGCATTATTGAAAAGAGGAAATCAAAACGTATAGAATACAACCCCCAAAGCCCGCAAAATTGAGGGGCTGAATTCTAAAGCCAACCCACAGATGTGAATGTTGAACTCAAACGGTTTGTTTTCGGACATTAACGAAACTTGTAGGTCAAATGTGACACTGCATTAAGTAGCGCTGTCACAGTAAGCCACTCACAGTCAAGCATTAACTGGCTGGTATTTCAAATGTGGCGTATGTTTGAAACCTATATAGTATTGCAGCATTTGAACTTTATAATAAAATGTACTTATTCGTCCGCTTGGTTTTTAACGTTTTCTCAACTTTGCAGAATCAAAAACTCTTTATATAATGGTGTACATTGAACGTTTTTCACCATGTAAATAACCTGAAGCCGTCAATGCTTTAGCAATAGACAGTCGTACCAATGGCAGAGAATACCACTGTTGCAAAGTACCGGCTATTTTTTCTTGAATAAAATCACAACATATTTCTGTTTAATTGTAAAAATGATAAGTATTTATATTTCCAGCTAGGAAATATTTTTCAACAACATTATGAGTTGGCAATAGCCCAATAATAAATGTTTACATGAAATTTTATTTGCAAGAAGTTATCAGCCTGCTGAAAACTCGTATTTTCATTCCCATTCTGACAGCTAAAGGATTGTATCAAAACTCCTTAAGAAGCAGCAACCTATACTCTGCAGTTGTTTTTTCATGGAATTGTTACGAATCATTGATCAAATTTCAATCAATTGTTACTTAATGAAATTTTTTTTTCGATCTAGTAAAAGTTTTCGTAGACAATTAGGAACGAGAGGGAAAAAGTATACGCAACATTGGAAAATAAATTTAAAAACTTTCTTGCCGGTATTTCGAGGTGAACGTGGGCCGTGAATAATCGTAGTAAAAATTGTGCGAAATAACTAACCTCCGATATAGAGTTCTTGACGCGCCAGTCGAACGCAAAAACGATAAAGTCAACGCTCAATTCGGGCCTCAACCTGACAACTTCGCCGATTGATTCGCACTGATGGACTACCGTGCGGCATTTTCTTTTTCTCGAATTTCGAAGCAGTCCCTCCGAAATTTTTTCGCACAGATCGCTGGTGGCAACTACCTGTGATAACACAACAAAGAAAACAGCGCCGGAACTTATAAACCGATGCACGCAAAGTTTACGTTATCCGCATGCGACGACACTAACCAGAAAGGAAATTATCGAATCATCGCTGCGTACACCGCAGCTTCTCAGAGCCAAAGTCATTATTGTTAAAATTTGCCGACAACGCAAAATGTGTAAAATACATGATAAATTTGTGCGTGACTTTTCTCGTATGCGGGACGTGTTTGTAATAACTTTGCGAGGAAAAAAAACCGGAAACCGATGACAAAGCTCTGCGTATATGTACAATAGGTGACGGCGCGGAGCGGGGGGGCGGAATGAAAACGGACGTGACGTCAGGTTTTCGCGCGCGTTGCGGTCGTGCCGCGCCCCCTGGACCGGCGTGATGCGCACGCGCCGACTCGCGCTCCCTCTCGCCTTGTCTCTTCGGCTTTCCTACACGGTACGCTACCGCCATTGTCAGCGCTCTACCACCGCCATTGCTGAAACGCGAAGAATAGAGGTTGGTTTCGTAAGTTCGTCGTTTTCGAGCGTCGTTTTGTGAAAAAACAAGCGTGCGAACGTCCATTCGAGTGTGTCACGTATAACCGTAAGAAAAAACCAACGAGCACAAATGAAAATGGTGGACAAAATTGAGATGAGCCTTGACGACATAATAAAGCAGAATAAAGGTAGCAAAGGACGTGGTGGTGGCGGTGGTGGAAGACGAGGACGCGGTGCCGGCGTATCGCCGCGAAGAGGCTCCCGCGGATCATCCCGGGCTGGCGGTGGCGTCATGAGAGGACGCAATCGCGGTGGTATCTCTCGTGCCTCGGCTCCTTATACCAGAGTGAGTTTTTTTTCTTTTACACGAGTCATCTTCCTCCGATTGCTATCTAACCAAACGTCTCAAACGTCCGTCAAAAAAAAAAAAAAAAAAAACCGTTCACCCGTTCTCTGGATATTATTACCATCCGAGGTCGCTTTGACCTTGTACGGCAATAACTTGATGAGACACTAAACACCGCGATACGAAAAAAATCACAAGCGATCTCAACCTTGTCCCAAGTGCAGCGATTTTTTTCTTTCTTTTTTTTTTTTTTCTTTAAAAGTCCGTTCCTTTTTTTCGCATTATTTTTATTCTGAAAAAACCACAATGGAAAATGACACAAACATGTTTAACGAACGATCGTTACCTGAGTAGCCTTGACTTTGCAGTTTTCCAACTCTCCTACTGATTCTAATTTCTTGACTGTTTCTCGTTTTCTTTTCTCAAAAACATAGTGTCGATATCTCTATCGACTAGCCGAAAGTACAATTATGCGCAACCGTTACAGTAATTTGGAATTATATTTGCAGTTTATTTCGTGCAACTGGTACTTTGAAAACAATTTTACGGGTGTACTTTGTTCTATCGCAAAATGCAGATACAGATGATTTTTCTTTCCACTGGATTTTGAGGCACGAGAGGAAACATGGGTGCTAGTTTTTTTTCCCTATAAGATGCCGTTCAAGTTTTCTCCAAGACGGATCATATTTCGGGTAAACAAAGATAAAGATGTTCGTTTTTTAATAGAGCGGAAGGTGTTTCGTTTCTTTTCTCCAAAATATCACCTATCACAGAGAACACAAAATCTATAACAATGAAGTTTGCATCGTTGTAATACAATAATTTTTTTGTTTATTTTCCATTTCTTTGTTTTTATGCTTATTCAAAGCTCTCTTTTTTTTGCAAATTGAGGTCGCCAATCTCTGATAGGAATACATAAAAACGTTTGGGTGATTTACACAGTGAAAAAGAATTGATTTTCTTTACATTCCAATGATTAAAACTTCAATATCATGGGAATCTACAAATCAGCTATCTCTCTTGTATTCATAGCTGTTCAGTCCGTGTGACACTGCACTTTAAGGCCAAGTGTCATACCGACCGAGCAGCCATGAGTGCGAGAGAGATAACTCGTTTGCAGATTCCCATGATTTCTGAAACGGTTGGTTTTTTTGGGAAAAAAAAGAAAAGCAACATGTTCAGCTCTGTTGAACGATGAACAAAGGCTTTCTCTTGCCCGAAATATGATCCGTCTAGGAGAAAACTTGACAGTGGAATTTTTACCTACTGGACGTGTGACACATGGCCTTAAGATAAAATGGAAGATGTATCTTGAGGCACAAAAATTCGACAAAGACAGAAAGGGAAAACTAAAAATCTGGGGACTGATTATTGTTGGGACAATACAAATTTTGCAACAAAGAAAGTAACAGTAATATAGCAAAGTATAATTTCACATGTGTATGTGCTAATTGCTTATTCTAGGCATAATTTCACATGTGTATGTGCTAATTGCTTATTCTAGGCATAATTTCACATGTGTATGTGCTATTACGCATGCTCTATCTATGCTACATAAATTTAAATAGAGCCATTCGAATATATAAACACAACATAGCAATTTCGATGCAAATTATTATGTTTTCATGATTGGCAGGAAATTAGCAAACAATTAAGTTACATACAAAGTTCAAGAATTTCTGTTTTTCCAAGCAACTGTTCTAATATGATAACTGGGTTCAGCTGATAAAACAATGATCCTGGATTTATAGCATAACAATGATAGTACAGAGTTCTGTACTCACGGACTATGGGCTAACCACAATTTGTTCCAATATTTCAATTTTGTGCCTATATGCATCTAATAACAAAGTATAAATAGAAAAAAAAACAAAAATATATTGTGATAAAAAGTATGAAGATCTCACTGTCCTCAAGAAACCATTCTAAATCTGTCGATATGGATTTATTCATTTCGCATAGATAGCTCGTAAGCCTGCTAGCATTTTTATACACACGAAAAAAATTCAGTAGGGATCTAATGACCAAATTTCATGCTCATATTGTCTTAAAAGGTCACCAAAGTGACATCCAAATGCCAATTGTATTAAGTAAACTAGGATAGTGAACTTTTTGACAAAGTCTAAGTTTTCACATTAATTTTATCATTTGTTTCCTTAGGGTTCTAAAGTTTATATTCTTTTTGAGGCATATCCAACATACCGAAGGAATAATGAATAAGAATCTATTGAAACAAGAGTTTATAAGACCCATTCGCTTTTTTTTTACAGGGAGATGTCAACAGTGCTTGGAAGCACGATATGTTTGACGGTGTTAAAAAAGTCGGTAGAGGGGCCATCGGTGTTACCGGCACTACCAAACTTCTCGTATCTAATCTTGACTTCGGAGTCTCGGACTCTGATATACAGGTAAATCGCCATGGCGCAACGGCAACGTCGTCGTCGTCGCTTTATTCTTTTGTCGGACAGGGTTAATATTTGGAGGAATATGTGGTGATGATGATGATGATGATGGTGGTGAAGATACTGGAGTAAAAGAAAGGCCAATGCTATCTACGATTCTAACAGGAATTATTCAGCGAATTTGGACCATTGAAATCGGCAGCCGTACATTATGACAGATCAGGACGATCTCTCGGCTCTGCCGATGTTATTTTTGAGAGACGCGCTGATGCTATAAAAGCTATGAAGCAATACAATGGTGTACCGTTGGATGGTTAGTTATTTAATCTTATTCACGTACCGTTTCTCGTCATTTCTTTCTCCAAGAACAATTCTTCTAATGCTTTATGCCCGCCATCTTGTTGCCAGGTCGTGAAATGAACATTCAGGTTGCGACCTCTGAACTTCCGGTCACAACGACGATCCGCGGAGGCTCGAGACTAGCAGGAAACACTTTTGCACCGAGGCCACAGGCGCCACGCTTTCGAGGGTCGCGAGGTACAGGCTCTGCGGTTAGAGGTAAGTTGATTGGCATTTTATTACACCAACTTCAAGCGAAATCACTCGCGTTGGATATTAAAAATAAAAATCTTGCTAACCGGAAACTTGCATATTGCTTCTTCGCCTTTTTATTGCGTTCGAAAAGTTTCCTTTATCATTTTATCGTTTTCCAATGGTCACTCTCTCGTAGAGCAAGATTTTTTATCGAAATAAAATGATACGGAAGGAATAGGCATCCTAATTTGTATGAGTTTTTTTCTTCAAGATCCACCCGTAGTATATTCGTTCGAAAAAGAATTGTTCAATATATCAATTTTTGACAAGTACAATGTTCGTTGTATTTTGTAACAAATCAACATTTTTAAAAATCTGAAACACAGGAGTGACTGTAGGCAAGTTCAATGACGAATAGCCATCAAAAGTTCACTTATGTAAAGAGAAAACAGCCCGATATTTCAAATTCTAAGTAAGTTTAAGCATTCAGGTATTTTGTTTTATTCGACAAGTTTAAAACTTCATCAAATTTGAAGTCTTTTAGAGATTTACGCCAAATACAATCCGAACAGTGCCTCAGCGGTACTGTTCGTGTGTTGAAAATGTAATTCTGATGTCTTGACATTTTTTTTCATGTGAAGCGTAAAAAAAAACCTTGAATATATCCAGATACATCTAAATATTTATCAAATATTTAGCCAAAGTTTGTAATCGGAATATAATTTGTTTGAAATTTCGTGAAATCTAAACGAAGTTTCCGCTACGAGGTAGCAAAAAAAGCAAAGAGAGCAGATAAACCCAGGCAAAACCACAGAGCGCTACAGTTTTCGATGTTCATGTTGAAGGTCGCGGCGCCGGAAGACGCGGTGGTGGTGGCCGTGGTGCAGCTCGAACACCCGCGAAGACACCCACCGCGGAGGAATTGGACGCCGAGCTCGAGGCTTACGTGAAGGAAGTCAAGTAACGTGACATCGACAATTCGCGATCAGAATTTTAGACTAATAATCTCACGCGAAACAAATGTGTTTAACCACGCCCTCTCCTCCCTGAGCCCTCAGAAAATATCGTAAAGCTCAGTTCATCAAAACGGGCAATGAAAAATGTGTAAGAATTCAACCGAGGAGGATGGAAGGGAAAAAAGGCGCGGTAACGCGAACATGAATATCTTACGGTGTACCGTGTTCTAATTTCTTTGACGATATACGCCGTGTGTGCTCGTAGATTTAAAATACAAATAAGGAAGAATCACTGAAAAAAAAAAGAAAAAAAATCAATCCAACCCGAGGTTAGTGTACGAGTGAATATTTTTTTTTTGTTTTCCTAAACATTATTAAAACGAGACAAGCGAGAAGAAGAAACTGAATACAATGGCTATTGACTATATTAATAAAGACTATGCATTTTTGTATGTGTAATCCCCACCACCCCCTGTTTCCGGGCGTGTGCGATCACCGAATGATGAAAAACAAATACAATAATTCGACTTCGAAAAGTGTTTGAAAATTATTCTTGTGCGTGCACAGTTCCAGTACTGTACAGAACGTATGATCTTCCAGGCTACTGCGCGTACGCTAAATTATGACTACGTTAGAAAAATTCTTATACCATATAGAGACGGATAATGAGGCTGTGATGCATATAACTATCGTTAATGTTAAACACTAGTCACGGTACTGACGAATCCACGTTGCAGATAGCCCGAAGACGAAAGTGGAAACGAAAGAGAGAGAAAAAAAACGGAAAGAAAGACAAAGATAACGATGATGAAAACTTGATTGAACAAAAATAAAAGAGGTATCACTCTGTTCTCTCGACGAACATCTTTTTGTTTTTTCAACCCTCCCCTCGACAGAAACAATCACGAACGATCGTAGTTTATGAGAAAGCATTTATTTCGTCTAAATAATCATCTAACTTTATCATTACATTTATTTTGTACATGGATGCAAAAATATCTGCCAGATTCGCCGGTGAAACGATTTCTCGTGTGGGTCTGGACTGTCCCGTTCGTCCATCGTAATTTTGTGAAAATTATACAAGATGTACGACTATACACTGCTAAAATGAGATCTAGGGTATAATACGAAAAACGAAAAATTTTTGCACTTATTTTGTTATGGTAAACCTAACGATACGGACGACGCGTCATGTTACTCGGTGAATCTAATTCTGTATTTACTCGAATTTTGAGGATTCGTCATCTGCGTGTGTGATGAGTTTCAAGCTTGTTTACTTCTTAGTTTTTTTTGTTTGTTTCTTGCTACGATGAAATTACTGGAATCCAACACCATAATAAAGAGAGAAAATCCAAGACGCGGGTATTTTTTATCTGTCAAACGCACACATACCGGGACTTTTGGTAGTAACGGATAGGGAAGAGTGGCGCATAAAGAGAGGGGGAGAGGTACGTAAACCGGCTAATCGAGGAGAAGAGATTCAATTAATCGAGCCGCTTATAATCGCTTTAGCGTTCGCTTCTTTTCCTTCAACATCTTCTTTTTCTCCGCCGTGAGTTTTTTGTCTCCCGCGTGTTTCTTCGCTAACGGACCATCGACCACGTTGGAAGCGCAACTCTCAAGACCCGCTTTGCTTCCTTTTCCACCGCCCTGTGACAAAGCAAAAAAATCTTTACTTCTTTCCGTATAACGATCGTAAAGGTAAACGCCGGATTTCATTTGCTTACCTGCGCGTGGATCTCGGTCATCATCTTCGCTCTTGCCGAATAATCATCGTACCTCTCCAGGAGCATTTTTCCCGCCTCCTCATTCAACGCGGATTCGGCGTTCGGCACGATCAGTAGGCACTTGACGGTCTGGAATGACAAAAATAAGTGTAATTTGGTTATTACTCGCAATTGAACGGAATGAAGTCAGCGTACACGTTGAAACTTACACATTGCTTCGTTATTCACCGTATTTGCAAATATCTCTGTCCGGATAAGCGGCTTTCTCAATGTTGGCTATTTTATGAGAGAGGTTTGTGTACGTTCACGAGGAAGCAATATTGAAGTTTCAATTTGAATGCTTTTTTACGGCTTTGTGATCGCGGTGGTGCCAAGCCAAGATGCTACGTCCTCGAATTTAGGAGAGGCGAGCCTTTTACCGATGCCAAAATATAATGATTTTTTATAAAGCTAAGTACAAAAAAACGAGCCTCACCTAAAACGAAAGTTGAGCAACTTTTTTTCGATGTATTTTTAATTTTATTATTTGCTGTTAGAAAAAATAGTATCCCATTTTTGAGACATCTTTCCCGGCGGATTATTTAATTCGAGCGCAATCATCGATTCCCAAAGCCAAATTGCCTCACTGTTTACGTTTTGTGTCCATAGTAACAATATTGTTTATGTTGTTTACATGGTGTGCTTTTACGACCTCTGTAATATTGACGAAGGTCTGTAAGACCTGCTAGGCTCTTATATTACGAATAAAGTAGTTTCAAATCGCTGTACCTTAATCCCTATGAGAGACTATCATATTTTTACATTGTAGACAATTCAAAAGGTAAATATACGTAAAAAAAAATCGTTCAGTTTTTTTCGGAGTGAAGCCCGTCTTCTGTGGTTTTGCCTAGTTTTTAATCATAGGCGTGGAAATGTCATGTAAAAGTACAACTTCGATGTTTCAAAGTGTTTGAAAAAAAATAATTCTGGGCATTTTAACGCAGTTTCTCATGGAAAATCGTGAATTGCATTGGAATTTAAACGTCACTGACCGCAATTAATATCTCCACGAGAGATATTGACTACTGATAAATTCACGATTTTCCCGTAAAAAACTCGAATATTTTAGACGTTGGTATCTTTTCTTCTCGAAGACAATGAAGTGGAACTCATGAAAACTTTAAAGTTAAGATATGCCTTTCGCGGAGAGCCGTATTTTGTAGGCGCATAAGCCGGGGCCCTTTTGTATTATTAGATTATAGTGACGCTTAATAGAAATAAGTAACAATCCATTATCATACCCAACGATAGACTGGAAAGAAAAATTACGCATACATTTTGTAGATAAAAATTTTTTTACATGTTCTCTGAGAAGTCGCGGTTACGAAAATTCTTCTGCTAGTCACATTTTTCTAAGTTTTATAATTAATATTTTCTTTAAACATTCGGTGACCCCCTGCTTTTATTGTCGTTACGGAATATTCAGAATGGTTACATGCTTAGAGCAGTTTACATTAGGAATCTAGAGTTATTTAGTATATAAATTATCAGATAGATATATGGCCAGCATGTCATCTCCATAAAGTGCTGCATAAATTAAACGATTTTTAAAGTCACAATTTTTAGTTAAAAGTTCGGTAACTTGGCCCGAAATTTAACCAGTATACTGGGATTCATTTTTACTTAATTATAGACGAAAATCAGTTAATCGTTAAATATTCGGGTTCGTGAAAAGAATACTTAAAGTTTTCATCGGGCATATGAAAACACTACCGGCGTAAAGTATCATTAAACTCGCCGAATTTTCGATTGGGACGAAAAGTTACACATGGTGACCGAAAGCGAAAGGGGATGTTTGAGGTATTATTCCGAAAATAAAAAACCAAGCTCCATTATGCTTCTATTCCAATTGTCAATTTTTTATTCACTTAGCGACCCTGAACGGGATCATCTATTTTGCAATTTTCTCATAAACTCGAGTATCATTTTTTTGGGAAGAGACGATAGAAATTTATCCTGAGTGAGACTCAAAAGGGTTTTTTTGAAAGTTCTTTGAAAATTCTCCTTTTGAAAGGATTTAACTCCAAATTAAGCATCTGTTTCAATTGTTTTTTCGGAAGGTTGTTCAGTGTTTTGTAAAGAAATGCAGTTTTCAAAAAAGTGCTGTAAGTCAAGAATCATGGGGTTTAAAATAAAGAATCTGGAGGGAAAGAATTTGTATTCAAAGAGATTAAACAGACTAGAATTAAATTTTATTTAATATTTTAGACGGCTTCCGGTAAAAAAACTGCGAGAAGTGTGACGATACTTTCCGCCGGTACCACAAACCCAAAAGAAATCAGCATCCAATTACTCGATGCTCGACCTTCCTTAAAAGAAAATACTTTTCTCAATAGCTGCCGACTTTCGCCACATTGCGATTTTTCAATATTTCATTTTCACGTAATACGGGTGGCCAAAGAATAGGCTCACCAAGAGAACGATATTTACCAAGAGTATATGTTTTATTCCAAGGTCGGATTTCCAATCTTTTTTCAGTGTATTCACACAGATCTCGCCGTTCTTGGCTACGTTGGGATGGAAGATTTTTGTGAGGAAGAACGCCTTGGGAGGACCCTGAGGAAAGTCTTTGCCAAGAGCGAGTTTAACTCTGAAGTACCCATCGGCATAAGGAGTACCGGCTGTGAATGTAAAAAAAATAACACAATAAGCACCAGTAAAAATATATCACCAATTTTGTTTTCTCCTCTGCTCTCTTCCTCTGATTTGTTCTTAGCGCTACATATCTACACTAACGTATATTATAACGTGTTTCATAATTTGCCTGAGAGCTGTTTCTACACTCCCTATTTTTCCAGAGCGTCGTTTCGCCTTAAGGATACCGACCCTTAAAAAATTTACCAAAAAACCGATTTGCTTCATACTTTCTTTCTATCACATCTCAAGAATGTTGCGTCCAAATTACGTTAATTCAGGAGAAGAAATACTATGGAGCAATTTTTTAGATCCGAGCCTTTTCAAAACGGTTGACACGATAGTTACATTTTTTAACCAATTAAAAAAATTCATTCTCTTTTTCATCATAGTTATCTCGTGAACTATCAATTTACAACCACCCGTTGTTTTCTTTTAAACAAACATTTTTGGCTCGTAAAGTTTTTTACAAAACATATTGAAACTCGTGGAAAAATGAATTAAATTGGTTTGTACAATTGTAATATGCTTGTACATGTCATTATCACACTCATATATTTGAATGATCTTGGACTTTCCAGATCGGATAATTCTACAGGAAGTTACATCTTATCAGCGGAGCAATGTATATCGTGCAACACTGTAAAGATTGCTATTTCTGATAGGAAAATCTGAATAATACTATTTTTTAAATCATCTTGTGTAGTTGAGGTATTTTCCAATAGACCTCGAAAGGTTTTACTCTGAAGGATTTACTTTACAGAAGAAAATTCTGAAGAAACCTTGCATATAATGGCCATTTTTATGAGAGGGTACTCTTAAAGTGATACCAGATATTGAGACGTAACGACTGGAAGAAAAGATCTCTGACCATTACTTCCTGAATATTCTCCTGGACTTAAGTTTTGTAAAAAGAAAAGAACATTGTTACCCATTAAGAGTTAAACGAAATCATTTCTTCCTGGCTTTGGAATCAACACTTGTTTTAGAAAAAACGTAAATGATATTTTTATCGAACGTGTTCAAAATTGCCCCAATAGTAATATCGCTCAGATATACTTTTGAAAATTTATCAATTAATAACTCTTGTTTGTCAACCCAATTATCAATAATTGCCTGAGACTCTGCCTCTTTTGCACTCTGGAGGTGTTTTTAGGCCATTGGAGCCTCGTAAAAAGCATCTTGTGTTAGTATTTCCTTTTCTTAGGATGCTTTATCAGGTGGAAAAGGTAAATAATATTTCTGCCGTATTTTACCAGGTCCTTCAATGACTGCTTGAATATCTGTGACGTCCTCTTCATTGAGAATAACGCGAATGCCTTCGGGTGGTTGAGCCGAAAGTTCGCTCATCTCCTTGGCGACTCGTCGTATTATCTGAGGCGACAGATTTTCCACGTTTGATATCTGCAAACACAGTCACATTTGAGGTTAAGCCCAGCGTTTAATTTTTATTTTTTTTTGTTCAAACGCTGAAAATGTAGGAAACGTGAAATGAAAAACGCGACTATAAGCCAGAAGAAGCCGTTGTTGACGAAACACTCGATTCGGCGTCTCGCCCCGGGTACGAAGAAAAAAAAAAAAAAAGCGGAGCCCCGCGCGAAAAATCTCGAGAAACGACTTACCGAGCTCATAGCTGTATTATTATTCTTTTGCCTGAACTTGAAAGCGTGCAAAAAATAACGCCAACCGTGCACATACACGCGAATTTCCGTTGACGGCGATGAGAGGAAAAAAATCTTTAACGTCACAACATCGGCACAGCATCGCCCGCAATAACCAACATTTTTGAACGCGGTTCGGGCTCCAATCGACGCGCTTCCCTGGCCGAGAAACGTAGTCTCGATAGCAAAGTCTTCAATCGAATGCCTAATTCGAAACAGAAATATTAATCCTCTCTCTCTCTCACTCCAGCTTCCGGTATCCTCGTATTTTTGGAATTTCAACGATTCTCCCGTATAAGTTTTGTACTGCTCGTTTCGCGCACTAACTGGCGTTTCTCGTCGCCCCCACTCGCGCCACCGCATCACGCCGCGCCGCTGTACACGAGATACCGAAATCACTCACCGCGAGCGCGAGTGCGCTGAAACGCGAGCCCCCGCGCATACATACGCACGATCGAGCAGTTACGAGATATCGACTGATTCCGCGAAGATAGCCCTTCGTTTTTCTCTGTCATCCCTCGATTTTATTAATACGCAGCAGGCGATTTAACGAGTACACTTTTCTTTCCTGTCATCAAATCAACGCGGAATACCGAGTTTGCGAATACCAGGCTTTTATTTTATTTTAATTTTTTTTCGTAATCTAACATGAAGAGATACGCGCTTCGCGAATTCTCATCGAGATAATATTTTTATATCCTCGAAGTTTGTACCGTCTTTTTTGCATCAAAGACACGCGCGATTAAACGAGCTCCTTTGATTCTACTCCGTATTCTCGAGGTGTGTGCTCGCAAAATTATTCGAAATGCCCGACAACGCGGCTACCGAAACGGTACGTCAATTCCAAACATTTATTACGCGTGTCTCGCTGGTTATTGTTTGTTGCTCATTATCGCCGGTCAGGCCGCTGATTATTACGTATCTCTCGTTATTTTCTTATACGTCAATTGATACGTACTTCTTACAAGTACAAAGTTTCGTAACTTTTTATTATGTACTTACGTTTACTTTGTAGCAGTTTCATTCCTTGTCTTTTATCATTATTAAAGGAAAAGTACATGAAGCAACTGAAGCGAAGGATGGAATGCTGGCGAGAAATAGTACTGCACTGCAACTCCATTTTGGTGTGGGAAAAATCCTGGTATCCTGGCCTGATACTCTTTCTCACCACATCTGTCTATCTGTAAGAGTATCAGATTTAGTAGTTTAACCTATCATCAACTCCTACCATTGAAAAGCCAATGAAGAACGATAGTCAGCACTTTCTGTAAAAACATCAAACGAATTTGCAGATTAAGCTTGAGCAAGGCTTCAGAGTCTTTCGTAGTCACAGGCTGATTTAGAATTGACGTTTCACTTGGCAGATTTGTTTGGCTACTAGAGCCGGCTTTCCTGACGGTTGTTGCTCTCTGCCTTCTGACGTGCGCGCTGGTAGACTATCTCGGGCCTCTTATTGCTTCCACGTTCTTTTCGTCGAGTGCGTGGAATGGCCAGAAAGAGCGAAAATTTGACGAAATATGTCAGACCCTCTCGACGACTATTTTACATTTGGAAAAGGAGTGGAAGTCAATCCTGAACGCTAGAAACAATCGACCGCACATCGTGAGTCTGATCGATTTTGTATCAACTTCATGATAATGGATTTGTAATTAATTCTGCCATGGTAGAGAGAAAGGGAGTCATCCTCAACAACGATCATTCTTTCAGTACTACGGTTCCATAACTCTGTGCTTGCTTCTGCTCGCTTGGGCCGGAAACACCGTGAACAATCTTTTCCTGATTTACCTGACGGGTGAGTCTTACAGAAGAATCGTGACGCAAGGAAATTTTTCCAAAGCGTATATAAGCAATATGCGTCTTTTCTTTTCGTCGCTACAGTTAACGGTATTCTCCTGACACCGGGGCTTCGTTACAAGTGCCGAGGGGAGAGGGCTTTGAAGTACGCCTTCAATTACATGATGCGTCGCAAATTGTGGTAATGAAGAAATCTTCTGATCATACCACGTTCACCTCGTACATGCATTACCTCTCGTTTATTCTCTCGGTTTCCACGCTCTTGTGATAACTTCAACTGGACTGAACTCACCAAAATCGTCGCGTCGAATCTAGCTTTTCCCTATTCTTTTTTTTTTTTATACGTATAGGTAAAGACGTGTGTACTTATAACTATCACTATTGTGACTCCGCCATTGGTGTTTAAGCATTCAACATATTCAAGATGATCTCAAATTATTTTTAAAATCACTCATGGTGTTACATTTCTCACGTCTTTTTGTTATCGAAAATTGTTATTGGTATGACCGCTGCTCTCTTTCCGCGACAAAAATAACGAGCGCGTGTCGCTGTTTAAAAAACGAACAGAAACGCGATCTTCCAACGATCGATCTACGAAAGGGAAGCAAAGAACAGCGACGCGTTTGCGTGCGAAGGTTGTGTGTGTGTGTATGCGTGTGTGTGTGCACGCGCGCGTGTGCTTCTGTGCATGTATGCATCTTTGTTTTTCCTTATCGAATATTTATACAAACGCATTTTAGCATTAAAGAACGTTAGATTCTCTAATTTATTTCCAGCGTAATCCGTACTACTAAAAAAAAATTTGTATTTTGCGTAGAGCCACGATAATAAAACGCAGAAAAAAATAACAATATACAACGTGTAAAAGCGAATAAATGATGAGCGTCTAATTGCACACGAAGAAGATTGCTAATCGGAGTTAACGGTGCTTCCATCGTCGCTGGACCCTTTGTTGACGGCTTGCTCGAGGAAATTCGTCAAGTTACTCGGCAACGTGCATTCCTCGCCGTCCGAGCTCACTTCGGAATCATCCACGTACTCTATCCGCGTTCTCGGTCGTGTTGTTACAACCATGTCGTGGCCATTTCTGTGGACAAGGCAGAGACGCTTGAATGGTGACTCGAAAAATCGATCGGTTTTCCGTGCATTACTTTGACGAAAAGAACGTCGGTAAATTAACGTTGGTCACAATAACTTCCAACACAGCGACATTAGTGACAGTGAGCGAGCAGCATCGACCAGGGCCAATACTCGGATGGATGACCACTTAGCGAAGTACTGGCTTGTGCGCCTATTACCCATCGGAAGACAATAATCCGCAAGGGTATGCAAAGAAACAAAAAACAAAACAATTTGGATTTTTTGCTTGGAAGTTATTCTGACAAAAATGATTTTCATTGAAGTTACTGAGACGTGCTCCGGACAAATCGATTCGGGAGTTGTGAGCTCGTGCGGCTCTACTGACCCATCGTTTGGACTTTTTGTTGGTGAGTCCTTCGATTTATCGAGTGAGCACGTCTCTTCACTGTGCTCGTAAAGCGTTGCCAATTTTTTGTTTTCAGGATATTCGAGAGTCGCGCGTTCTCTGCGATTGCTGTTGTACTTTATTCGAGAACGTATAACGCGTTTCTTGTTCTCCTCAACGAAATTTGTGCGAACACTTTCCGTCCCGTGATCCTGCGGTTGCGATGTTTCTCCGAGCTGTGTCGAGGAAGTTGACTGCTCGAGTCTCTCGCATTCCTTTCGCCTCAGACGATTCTTTATGTCCTCCAGCTCGGCCAATAGTCGACAAATTTCGTTGCTGTAACGCAACAACGCGCGTTCGCTTTGAACATCATTCACATAGAAGAATTGGATATTTCTTTACTTTTTCATTCTCAACAATCGGTCCGAAATTATGTTCTCCAGTTCCAGAGTCTCCAGAACATTGCAAACCTCGCTGTCCCCCTCGACGCATCTCTCGAGACTTGGACAATCCGCAGTATCGATCGGGACATAACGATTGTTCGCGTCTCTTCGTGCAGTGACGTTATCATGCAACGAATCCGACGATCTCACGCGGCCTCGAATCACTGACAATTTATTTCGTCAAGGAACGTACAGAAAAATTCTCGAGTATTACATATTTGTGGATTCGGGAATATATAATGCTCAAGGGAACTCTAATAATCTGTTTTATTATTAATGTTTCTAAACCATTTTATGCATTTCCAACTTCGTTTTAAGTTTTTCGTGATCAATTAAGGTATCAATTTTATAATACTTAATTTTTAAGGATTTTCGGGACAAATGACAAAATGCTACCATTGAATTCAAATTTATACAGTAAAACTTGTCCCGAAACTCCTTAAGCGACAAAATTACTCCAGAGGTCCGAAAAATAGCGGTGCTTAATATTTTTTTTTCTACTGAAAAAAGGTGTCTCGAAAATCTATTTAAAAAACTTTATTATACACATTTAAGGGCGGGGTAAGGTTAATTCGGTGAAAATAAAGCATATTCTCAAGAATTTTTTTAGACGATACAGGTAATGCTGGTTTATTTAATTAATTTCCATATAATAATACAACATCTGAACTATATTTTCCTAAATTTTCATTGCAAAATATTGATAAATAAGCCGTTGACAGCAAATCTCCGCAGGCGCCTCGAAAAAAAGTTGTTTTGCGGTGTACTCGTATAACTCGTCACTGGATCATCGGAAACAAAAAAATCAAAATGCGTTTATTAGGTGAGATGTTTCTCGAGGTAACGCTGCCGAGTTTCTTTTTTATAATTATTTTTTATCGTACAATAACAAATTTGCCGATTTTTTTTAGCGAAAATCGCGTTCTTGACTTCCAAGTGCTACCGAAAATGAAAAAATCGATAAAAACAAAAACTCGGCAGAGTTACCTCGAGAAACATCTCACCTACTAAACGCATTTTGTTTTTTTTTTGTTTCAGATGATCCAGTGACGAGTTATAGCGTACACCGCAAAACAACTTTTTTTCGAGGCGCCTGCGGAGATTTGCTGCCCACGGCTTATTTATCAATATTTTGCAATGAAAATTTAGGAAAATATAGTTCAGATGTTGTATTATTATATGGAAATTAATTAAATAAACCAGCATTACCTGTATTGTCTAAAAAAATTCTTGAAAATATGCTTTTTTTTCACCTTATTAACCTTACCCCGCCCTTAAGGGGTTACGTGGGTTTGAAAATTCCAAAAAATCCATTTTTAAATGTTATTATCTAATAGTACAAGATGTCTAGAATATTCTCCTAAAGTTTTAAAAGTCAATCGGAGTAAAAGCCGAGGAGAGAGAGCCTTTGGGAATTCCCCCCGTTGGGAAAGACCGACCGGGAGTGACGCAGGTATACGCATTTTTCTCAAAACACTATTTTTGAAGACGGTGGACACGATTTCTAAAAAACTAATGCACCGATCTTATTGAAATTTTGCACACTTCTTCAAAATAGCATTGACTAGTGATTGAACGAAGGTTTTTTTTCGATTACAACTAATTTTACAAGGCTATACGTAGTGTAAATTGTACAAAAAATTGAACTATTTTGCATACAACTCTGCCAAAAATTCAAATTTCAATTTTTTCAAAAATCCTTCGTTCAATCACGAGCTATACTTATCTACTAACAGAAAAAATTTGGTTTTTTAATTTCAGATAAAGCTATCATGAGTTATCCCGACTACCAGGACACTTTTTTTTTGAGGGCTCTCCGGAAACCAGGTCCCACCGGCTGAATTTCCCAAATTTTTGGATGAAATTTTTTTTAAATATTATTGAAATGTTGCTCTTTTATGTGCTTAACATTTTGAATAAAATAATTTATATATTATATTTAAAAAAAATAGAGAAAATATGTTTTTTTTTGCTTCGAAACCAACGTAACCCCTTAAAAATATGCCGTAACTCTCTCGACGCGTAAACCGATGCGCGATTAAGTGGTCACCCATCCAGGTATTGGCCCAGGCCAATGTGGACTGACATGCGCGATGGCTACAATCTAAAAACAAAATTTCAAACTAGTCATGAAAAACCATCGTTCGCGATATTTGCTTACGACACAGAATCTACGCAAGAACATTGAAAATATACGATTTTACTTTCTTCAACTGAATTTCGAAATGCGCCTTTTTAAAATTCTATACACATTTCTCATATATGTGTTCTGCATAATCGCATATAGGCTGGTATATACGTATACATGGAGCATCATTCAAAAACCTCAAAATAGTGCTTACTTGAGTCCAATGCACCGGAAGTATTGCTTTTATTCAGTGATTTAAGAGACGGGGTGTTACTTCGGAGACGAGAATTCAGCCGTGCGACATTCTGCAGCAACGGTTTCGATCCTTTTCTATTAGACTGCCGATAAGAAATGAATAATCGGAAAATTGTTTCACCGATCGCGGCAAGGGTTCGCTAACTTTTCAACAACTTTTACATCTCTAGTAAATCGTATTATCTAGTATAGTTTCGGTTATTATTTGCAGGGTACGCGTAATTGAAAATTCGTAGTATTTGGTCTATAGATTCGCGGGGGGGCTTCCCTTGTAAATGAGTCTCTTCGTTTTGCAATAGTTCGAAAATATACAATATTCGTATGAACCGCGAAATGGCGCGGATTTTGCTTTCGAGATACCCAGGCAGCAATTGCCAGATAGTTGTCCGGAAGTTGTCTAGTTGGGCATCAAATGTCCGTTTGGAAGTTAACTATAAGTTATCATGTGTCCAACAATTATCTTTTTGGAAAGTTGTTAAGGGATCAGTACAGTGTAGAAATTTCAAAAAATCGATTTTTTTTTGCATTATCCGATACTATAAACGGTTATAACCATGGACCGGGCATCGCCGATTGATCGTAAGTAGACAAGTTATATGAAAATTCCGCACTCGAAACTTTAAACACGTTTTTCTCGAAATGTCGTTTTTCAAAACGGTGTACACTCTCAAAGGAAGAGTTTTCACGCTAGCCGTCTCAAATTTTGACACAACATTCTTCAAGCCATTCTTCATCTTGCTATGGAAGCTTTTTTTTAAATACCCATATTTTTTTAACGAAAAACTGTCGAAAAAATAGGCTAAATTCGATCCTTTTTTTCAAACCGCCGACATTTTGTCAATTTTTATTTAAAAAAACCTCGATAGCAAGATAGCGGCTTTCGTACTGATTAATAATCTTTTTACAAATTTTGTTTCACATAATATTTACGGCCACAACCGTGTACACGGTGAGAATTCCTTTTTTTCGAAGACATTTTCAACCGTTAAAAAAACGTAAATAAAAATAAAAATAAACGTTTAAAAATTTATTTTCTGTTCTTGACGAGTGCTTTTATTTGACATAAAAAAAATCAGACTGATTAGCGTGTTTTATCCATCGAAAAAAAAATCGCGAAAATCAGCTATTTTTCGACCCGTTACACTGTGATGATCCCTTAAGGCGGGCAACCTATTTAGATGCTTCAAAAAATACATTTTTTTTATTTCATGAATCGTTAGCAAAATATCTTAAGAATACACCCGGAAAATTTTAAAACGACCCAGATAGACAGTCATGATTATCACAGCGTGCATACAATTGATGAAGCAAATTTTACAGCATATTGGCTACATGTTGTGATGCAAAGCCATGAACTCATTTAGTATCATGCATTTACAAAACATTTTGATCTTAATATGTCGTTTATAAATGCATCGTGCGTTTAGAGCACGTCGAACTCATATCGCTGTGCTCACGTGTCCGCAATTAATATCCGCAAATTTTACATCATATTGAAGTCATGTGTAGACATTTTGGTGTGTACTCACTATGGTAACATCAATTGCTCTCATGAATTGTACTCTACATGAACGCAATTTCGTTTACGTTGGTGAATACATTTCATGAGCTCATTCAGTACCTTGGATTTGAGATACATCGTGACTTAAATTTGTCGTTTCGAAATGCATCATCCATTGACTACAAGATGAACTCATAAGAGGACAAATTTAAATTCTGCAATGAATATTTGCAGATAGACGTCATATGGTAGTGATCCAATGATTTTTGTTGGTGTATTCACTGGGTTAGCACTGGTAGTAGACATGCCATGCAAGCAATATGACGGCGATATGCATATTTCTCAGTGATACACCCCATGAGCGCAATATTCCGGTAAAATGCATGTTTCTCAGTGATACATTCTATGCCGGCGATATGCATGTTTTCAGTGATACATTCGATCAGCACAATATGACGGCAATATGCATATTTCTCCGTGACACATCCCATGAGCGCAATATGACGGCGTTATGCGTGTTTCTCAGTGATACATTGTATGACGGCGATATGCATGTTTCTCAGTGATACATTCGATGAGCGCAATATGACGGCGATATGCATGTTTTTCAGTAATACTTCCTATGTGCGCTATACAACTGCGGCAGTAAGTACGATATAGTGAAATAAAATTTCAATAACAATTAATTTCTAAGAATTTGGTGTTTTTTTTATTCAAATGGATGTATTGTACCTTCTTCAAAAATTGAACATTTTTTCATCATTCCTTTTAATGCATCTGGGTGGCTTTCTTACATCAGTAAAATATTTAGCAAGGACAACAAGGTATTCATTTTATATGATACATGTAATAATAAATGAAGTTATTCGTTTATTTTTATCATCATCAAAAGCCTTGAAGTCGTAAAACTATAGAAAGAATACGTAAAAACGTGTGTTATTTTTACTGCCTAAATGGGCAAAAAAAATTCAGTAGTCAAAAAGAATTGATTTTCGTTGCATTGCAACAATGCAAACTTCAACGTTTTCCCACTTATTGACATTTTTTTTAAATGATAAAAGTAAGGAGCGAAAAATAGGAAATTTACACAAGTGATAGGATGGTTAGGTAGGTAGCGAGCTTAGCTCTAGAATTAGAAGACGTAGGTTCGAAACCGAGGCTAGACAAAAACTTTAGTGAGGCAGAGAACACGTTTTAATCAAATTATTCTATATGCAGCAATATAAGGAAAGTATATGGAAACGAAAAATACTACCAGAATTTTTTTTTATTCATAATTTGTAGACTTATTAATTTTTTCATTTCGGGCACAGATCCGACCGCCTGTACAGTGTCGTAGTACGGGTTACGCCCTCTAGCGTCCATATAAGCACAACAATTGTATCATGTCATGACGCCAATATGAGCTTCATATGAGCACTACAATTTTGTCACGCCGTGACACCCATATGAGCTCCAAATGAGCACAACGTAGTTGCGTCACGCCGTGACGCCTATATGAGCTC
This sequence comes from Ophion ventricosus, assembly GCA_963932345.1. NCBI lineage: Eukaryota > Metazoa > Arthropoda > Insecta > Hymenoptera > Ichneumonidae > Ophion > Ophion ventricosus. The sequence goes on along the minus strand of OZ010715.1, from coordinate 15,040,660 downwards.
CATATGAGCACTAAAATTTCTTCACGTCGTGACGCTCATATGAGCTCCATATGAATACAACATTTACGTCATCCTGTGACACCAATATGAACCCCATATGCACTCCCTTAGTGTTGAATATTCGTGATCCGATTTTGATAGTGCTGATGAATTCATTGTATGCATACTCGCGTGAGAGCAACTTTGCTTTAATTGGATGTATTATCATGAATCGTCATGTGATGCAAATATGACCTGAAGGTGAGCACTCATAAGCGACACATAGCTGTGTTAATTTCTATGCATCATAGATAATGCCCATATGATGCCAATATGAGCTAAATGTGTCTATCTGGGCGATATTCGGATTCCTTCTAACGGTATGTATATAAATGATAAAGACTCTCCGCTCGACTCCCAAGAGCGCTCAGGTATCCACGAGCGCTCAGTTAGGCAGTTTGTTTGGGTTTGTTTGGGTTTTCATAACCCAAACAAACCCAAACTCGACCGTTTGGCGATTAGGTCCAAAAAATCTCAATTCTGGGTATAAAATAATCGAGATAGCGCCATTTCTTGCTGCTATTTTATTCAACGAAGGAAATTCAGCCCTACTCATGGTTATGAATGAACTACAAATCGTAGTTGGCCGGCAGAGCTACGGATATGCCGAGCAAATGAATCAAATGCGCGTGGCTCGGCAAAATAGAAAAAGTTTATTAGAGACAAAAGAAGCTCGAAAAGCTCGTAAAGAGGAAATGCAAGCTTCAAATGAGGTGCATGAGGAAGAGGAAAGACTGCTGTGTGGTGCTGGAATCGCTGATTAATCGGTAAGACACTTTATCATTTGATTAAACACATTTGACTTTGAGTTTTTCGTTTGTGAAACTTTAAACGTGTTTTTCTCGAAACGACATTTTCTCAATTTGCGAGAATCATAACTCAAAAACTAATTGATGGATCATCTTCAAATTTGGAACACGTTTACATAATATAATTTGTTAAAACATGAACCTAAAGTTGGAAAGATTAGATTGTTTAAAACATATTTGTTATTGCAAAATGCCAGGAAAAAAACTGCTAAAAATCGATCATTTTTTTTCAAACACGGTCCAACATTCAATTTTCGATTTTTTTTTCAAAATTTAGATTCATGTTCTTAAAAAACATCTCAAGAGTGTATAAAAATTTGTTGGACTATTTCAGATGCGAATTGCGAGCTGCACAATTCCCGCAAATCGACAACGACGATGAAGACACGCCAAGGGACACATCGGGTAACACCTTAATTAATGCATGAAATTACTTGAGAACATTACCAGAGATGTATGAAAATATGAATAAATTATTGTCAGAGTTGCGGAAATTTCCGTTTTTTTTTTCACAATAAAAAAAAAATCCAAACATCATCTAATTTTCGGTCTCCTAAAGTGGTTGCCTGCCTTAACTTCAAGGTAACCGTAGGGCGGACATTTGGTACCCATTGAACTGACGAACAACTTTTTAAAAATTGTTACTCAGGTACGCATATATTTATCGTGTTTCCGGTGAGCGCCTCTTCGGATTGGACTCTTTTCGTACTCTTTTCTAGTCACATTTCTCATAGATAATTAAATTTTTTGTTTAGGAAAACCAACGCATCAGACTCTAGAGAATTCACTGGGGTAGAGCTTGACGATTTTTTTTCCTAAATATCATTAATCTCTGGGGAATTTCAGACCGAAAATATCAGCTATCCTAGCCGCGCGCGACTGTCACATGGTACATCTTCAATTGCCCCAACCAGCAATTTTCTAAAAACTGCCCGAAAGTCTTCCAAATGGGTACAAAATGTCCGCCCGGAGGTTATCTTCAACTTGACAACCGTCCAAAAAAGAAAACTTTTCGACACATGATAATTTATAGGTAACTTTTATGCGAACATTTTGTACCTATTTTAAGACTTCTGGACAACTTTTTGAAAATTACTACCTGAGAAAGTATATATTTTAAACGTTGGTATGCCACGCTGCTCAGAGTGGCACACCAACAAATTACAATGGACACCTGAAAATCCGAATTGTAGATACACATAGTCTTGAAGTCTTTGTAACGTTTGCTATCCTGCGAGTCTCTCTCGAGCAACATGTCCTCGAGTTCCTCGTTACGTCTTCGAAGCTTATAAATCAAACTTGCGGCAGCTTCGTGCACGAATCTTCCAAACTGACGATTCTGCGGAGTCAATTTGCACCGGTTGGCTACATTTATTTGCGACGAACGGAAAGAAATAAAATATCGCGAACGGTACTTTTTGCGGATCTGTTTGGGCGCACTCGATGTATTTATCTTTGCGACGTAATTCATCCTCCAATCGGCGAATTTTAACCTTTAACAATTGATTCTCATCCAGAGCCAGTGCCAATTGCCTCTTCAGACAAAGTATATCGGATTGGAGTTCCTCCTGCAAATTTTTCATGCACCGCGTTGCTTCTCACGATACGGACATTCACAAACGACGAAAAATAATTTTAAAAAACTCTAATAGCACCTGACTCTTGACAGAGGATATCCGTCTCATGACGTTTCGACATTTATGACCTCAACGTCATCGCAGCGAATCGTGGGGCTTTCTCCTGTGCCTCATTGGACACAATTTTTACTTCGTGGGATATATGTACTACTGAATTTTATAAACAATACTCGTGTTTGAGAGAACTGACGCGATTTTGTTGTATAAAGTTAGACAATTTTGCGCTCGATTCCACCATATCATCGAAACGGATAAAATAACATCTCTGAGCATAGGTTTACCACATAAGGGGTGTACAATTTCGGGAATTAAGAAATTCCCATACGGGCAGAAATGAATTTCACGTGTCAACTGTGACAGCCGCTATTGTGATAATTGCGTTGTTAAAAGAAAATGTTTGATATTTTATTTTAGAATTGATCTTTTGTGATATTAAAATCGAATATGAAAGGACTTTTCTTTGAAATAATTCTAAAGAAAATTATTAATTGTTTTTATATCACGATAATTCAAATTGTAGATGTTGGCGCGAAATGTCACTCTATCGGCGCTGATGCATGTGACGTCACCGCGCGAACGCGATCGAATAGGCTACGTCACGAATTCAGTCGTACATAGAATGTCAGTTCTTACGGGCGGCCTGAAGACAAGTATTCTGCGAACCAAACTGCCGCGTGGCGGTGTGACGAGCGAAAAGCTGTCAGGGCTGGGGGGTACCGTAGATCAATAAACTTAGCCGCCGACTATGCACATATCGAATTCTTTCCTATGCCAATCGATTGCTAGTCGTTTGTTAGTGTTTGTTAGACGAAATCCAGCGTTTGTTAGACTTAATTTATTGAATAATACGAAAAACAAATTTCATGTCAAAGTTAGCCGCAAGAAAATGGTCTTGTAATGATTTCGAACTTTTCTTCGTAACCAATCGATTGTTAGTCGATTTTTATCGTTTGTTAGAGCTTAATTTTTATTCAATCGTGGAAAAACTTTTCGGCCCCGTAGCACGCTGCAAGCCGCGTTAAGTTGGCAGCATGGCCACGAGGGCCGAGTACGGCTTTGCCCATCTACTCCTCAATTTCAGCAAAACAATGATTCTACTTATCCTACTCGATTGTTAGTCGTTTGTTAGTGATTGTTAGTCAATTTTCATCGTTTGTTAGAGCTCAATTTTCATTTAATCGTTGAAAATCGTACTCGGCCCTTGTGGCCATGCTGCCAACTTCACGCGGCTTGCAGCGTGCTACGGGGCCGAAAAGTTTTTCCACGATTAAATAAAAATTAAGCTCTAACAAACGATAAAAATCGATTAACAATCAATAACAAACAAATAACAATCGATTGGTTACGAATAAAAGTTCGAAATCATTACAAGACCATTTTCTTGCGGCTAACTTTGACATGAAATTTGTTTTTCGTATTATTCGATAAATTAAGTCTAACAAACGCTGGATTTCGTCTAACAAACGACTAACAATCGATTGACATAGGAAAGAATTCGATATTTGCATAGTCGGCGGCTAAGTTTATTGAGCTGTCTACCGTGGCCCCGTTATTGTCGCCACGTAAACTAACCCACCATGCGGCGCTAGTAGTCGCCCGCATGACCCCCAGTCCAGTCGCGCAGCGTCTGCATAATTTGCATTCGACGCGTTTGGATAATTCATTATTTAGATTAGAATTTAAAAGTATATGTGTATATGGGGAGGGATGCAATATTTACACTTGTTGAAATATGATGTATTATAAAAATATTTATTGAACGAAATAAACAGATAACATTATTCTTTTTTAAATAATGGACTAGTCACGTTGTACAATGTTTTGCAATTTTTTTCTTGTCGAGATTGCTTTTTTTTTGTTCTGCGTTGAGACGTGCAGAATATTGCTGCATCCGCTTCCGGATCTTTTGGTACATTGAAAAAATGCGATTTTTCCTTGTTTGATTGATAACCTGACGTGCAGCCAAGGACACGCAAATATCCACTTGGTCCACGCGACGAAAAAGATGACGAAATAATACGGAGAGGCGCTTTGCGGAGTGGGGGTCATGCGGGCGACTACTAGCGCCGCATGGTGGGTTAGTTTACGTGGCGACAATAACGGGGACACGTTACGTTAAGGCCAAGTGTCACACCGACCGAGCGGCCATGAGTGCGAGAGAGATAGCTGATTTGCAGATTCCCAATGATTTCTGAAACGGTTGATTTTTGGGAAAAAAGAAAAGAAACACGTTCCGCTCTGTTGAACGACGTACAGCCGCTTTCTCTTCTTTTGCCCGAAATATGATCCGTCTAGGAGAAAACTTGGCAGTAGGATTTTTACCGACTGGACTTGTCACACATGGCCTTAAGAGAATTTATCCCAGTGTCAGCCCTCTGGTTGGTACTGAGGAATTGACGGTTCCAAAGAATCTCGTCCTTCCGGAAGTGTTTTTCGCACACCGCTCTCCCTGCTTTCACACAACTGTCGGATCGCTTTACTGCGTCTTTCCATAACTTTAAAGCTTCTGGATCTCGGGGTATTGTAAAAAAATGTACTTTTTCGAGGTTTGTCGAAGCCAAAGCGTACCTCGAATCGCAGCCGGGTACAATGCACGTTGGCATAATCGTAAAAATAATTACACCATATTATGCACAAAGTAACAGTTAACAAAACTTAACAAAACAACGTAACAAAACAACTTAACAAAACAACGTAACAAAACAACTTAACAAAACGATGATTCAACAACAAAATTTAACACGATTTTTTAACCTCAAAACCTTGACAACTGACAGATGTAGTAAAGTCAAGTACTCGATGAGAATATAAGTGGCGCCACGTACAGAGCGCTAAAGAAACTACAGAATGCGGACAGAATGCGAACCGGGCCTAAGTATAGGGAAAGTAGCACCGTGTCACCCCCCTGATCGGCACCAACGAATTCAGACGTGCATAGAAGGCCAGTTCTTACCGGGCGGCCTGAAAACAAGTATTCTGCGACCCAACTGCCGCGCGGCGGCGTGACGAGTGAACAGCTGTCACGCCGTTGGGGCGGAATGAGACACCTTATCTCTTACACATTGCGGATCGAAAACACGCTTGAGCTAAGAGCCTGTGATCGAAACCAACTTGCTTGATTTTTTTTCAGAAAAATAATTTATATGAATAGCTTAAAGCATTTTGGTGCAAACTGAAGTTTATTAAGACAATTTATTTAAAAAAAAACAAATTTCGGAAGTACAGACCACTTTTTTGGTAGCACGAGGGACATGAGCTGTGCGGGGAGTCGGATGTTCAAACCCTAATTATTTCATTTTTCTTCTCCTTCCTTGTTCTTCTTTCCTGGAATCTAATTATTTTTATATTTTCGTCCGGTAAAATAAATTAAAATTATCATGAAATAATAAATTAAATCAACGCAAGCATAAAAATATTCAATCAACCCACTCTCAGTTAATTTTATTTCACGTGTGCTTATTATATAATAGCATGTAGTAGGGGAAAAATTAGTATCAGAGATTGCCAATTTCCAGATAAGAATCCAGATAAGAAGCTAAAATTTTTCAATGGAAACCACCGGAAGGTGGTGGGTTTCTTCCATCAGGAGGGGGCGGATGTATTGGAGCGGGAGGGTGGGATGGAGGAACAAATTAAGGGGTTTTTCAACTGTTAAAACGAAAAAAAATGAATGTTCCTTTTGATAAGGTTGAGAAAAATAGAAAAAAATGTATTCAATCTTTTTATCCAAATAAATTTTTAACAATGAGCCTTTTTTCACGACTGTTGTAGTTGGATCACCCCTTCAAACAGGATTTGTCTGGTGCCTAGCCGAAGCGTATCAATAAAAACTATTTTACAATAAATCTTTGATTTTCATCAAAAACAAAAATAAATAATATCTTTAAAATAAATAAAATAAATAAAATAAAAATAAATCTTTCATTTTTAACAACAAATAAAAACTATTTTACAAAAAACTTTGATTTTCATCAAAAATAAATAAAATCTTGAAAATAAATAAAGTTTCTAAATAAAGCTTCCATAAAAAATTGGATTAACTAGAACATTTTATGTGAGCGTGTATATGTAATTATAGAGATTAGGATCCTCTGGCTCGTCACTTAAAAAGTATTTAAAGCGACTCCAAACCCTCTGTGTGATATGCACGAACACATAAATTAGGTTGTGGAGAGATCAATCCTTTGGTTTCTTAAATCACCTGAGAAAAATAAAAATGTATTGGGTGTGTAACCATTTGAGTGCATCCAAAAGTGGAAAAAATATTCAAATAAACATGCAATTTTAGAGGCACTTTTTATGGAAATATACAGGGAAAAACAAAAGGTTGATTGACTCTGCACATGTGCACCACTCATTGATGAGATACTTTGAGTAATTTTCGCAATGGTTTTTCGCTGGGTTGGGTCCGCTTACGATTTGTTGCGTCTCGCATGTCCCGGGATTTCCACTTCAAATGATTAAATAAATGCATGCGAATGAGCAGCTTAATGATAAATTCGCGGTGAGATGCGCATTGCCCGCGTCGATTGGCCAAAAGTCAATGTGATTTTAAACTACAGCACTGCTGATACATTTTCCGAGAACTTCTGAAATACCCTTCAAGTGTCATACTTTTTGGATTTTTACTACACGGAGAGAATTAAATGTTAAAAATTACCGTGCAGTAACGGTAACCAGATGACAACCCTGAAACTTCGCTTATTATTACTGAGTAAAACACAGATTTTCACGAAAATAAAATAAAATTTCTTCTTCAGATAGAAAATTTTACCAGATTTTCTAGTAAATTTTGATGTGTAACGAAATACGCCAAACTTAAATTTAAAAAATATATAATATCAGCGAAATTTTACTGTGCATTTTATTATTTTATACCTTTCAAAAATGTCTATAAAAAAGTATCGTCTTTATAACATTTATTTTAAGATTTATTATAAAATTTAATGAGTGTTATAGGAAAATGTATTGTGCTCTCGGTAAAAATTATTTTTTTAAAAAATTTTAGCTACGTATTTGAAGTTTTCTGTAACGTGAGTTAAAAAAAAACTTGTCGCATACGAATTATTATACTTTTCTCACTTGTCACCACATTGAAATATATCACGGTAATTTTTACCGTGAAATTCACGACAAAAATTACTTTTTAATTCTCTCCGTGTATAAAAACTTTATATGTCGTTATAATAACTTTTAGAAAATCCTCCGTAGGAACTCGCAACGAAACGAGCTCTTGACTTTCGCGGTTTTCAAAAGCTCTCCAAAAAATCAAGAGATCGTTGGTTTCCTGAAAATATTTGGCGAGCTCTGGGAAGATCACAGGCCACGCCGACAGCCTGTAAACATCAATGAAACGGGGCGTATATAGTGGGGATGTCGTAGGATTCCTGCACACACCCTTCTTACGACCCCTCCCTCATCCCCTTGACCGCGAGGATCCCCTCCCGGAGCGTCAACATATACATGAGTCACAAAAGTGTAGTGACAGTGCGAATAAGTCAGCCGTACAGTACACACCCCACTCGTAGAGCCGTTTGGAGGTTTGCCATCCATCGGGCGCAATCTTATTGCTCGACATACGCACACGTTCATAAACTCGTGCCTATATATCTATATCAACATATATATATATACATATATGCGAAGCTCGAGAAACGAAAACTCCACCGTTTTGTTTCTGCGGAAGAAAAACGACAAGGATGACCGAAGTGAAGAAAGATGACGTCGTGAAGATCCTTCACACTTATCCTCTCTGTCGCGTAAGTGCAGAAGATCGTTTGTTCTTTTTCTTTTTTCTTTTTCGAAACGCGCACTCGTTGATGAACGAAGGGAATCATCCGAGGGTAGTAAACAGAGTCGATCTGATTGATCAATAAAAGAATCCGAGGCAGCGAAACTACCCTCTCGTTTTAATCGATGACACACTGGCAAGGCGTATCTCCGAAAGTGCAATGCTTTGTGTTTGTTTGGGTCAATGAAGATCGTGAACTTGTGTGGAGTTTCAAGCTCGTTTACATACCGTTCGATGCAGAATTTTAGTTCCTCCGGAATTAGCCTTTAGGTATTATACATATATTGAATCTTTAGGAATTTTTTGAATTTTTTTTTTTTCCACAAAACACCAAAGCTGAAAAATAGTTTCAATGTATGCAATTTTACGTGCGGTTAGATGGGCAAGACATTCACGCTACGAGTGCGGTCATTTTTTTGACAATTTAGCACCAAGATAAACCATTTCTAACAACGGATTAACGCAAACTAAATCTTTGTAAGCGTTTAGAAGAAATAACCATCTTGCCCATCGAAAACCATATATATATATTCAATATTGAACCATCAAGGTTTGATCAAAGATTGCGAATCTTTTCAATCTTTTAATCTTTTCAATATTTTTAATGGTTTTAATGTAATAAACGTTTACGACTCTTTCATAATAATCATGTATAATGTTATACTTCTTTAAGCTGATAGTAACATAACAGTTTTTTTTTCACGTAAAGTATGAAAATTCATAATTTTCTCCTTTAATTGTATATTTTATGAAAACTTAGCATCTAAAGAATAAATTTATACCTCGCATGCATATTTTTTTAGGTTTATTGAGAAAAAAAACTCATAAACCCTAATTTGTCTCAACTGGACCGCTCCAACCTCTTTAACATTGGTCTTGTGGAGCACGTTGGTTCAACGTATTTGTGAACAATGCATTCAGTATGGAAATTCACGAAATATTACACCGGCGAACATGAATTTTAAATTTCGTTTTTGCGAGCTCGATTTTCTTAATCTTCGGTTTTTAAAGAGGGAAACATTTATTTTTCCGTAGAAGTTTGATTTGTTACTAGGAGAACGATATTATGGAATGTGATGCAAAAAGTAACTTAATATACGATAGGTGTTCAGGTCAAGTAAAATAAACCACGGCGTTTTACACGTCTTTATTTTCAAGTAAAATAATTTAGAGAAAAAAATCGAAAAAACAAAATAAAGTTTGCTCTTTATTTGTATTATTAAATTCACTGTCCCGAATTAATCCTCAAGTTCAATCTTCCATAATATTGTTGCTGTTCCCCTTCACTTTCGCTCACTCTTACCGTCCTCAATTGCTCAACCGGATAAACAAACATTTGACGTTGAACAAGTCGTATACCGACCGCGAAACTGTACAAAAAATAGTATTTTCAAAATATATCTTTATTCTGAAACCATCGAGATCAAATTGACTAAATGTAAGTGACAGTTTGTTTTCTTTCCCAAATAAAAAATCAGAAAATGGAGATTTTAATCCACGCTTGGATTTTTGCATAAACTTCCGAATAGCTGTTACCTCCGATTTAGGTAAAATTTTGCACAGGCCTTCTTTTTGGCGCATCGCAATAGTTTTCGAAATGTCGAATTTTAAAAAATGATAAATTAACGCGCATGTATATTAATATTATAGCGCGCTACTGCTATCCCTACTTTATGGACATGATCTTCACAACAAACCCACAAAATCCAAACAAGCACAACCAAGCCCAAACAAACCCTATAAAACCCAAACAACACAATTAAGCCTGAGCAAACCAAACAAACCCAAACAAAAACATACCCGACACGAGGACGAACGTTCATGATCATTTCGATAAAGTAGGACGTCATGATATAGATGTATGCGCGCGTGAATTTATAAATTTTCAAAATTCAGCATTTCGAAAACTACCGCAATACGCCAAAAATCCATTTAGAGTGATTTATATCAGCAAAAAAAAACTATCTGTTCGGAAGTATACAGCCGGATTATTTGTCCGCCGTTGTTATTGGAAAATGAGCTCCGTTTACAGAACTATTGCGAGTTGCGAGCTATACTGATGCGAAAGGGAATGAATGCTTTGTCGTGACCACGACGCGCTTCACCGCTATGCGCGGGCTGCGCCCCCGCGCTTCAATTCGTCGACTCTCCTTCCAACCGACGCGTTATTTCGCGCCGCTTCCAAAAAATGATCTCGCGCTTGTATCCTTTACAGAAATGCGACATGACGGATGAAATGAAGCAGGAGGCGATGGACCTGTGCGTCACCGCGGCAGAAAAGTATGCGGACAATTACGAGAACGTGTCGCGGATGATAAAGGAAACGATGGATAAGAAATTCGGCGCGTCGTGGCACACGGTCGTAGGCGAGGGCTACGGCTTCGAAATTACTTATCAGCTCAAGCATCTTCTTTACATGTATTGCGCCGGTAATTTGGCTATTTGTATATGGAAATCGGTTTAGCCTGTGGGACTTGCTGAAAGAAAAGAGAAACAAAAGGCAGAGAGGAATTCAATGAGTCAATATTTTAATTTTCACGAATCTCGTAAGTTCATCGATAACGCAAGAGATACGAAGGAAAATTCTGTACCGAGAGACCAAAGATTATGACAAATATCAATCGGTATGTTCGTTTTAGCTACATTTTCATCAGATACAGTATAAGAAAGTCGACAGGTGTAAGGAGTGTAGAAAAGTATAGCTAAAACGAACATACCAAATGTGAATAACTTGTAATGATTCAGTGTGCGAACAGATGACGTCGCGAATTCCGCGGTCGCGCGTCCGGTATAACTTCGAATCTTAAACGGCGCTCAAAAACACGAGAGCGCTTTTTTACAACTTGTTTTACTCGCAAACGTACCGTAAATCGCGAATCGGTGCCCTGGACTCACAGGTTACGGCCTGACGCATCAATAAATACATTTCATAAGATGCGAAAGTTACGTATTCGATGTATTAGATCGAAGAAGTTACGACAATTGTAACTTTTGCACGAATACGGTTCCCGAAACAACTTAAGGGACAACACCATTGCGTTATGCCGAAAACAGATATAGGGCCTTTGATGTTGATTTGTAGAATATTAATCAACTTTATCGAAAAAAGTACAAACATTTTTATTTTATTTTTCGAAGCGATATTTGTCGCCGAAGACCGCGGTGGAAATTTTCAAACTTTTAAGATTAAATCGAGGACAAAATACGCAAGAATTTCTTAATGTGAATATAACAAATTAAAGGGCCAAGAATTCTTTGAAAATATTGGTTTTGGAAGAAATTACGTACACTCTTGCATTAAAAAAATGTTTTCAATGTATTGCAAAAGATCTTTGGTACTCTAGTGTTTCATATCTACGTTAATAAATGGTATGGTATTTTGTTTTATGCTGAATTTGAAAAATTGAAAGAATTCATACCGCTGCGCTTCAGCGATCCAGATGGTTTTGAACAAACTGTGTGCAGTAATTTTCTATTGAGAAAGCCCTACAAAAAAGTTTCTACCCTTTTTTACGTATGTTTCGAGGAACCAATTGCAATTTGCAACAAAGCTCTTTTAAATCAACTTCAAAATCCATATTTTGATTTTTAGCCTAATATGGTGGTGTTATTCTCGGTCAATGTTCGTTAAATAAATTTTTTCCACGTAACATAATTATCGCATCGAAGAATCAAACTCAAAAGAATTATAATATTGCAATCTTAATTTACATACATTGTATTTTTTCAAATAATGTTCGGGTCATTGGGAAGGCGAAGCACCGAAAAATACCAATATCTCGAAAACTTGTCGAATTATCAGTCGTTCGAACTCGGTTGCGTGTTCCTCGATAAAAACTGTAAAATATCAAACCTTATCGCTCTGGATATCTTGCGCGCCCGTAATTTTTCGCATAAGCATTTTTTCTTAAATACAATTGTACAGATCACAACGGCACTCGTTTAACTTGGCAGCGAACCATTCGCAATTATTTCTAGTCACTTTTGTACCATTGGAATTTGCCAAACGCAGTCGATTGAGCATTGAGCTCGCTCACCATTTGAATTTTCGATATTTCCGATTCGTACGTTTGATCACCTATATTGTAGATTAAAAAAAAATTAATTGGAACGAATCGAGTTCACATTTTCAAGTGGATTTCCTAAATTATAATGCAATCGACTATGTGTCTATGTATAAATGTGTATTGTATAAATGTAACGTAATAATTCGAACAAACGGAAGACAAATATGTGTACAGTTATATATATATATATATATATATACATACATCTAAACGCTTATACGTTGTTGTACAAGCTGTGTCATTTATTTATTCAATAGATTTATCAACAATGCTCGTAGTCGTGTCTTCTATAATCTTGCACAATTTCCAGACCTTGTTTCTTTTTTAACTTTCACCTTTGAGCAACGCGATGCTGGTTGAAATCATAGAAAAGCAGATACTGTGCGCCAAATAAGTACAGCAACGTTTCCACCGGTGTACATGTGGAGCAAGGTCTTCTCCTGATGCGTTACGGAAAAGCCGTACGCCTCGCCAACGACTACTTGAAATGGCGAGCCAAACTTCTTGTCCATACTATCTTTGATCATACGAGCTGCGTGCTCGTTGTTTTCGGAATATCTCTCGACCGCGGTGACGCAAAGGTCCAACGCTTCTTGCTTCATGTCCTCGGACATGTCGGTCAACTGGAAAACACTCGCGCGTGTACCTTACTCGAATGCACACATATTTTTAATATTTTTGTTTGTTCTTCTATCAACGATCTTTGCTGATTTGTACCTTGCACAACGGATACGTATGGACAATCAACGCGGGAATTTCTTTCTTCACTTCTCCCGCCGACATGTTCTCCGCGTATTTGTAAATCTTCAATGAACGACAACGACCGAACTGAATGTCGCGATTGAGTACTTCGTTTGTTATATTGGAACTGGATTGATTTTTGGTTACTTATAAAGTCAACGTACTGATGCATGTAACAGATAATATATTTGTGCAACTGGTTTGGTTTCTGTTCTAACGATACCGTTAACAGTGCGCTATGTACAGTTCAAATGTTACCGCGATGTGAACAAAAAAAAGTAGAGTTAATCGTGGAGGCTTATGATTAATATAAGTCGCGAAAGTGTCTAGACCGCCCGTGACACTTTCCAAACCTTCGTATAAATATTTTGTATCGAGATAAAACAAGCGTATCGCTATAATGCGAATATATCATCAGACGGTTACGTGTTCGTCGTTACAGTTATAATACTTGCACAGCGCGAGCACAAAGAATAAATGTAATTGGATGCATCCGAATTTTTCTGGTATTGCACATTCACGTTGGTCTTCCCTTTTTTTTTGTCTCGTTGATATTGGCAGCATTCGCGGGCAATCGAGAATTTCGTTTGTTTTTATTTAAAATGTGGAAATTGTTTAAGGCCGTCTTCTAGTCTAAAATTTTGAAAAAATCGATTTTTTTTTGCATATTTTCAATGTTTAGTATTTCAAGAATATACCCTCCAAAGGAAATTTGGAAATTCCAAATATTAACGGAGTTACAGCTGTAATTAGTGAGGTGGAAACTTAACCGGCGCTGCCGGACCGAATCGAACAATAGACGGTTCCGTCTGCTCGACTAACTTCTCATCATCAAAAAACATCAAAAGACTTCGATTTTGAAGAAGAAGGAGTATTTTATGGACCAGGAATCGCCGATTAACGAAATGTAAGTATATGTACCGTTATATGACTTAGACTACCTGAAACTGTACTCGAATCTTTAAACGCGTTTTTCTCGAAACTACTTTTTTCGAGACGGTTGACATGATATCTCAAGTTGTAATGAACCGATTTACTTGAAATTTTTTGTGGACCTTCTCTATACACCCCTCTATCGCCCCTACCAGATTTATCGCGAAATTTTGTTACTAATTATTTTAAAAAAATCAACAATCGTGAAAAAAAAAATGGCAAAAAATGCCCTTTTTTTTAAACAGCCGCCATTTTGCGAATTTTTTTTTTTGCCTGAGGTAGGGGCTATAATGACATCCTCACTAATTAAGAATCTATTTTTTTTTTCAGATGACCAGGAGGGTTGGAATCATGTCAACCAGGAGAGGCCGTTTTTTTTCCACCCCCACTTTACCAGCCTGCATCTACCAGAATTATGGATTTTTTTTTTCGCCAATTTTTTTATACAATGTCAAAGGATGAATAAATATGTGGTAAAAAGATAGATACGGAAATATTTTTTGTTTTTTTTTTAATCGCATGTTGAAAAATCCCCAAATTTTGGCCCTCTAGACTAGAAGACGGCCTTAAATCGAGGACTCCACCTTCGATTTCTTTGATCTTAATATATGTTGCCGGGATAATTTTTCTACTAATGTTGGGCGTGCTTGCGACTTCTTAATGAGATATTTAGCGAAATACAATATACATGTACAGGTTTGTTTGAGTTTATTTGGTTTTTATTGGGGCTTCGACTTGTTCGATATTGTTGAAGCTATGAAGTTTAGAACGAACTCTGGGTAATTTCCGCTGGCGGAAAGTGTACGCGTGCTTTGTAATGTACAGTACATGTATATTTTGCTAAATATGTTTTTGAGAGTCTTCCAAAGTATGTGGCTATCGCCGAACGAAGAATAGCGCCTCTCGTGGTAAAATTTGTCTATATTGAAAACGAGGCTAGTGCCCCTTGCGATATAGTTATACCGAAAATCATAACTTCCGAATGTATACAACATAGAGCAGGATCGGACAGATCGTTTCGAAAAAAGGAGATTTGGACAAATCAGACGCCTTACATCTTGCGACTTTATTGCTACTTGTCCATTTCACCGATGGGCGCTACTAGCGAGCCCAGTGAATGTACGGCATCCCTTTTTTTTCTTGAATTAATCTTCATTTGTGCAACCCAACAAGTAGAAAAATATTTGAACGAGTGCCATGTCGTAGACTTTAATGACATATAACAAGATTAAAGAAATCAAAGACAGAGGGGCCTCGATCTAAAAACAATTACAAGAAATGTTACAATCGCATCGTCGTATTTTACCGGAGGACAACAAATCGCTTCCGCGTTCTCTGGCATTACTCGCGATCGTGTAATCCAATATGACAATAAAAACTACGTCTATTCAGTCTTTATTCGTTTAAACGGGTAACAGAGACACACACGCCACGGGCGGTCCCGCTCATCGAAAGTCTTTAGTGTATATAATTACGCGCAATTTTTTCGTACTTTTTCGTTCCTCCTTTTTTTCTCCTTGTTCCCCCGGGAAATCAGATCTACCTCTACGACAATGTACAGATATTGTATTTACATTGAGGCCGCTCGTCGCTATCGTCGTTGCGCGAGAGACCCTCGTAATCGGAACAACAGGTTTGTGCCTCACGTGGCTTGTTTGTCGGTCAACGTCGGGCCTAGGAGGATTGAAACTGCGTCACCAGGAGTTTAGTTGCTTTGGCTATGTCGTAAGCGCACGAGCGCACTTGTTGGAGGCAACGATCCATGTGCTCAGGATCATTGGTGCATCTCTGAAGACCGGCACATTCGGCTTGAAGCCTTCCTGTGTTACCGTTCAATTGTCGCAACGCCGATCTTATATTGTCGTCGATTGGATTCTACTCGAGCAGTGCGAAAAGAAGACAAAAAATTGAAAATCCGTGGTAACCTCGGTACGAGTGCTGTACGCGCACGGCAAAAAAAACTTTACGCAATGATGGAACGAACCTGCGGAAATATCGCAGTTAGCTCAGCAACTGCAACGCGAATCCTCTCGGCGCACGGTACAAAAGCTTCTCGATGTCCCGGATCTTGCATCGCGTGCCACAATTCTTGAATCCTTCGCGTTACCTGCTCCGTGCGTCTTGTGACTTCGTCGCAAGGCGGTAGATTCGAAGCTCCGCAGCCCCAGAGACTCTGCGTCGTGTTCGGACGCGTCAAGGTCTCACCCTCGCGTTTCGACTGGGGAGTAATTGTACGTAATCGTGTTTAAGGCGGGCAACCACTTTAGATGCTTCAAAAAATCATTTTTTTTTTTCATAAATCGTTAGCAAAATATCTTAAGGCCTTATATACGCGAAAAATTTCAAAATTTTTAATTTTTTTTAAATTTTTGATTCCATTAGCCTGAACGGTTAGGAATATTTTAAGCTTTACAATTAAAATTCCAAAAATTGTTAAAGTTACAGCATTTAGAGCGTAAAAACTTTTATTTTCTTGGAAGCAGGCAGGTAGCGGCGGTAACCGGCCGCGCTATACGGAAACAGGTGCGCTAGATCGGCAACTACCACATATTTATTGTTCACTTATTATCCCTACATAGAATCGTGTAACGGTAAAGGTAACAGGTTTTGTCGGTTTGGTCTACGATTAAAGTAACGGTTTTTTTCGGTTCGGCACAAGCATAAAACCAGGAGGAGGAAGTAAAATTATTTAGTCCGAATTGAAACATTGTAAAGGCAAGACAAAATTGTGAGCTGAGACAGTTATATTTTAACATGAGTGATTGTGAAGAAATAATAACGAGTGTTTGAATTCTAAGATTTGGAAAATTGCTCCGAAAAATTCATGGAGTGGTTTAACAATTGTTGACATCGCCGCATATATTTCGGCTGGACGAATTACGCCTTACTGCCACTGGAATTCACTCTGAAAAGGCAACAAAGGAAGCAAGGATTGCCGCCAGAAACGACAAAAAGCATGCTGGAGACGTTTTAGATGCCGAGGAAGGCCCCACATATAGCGCAGGATGCTATTAAATAAGGTAAGATTGCATTTATAATTTGGATGCAACATTCTTCACGCCATTCTTTATCTTGTTATGGGAGCTTTTTTTTAATCTTTGTATTTTTTCAACGAAAAACTGTCAAAAAAATACGCTAAATTCGATACTTTTTTTTCAAACCGCCGCCATTTTGTCAATTTTAATTTTAAAAAACCTACATAGCAAGATAGCGACTTTCATACTGATTAATAATCTTTTTACAAATTTTGTTTCAGCTAATATTTACGGCCACAACCGTATACACCGTGAGGACTCTTTTTTTGGAAGACATTTTCAACCATCCAAAAAAATGTAAAAAAAGATAAAGATAAAAATAAAAATAAAAATTTAAAAATTTATTTTCTGTTCTTCATGAGTGCTTTGATTTACTTACTGCCACTGGAATTCACTCTGAAAAGGCAACAAAGGAAGCAAGGATTGCCGCCAGAAACGACAAAAAACATGCTGGAGACGTTTTAGATGCCGAGGAAGGCCCCACATATAGCGCAGGATGCTATTAAATAAGGTAAGACTGCATTTATAATAGATACCGCGCGGCGCGCCCGACCGCCAACTTCAAAGCCGTTTTTCCACGATTCACTTTTTTGAACCTTGTGAAAGTTCTAACTCTTGAACGAAGGTTCAGATCGCTTTGAAATTTTCACAACATATTCTTAGTATCATCACCTATCGTGTGAACCACAGAAACAAAAATTTTAATGACAAAAAAAATATAAAAAATAAAATACCGACAGAAAAATGAGTAAAAAAATTTTAAGTTTCGAATTTTTATTATAATTATTTAAAAATAATATTGTTGGTTCACACTGAAGATACATTCATTATGCAATTATAAATATGTTCATTTTTTTTCAGATACCCACATCGATGCCGAGAACTTTCACCATCAACGCGCGCTCAAAAAAAGTATATTGCTTTATTATGTTATATCTCCGCCATTTATTAATATTTCTGATTTTTTTTTTTTACATATACTTAACCATGTGCATAAATGATCTGTAAAAAAAATGTTGTCAATATATGCGTCATTTTTTTTTAACCGCGTCTAGAGAAGTACCTTCGAAAATCGGCGAAATCGTGTATATAAGGCCTTAAGAATACACCCTGAAAATTTCAAAACGATATTCGGATGCCTTCCAACGGTATGTATATAAATGATAAAGACTCTCCGCTTGACTCCCAAGCGCGCTCAGGTATCCACGAGCGCTCGGTTAGGTAGTTTGTTTGTTTGGGTTTTCATAACTCAAACTCGACCGTTTGGCGATTAGCTCCAAAACATCTCCATTCTGGGTACAAAATAATCGAGGTAGCGGCATTTCTTGCTGCGATTTTATTCAATGAAGGAAATTTAGCCCTACTCATGGTTATGAATGAACTACAAATCGTAGTTGGCAGGCAGAGCTACGGATATGCCGAGCAAATGGATCAGATGCGCGTGGCTCGGCAAAATGGAAAAAGTTTATTAGAGACAAAAAAAAGCTTGAAATGCTCGTAAAGAGGAAATGGAAGCTTCAAATGAGTTGCATGAGGAAGAGGAAGGACTACTGTATGGTGCTGGAATCGCTGATTAATCGGTAAGACACCTTATCATTTGATCAAACACATTTGACTTTGAGTTTTTCGTTTGTGAAACTTCAAACGTGTTTTTCTCAAAACGACATTTTTTCAATTTGCGGGAAGCATAACTCAAAAACTAATTGATGGATCATCTTCAAATTTGGAACACGTTTACATGATATAATTTATTAATACATGAACCTAAAGTTGGAAAGATTAAATTGTTTAAAACATATTTGTTATTGCAAAATGCCGGGAAAAAAATGCTAAAAATCGATCATTTTTTTTCAACCACGTTCCAATATTCAATTCTTGATTTTTTTTCAAAGTTGAGGTTCATGTTCTTAAAAAACATCTCAAGAATGTATAAAAATTTGTTGGTTTATTTCAGATGCGAATTGCGAGCTGCACAATTCCCAAAAATCGACAACGATGATGAGGACGCGCCAAGGGATACAGCGGATTACACCTTCATCAATGCATGAAATAACTTGAAAAAATTACCAGAGATCTATGAAAATATGAATAAATTATTGTCAGAGTTAGAAAATTTCCGTTTTTTTTCACAATAAAAAAATCCAAAAAATCATCTAATTTTCGGTCTTCTAAAGTGGTTGCCCGCCTTAAGGGATCATCACAGTGTAAAATTTTCAAAAAATTGATTCTTTTTTTGCATTATCCGATAGTATAGACGGTTATAACCATGGACCTGACATCGCCAATTGATCGTAAGGAGACAATTTATATAAAAATTCTGCACTCGAAACTTTAAACGCGTTTTTCTCGAAATGTCGTATTTCAAAACGGTGTACACTCTCAAAGGAAGAGTTTTCAAGCTATTCGTCTCAAATTTGGATGCAACATTCTTCACGCCATTCTTTATCTTGTTATGGGAGCTTTTTTTTAATCTTTATAGTTTTTCAACGAAAAACTGTCGAAAAAATACGCTAAATTCGATACTTTTTTTTCAAAACGCCGCCATTTTGTCAATTTTAATTTTTAAAAACCTACATAGCAAGATAGCGACTTTCATACTGATTAATAATCTTTTTACAAATTTTGTTTCAGCTAATATTTACGGCCACAACCGTATACACCGTGAGGACTCCTTTTTTGGAAGACATTTTCAACCATCCAAAAAAATGTAAAAAAAGATAAAAATAAAAATTTAAAAATTTATTTTCTGTTCATGAGTGCTTTGATTTGACATAAAAAAATCAGACGGATTAGCGTATTTTAACCATCGAAAAAAAAATCGCGAAAATCAGCCATTTTTTGACCCGTTACACTGTGATGATCTCTCCAAACTTTTCTCGGCTATTTTGTCACAGTATGCGATAGCTCGAGTTTCAAAATGCGTGATTGTCATGGCTAGGTTCCATTGCGATTAGCGTAGCCTAAAATCCAATTTTCAGCGCTTTTGCGGGACAAGTTCCCGGTGATAAATTGATCTGTAATTTTTTTCTATCAAAGACGCGAATATCCGGAAGTCAGGGGTCCTGTAATAATTGGACGTCGGATGTGAAAATTTCCGACCATTCGGTCCAGCTGTTTTTAAGAAAACTTTTCATAGATTTCGTTATGAGTGAAATTGTGCGTCATTGTGCTTTAGTATAGTGTCCGAAATACATCGGGGGTAAAGGGATATGAACATAAAAAACTTGATGCCCAAAAAGTGTGACCGTTGTATACACAGTTTTGCCATTTGAAAAGAAAATTTGATTAATCATTTCGTCGATTGAGGGCGAAACCGGAGAAAAATATCAACACGTTATGTACATCGCTTTTTTGTTCTAAGTATTCCAACGCTTTTGAAATTGTCCAAGCGAAAATTAAAAAAAAAAAGATACGTCATTGAAAAGTTACCTGACAAATATTCGTCGTCCAGGGTGTTGACTTTCGCAAACCCTCTCGCGTCTCGTACATCGAAGCTGGCCTCTGACTTCCCCGAGGTACGGACGTTTTGATGTCGAGGACCGGCTCTAACTCGGGCTCCTGTTCTCCGGTCGCATGTCCGTTTACGATGTCATTGTTCGGGACTTTGGTTCTGATGTGACCCTAAAGAATGACGGAGACTTTCTCGTAGAGCTTGGAAGAGTAAAAATGATTTTGGAAAGGACGTTACTTTTGCACGTTCCTACCTGAATCATAGTTTTCAGTTCACGATTCTCCTGAGTAAGCCGTGCGACCGTTCGTTGATAGCCGCGCATCTCCTCTTGCAAATCTTTGATCGTGGCTTCCGAGAGATTCAGCTGCTTCTTCAGTACCTCAACGACGGACGGCAAACCCTTGGCCATTGGAGCCAGTGCTTTCTGCAAGCCGAGCATTACGAGTAGCAGAAAGTGAGAATCAACGAGAGCGGACAGAAAGCAAAAAAAACGCGCCTTAATAGCGCGATTGAGTGAACGTCAAAGAATGTGAATTGATCTCAGAGCATTCCGGGACAGGTGAACGCTGTAGGTAAATCTTTTCATGTTCAAAAGCATTGCCTAACGTTGTCTTCGTCAGTTAATTCACATACTACTCACAAAATAAGCTTTTGGTGTGTACAAGATCATCGTGTCATCTTAAGGGGTAACACCAGTCTAATGAAAACCACTTTCTAATATTCAAATCATACTTTAAGGTCTTAAAAAAGGTGCATTTGGTATGATACCAAAAATTTGCTATTTTTACTACCACGTTTTTGTTGTCAAAATAAAAATAATGTGACGCAGAACTTTAGAGGCAGTTTTTCCAAAACAACGTTTTTCAAATTAGCTTGCAGCAGCACTTGAACAAATTTTTCTCGATTTACTTCAAACTTTCACAGTATGATCGGAACTAAATTCTTCGTAGAAATACTTAAGGGTTCCTCGATTTGCTGAAAACTTGTCTTGTTATAAACCATTGCTCACATTTTTTTTCGCTAAAACAACTTGTATTTTTTGACAAATTCTTGCTGTTGCTATAAAAAGAAACTACGAATCTCCTACGCATTTTCCAGCTATTACCATGCAGAGAGTGGCAAATGTTGGTTTTTTGTTCAAGGTCATAATTTCAGCGCTTACGCTGCACGCCCCGGAAAGTCCCCAGCAAAAACACTTTCGCTTATAAAGCTCCAGCGCACTCTGTAGGATGAAAAAAAAATGGTTTCGTACTCTATAAGACATGTGCAATACATTACTTCGAATAGCTTTCAAATTTCCATTTTTTAGGACCAACATTTTTTTAAGTCGCACCTCGAGCTTCAGGTTTTAATATCACCCCTAGAGTGGCACAGCTTCTCACGCTAAACCGTTAGTAAACTGAACTTCCCAGTCACGAATATCGTATTCAAAGGTTGATTGAAATAAATTTCGTGTATTCCGAGGCTAAAAGGAAGTTCCAATTCGTTTCGAAGTAAATAATGAGGTGTGATAGCACCAACGTTCTTCGATTTGTACTAAGGAAACTAACCGCGATCGTTGCCAATCGTCTTCTAATATTTGATGTTACTTTTAATATCGGGCCATCTACATAGCGTCTGCAGTAGATATTTATCCTAACGCCGGTGAAATGGAACGTATAATCTACGCAAGGAAAGCCTGCAAAGAACAAGGCTCTCCCGAAGTAACGATAAGATGAATGGATCAACATGCTCTACGGTAGGAAAATACGCTACTTCGTTCCTGTCGTCTCGAGCATGCGTGATTTTTCAATGTACCAGACGCAACAGCATACAAATGCGCAAGTACACGCGGGTCGGTGCACTTGCCTATAAACATTGCCTACAGCAGAGCCACGTGCCCAGACAATTCCTTACTCGTCGTTTTCGCACCATCGCTGGTACCTTCAACGAGTGGTTCATAATACGTTACAAATTCTCACTTCAATCAACTTTCATACACGAAAACAAGAACTTTTACACTTTGATTGTTCAACTCTCGAGTAAATCTATTGTACAGAGTTGCAGCTAATATTGTGCTACGTAGAAAGAAAGAATCGTGCGTTTCGCACTGACGGGAAATATCCGCACAGAGGCGAAAAATCTGTTTCTATTTTATACCCCGACTTATAAATACTGTCTCACCTCATTGTCGACATTGAGTTCGGAAGCTAATCGCAAACCCGGAGCCTCGTTGGACGTGAGAGCCGCGTAATCGTCGTCCGAGGCGACGCTGTCGTAGAGCGGTTCGTCGTCCGAAACTTGTGACCCGTGCTTGCCGTGTATTTGTTCCTTTCGAAGCATCGAAACGACCGGATCTACTTTGACAAATCGAAAATAATTACGTGTACGAAATGTTTGAAATTCAAGACGACATGACACACTGAGATATTTCGATTACGTACGGCTATTACTGAAATGTCGACTTTTATCGACGAAATATGTAGCAATTATCAACCGCTTTTTTAATCAATTTTTTAAAATCAATTTCCGCTGCTTTTTAAATTTATTTATTTATTTATTTAATCAAATAATTTTAAAATCAATTTTAATCAATCTTTACCCTAATTTTCGGAGCTTTTTTGAACTCTTTTGTCGCAGAATGTAATTATTCGAGTGTGAAAGTGCGTGTTTCTACCGTGGCCAGGTCAAGTTCCTCTTCCATTGCCCATTAGCTCGACCAAAAGATAATTTCCGAACCTGCTTTGTTTACGATTACCCGGGGCAAATTTACCTGTTTGTTTTTAACGAAAGGTCTTTCCTCCAAGAATCAAAGGGCGACCGTAAAAATTTCATAACATTTGGAGCAGCGGTTTTTGAGAAAAGTTCCGAAAACTTTCCATGGATTTCTTTATGGACAGAATACTGCATCATTTCGTCTTAAGGAGTCGCAAAATATGAGACGCGTCTATCCGAACCTTGCAGAGGTGTCGAATTCGCGAGCCTGTGCCTGTTTCCAGCTTCCGTGAGAAGATCTATGATGAGTGTCGCAAATTCTTTGGGCGTGAAACGCGCGAGTTTTTGTCTCCCCTGATTCCTCGTTGACGACAACTGCGGATTAACCGGCAAAAATGGGACGGTGCATCTCTCCGGTAGCGTCGCACTTGACAGCCAAACTGTGTAACAAAAAAATTCACTTACTCTTTGCACTCGTTTCATCAAGAAGAAAATATTGTATCTACGATTCGAAACGAAATACGTGATCAAACGGTGTGACTAACGAAATATCTAGTCTTTTGGGTAAGTTTTGAGGCGAATCATGCATGAATCGATGTATTTATGTGTGTGTCGTCGATTTGTATGGTTGATCGATACGAGTACTGTTGTTTTCGTTAAGGAAATTCGGTCACCGAGCTAGGAACAGGACGTAATATCTCATTTTTGAAAAATATTGTCAGTGCAGACAGTGTCTAGAAATGAATTTTTTCTTCTAAATGGTAGACGAAGTCTTTAGGAACAAAGAGTAGTATCCCTTCCTTACGATTGAATTTTTCATCGAAAACATTTGCCCATTTTGCCATAGGACAATATAGACAAAAGTTCGTTTATATTGCGGGCGATTTGTTTCATTGTTTATGAAAAAAAATGAAGAACCCTTATAAAATATAAAAATGAAAACGTAGCAAAGAAATAAAGATGAAAATCATTTTTAATATTCTGCAATCTCTATTATTAAATTCATCTTACTCAATTGAACACAGAATGCTCCGAAGCAGAATTCATATCCGAATTCAAGGGCTCATAGATCCAGTATTATCGACATACAATATGGACTGAGTATCCCTGCATCAAAACTTTTCGAAACATACTCGTGGGAAACTTCCGAATGTATGTCGATGTAAAAAACAAACTACTCATCAATATCTTCAACGTGCGATGATATTCGGATTATAAATAGAACAGTACCGGGAAGATCAAGCGATGCTCCGTGAAAAAGGAGTTAATCGTCAGTGCACAAGAATTATGTTGCTACATTATATTACAGGGTGTAAGGGGTGTTAGTGATTACAGGGTATCTCTGGCACTTCTTTCATATTTTTCAATCTACATTGAAATAAGCCTTGATATTTTTCTCTACCTTCAATCCTAGAAATTAGACAAATTCCATCGCCAATTACAATTTCGAACAACCAATTGTAAATTCTCATTAGAGTTCGTACATTTTTTTGCTCAACGAACCTCACAATCCCTACATCAGTTTTCAGTCCAATATGATGGTGTTGCCCGTTCAATAAGGAACAAATTCGTGTCGAACGCAACAAAATAAATGCAAAAATTTGGATAAGAATCTCAACGTGCAAAATTTTTTTTTCTGGATACGTGTGCACTCTATTACGCTACTTATTGTAAAGAATCGGAGTTTGGCCACCGGTAAAGTCGTCTATCTCTCTTCTTTCATTTTTGACTGACCGATCTTTGACCGAACCTCCTTAACTGATCTAGTTCGAAGCGTGACACTAACGATTATAACACGACTTACCCCGCGATGGAAGAAAAAAATCATCGATCTCTTCCGGACAAACTTACCGCTCCTCGATTAGGCAATGAAACATTTCATGCACATTAATGACATTCAAGTTAAATGGCCTAGAGACTCCATACGGCACATTTATTCCGTTTAATATATAAATCTAGCGAGTACTCCGAATTGCTTTATGATGAGGTACGTATGAATCAATGAGTGATATAAATAGTATGTATATATTGTAACGTATATATATATAGTATGTATATACTATAACGTGATGAGAGATAATGAAGCTATGTACAAGGAGGGTACAACAATTGACGAAACAACTCTAATTAAGATTGTACGCTAATAGACCGAAATGGTGAAAAAGAAAACATGGTTTTGTTGTTTCGACTTCCTTCGGCGGATATTGTCAGCAATGGAAAATAATAGTAAAGGGAGGCAATATGATTTACTCACTGGACTCTGTCTCACGTCGGTCCACCTCGTCGTAAACGTCCATCGCAAGCTCTTCCAGCAAATAGTTTGGCAACTGTGATAAATTCATAAATATTAACGTAAATACATTGTCAATCACACTTGAGTTTTGCGGGGCCGCGAGGTAGATTCGAGACACGAACGTCTAACGATTAATTACATGAAAGACGAACCATCTGCAGACGATTACGGGCTTCGAAAGCAAGCTCGGTTCTTTCGAGAGTGGCAGCCCACTCAGGAATAATGAGATGCTCTATCGTACGATGATCAGGTTTCTTCGAGCACACGTAGAATGTTAAACGATCAGTTACTTCGTACATGCACTCGATCAGCCGCTCATGCAATTCCAAGTGCCCGGCCATTCTAGCCACGTCTGCGGGAGTCTGGCCATTCGTGTCGATCATACTTGGATTTCCACCGTTCACCATTAACAACTCGATCTGGAGAGCTTGGCCAGCTCGAGCGGCAACATGCAACGGTGTCGTACCTTTTTCCTGTTGAGCAATTACAATCGTTCGAAAATGCAAATACTGCTTCTTTAAAAAAAAAAAAACATCATCCGGATAGCCTGTAGATCCTGATGAACAAATTTACATGCTGCATCATCATTTATTTTTCTTCCGGAATACAATTATGGCACAATTGTACTGTACTCGTTTAGGCCTACGTCTGCAATGGCAAACCATTTACGGGATGTCGCCAACTTTTAAGAAATTCCTAGATGAATCTTTGGGCTTAGAAAAGGAAAAATGTCATGCACAAACGACATACCACAAGCACAAATCCTTTGCCCAATATGTTCCAAAGATAATTTACATCCCAAGAAAATGACGGCTACTCGACCTATGTATTTCCACAGAGCAGTAACATTTTTCTTTTTCGTGGAAGGCATTGGTAGGAAATATGAATAGAAAAAAAGTTTTGTTTCTTTCATTCCTAGTGGTATGATTTCTGTGTCGTTTCCTCAGCTGAGACGGCAAACATTGTACTCCATGTCTCTGGGTGTTTTCAGGCTATCCAGATGACAGAATTACATACGATATTCTGATTTGTAAGATCTAATACTTTGTAAAAATAATTGGGATTGGCGCCTTGGGCTAGCAAGCGCAGAGACGTCTCGAGATTGGACGTTCTTACGCTGCTGTGCAATTGCCTGCTCAACTCTTCCTCGCTGCATATTTCGTCTTTGCTGGGTCTCAGAATGAATGCAAGTTGTTGATGTTTAGCTCTGATGAAGTCAGCCTTGACCGGGCTACAGGGAAAAAGTTGAGAGAATGAAATAGAATGACGATACAATGAAAATTAACAATAAAAATGACAATGCAAATATACTGGAGAGGATCCTTTGGCTGCGGTTTTCGTCGGCTAGTCTTTGAACTGCTCGGATCCAATAAGGAATGTTCCCAAATACTGTTTGCTCCGCTGTCGTTCAAGGTATGCACCATCTATGAAGTAACATAAGAATAGAGACTTTCACGAATTATCTTGAGTATGGGAAAATGTAAGAGAGCTTCAACCAACGGAGAGCAACTGAGGATTCCAAACGCCTTTCTGTAGACACTTGACGTGCGATACGTGACGTCCGAGACTACGATGTATGCTGCAACATTCATCGCACAGGAGGATCGCTCTATTGAGGGATGCCCATCCTGGCCCTGTAGAGATGACGAAAACAAAAATAGTAAAAAAATCGTTCGAGCGTTAAGGCTATTGTGATACGAATATCGGGCAGTTCGTGGCAAGGACAATTGCGCGAGGAATAATAAATGAGCGAACGCACCGAGGGCTCCGCAATCGGCGCACAAATCCGACGAAACTTTGTACTTGGGGCGAGCCATCGCGAAGCTTTAGCGTTGCCTTGCGCTCGCGAAAGTTTTTCGAAGAATGAAATACTTTCTTATGAAAAATTGCTCTACAACGAGACTCGAATTGTGAACGTGCACTCGCAGCGATGTGTGACACACGGACGGCGCTCGATTTCACTCCGATTATGTCACATAGTTACGATCGTTCGATACGTTTCGCTACGATACTTGCGAGTGGACAACATAATTCCAAGCTTATTCCATTGCGGGACGAAACTAGTTAGCCAGTATAAATAATAACGAAATAAAAAACTCTCACAAAGCTCTGGCTATGACGCCATTGGAGAATTATTTATAATTTTGCCGTGACCCTAGACACTGTGACACGGTTCACGCCGTTATCGCCCATTTTTTTTTTGGTGGTTCCGCCCTTCAATGGTGTTGTTTGAGGCTCTTCCAGGGAACGTCCTTAGAATACATTATTTTTGATCATTCGTTTGCCACGTAAACATTTGAAATGTCTTCATTGTCGTTGAAAGTGGAGGAGTCGAGAGCGTGGAAATATTGAAGTAGAACATTCATTAGATATTAAATTATGTAGTAGTTTTCTTTGAGGCTTACGGGTTGGCGGACTCCCTAGACATACAATATATGCTGAGAAAAAATCGGTATCCCCTAAGGTTGGATGGGGCCAGGTCAAAATGCTGCCGCTGAGCTAAATTTTTTTCGGGAAGTATATAACGCTTTTGCTGATCATCCCGTGCAATTTGCGTACGATCCATAGTCCTGTTTTTTAGAAGAAAAAAAACGGAAACTATACGTACTTCGTGGGTTAATCACATTACGCTTATGGAAACCTGCTCATTTTTCAGTACATTATTTATATCTATTAAAAAAATGTTATCACAGAGCTGAAAAAATAGGTACGGTTCGACTAATAATCGGATTGACTTTTGGCACCGTGAAAACGAAGATTCACAGCACCGTTATAACATTATGAATGTTTTAAATCGCGAATTCGTGCGAAAATCAAGCACTCAAAATATTAGGCTGGCAAACATTGCATCGTCGTAGACGGCACAAATGATATCTACCTTATCCACATTCAGTAATTAAATAAAATTACTTCGTCAGAATAATTAACAAGGTATATTATTTGTTCTTATTTTCTTAATTAGTAATAATTACTTCATTGTAATTTAAGATATATGTTTAAAAACGACTTCTAGGAATTTCTAGAAAAAGACAAAACACAGCGGATTTTTTTTTCAGATATAAAATAATTATTTAGAATATCGAAAAATCATTAAAGTATCCATAAAATATTATCCTGATGAGTTACGATCGTAGAACTTCGCGTGGCTAACTTTGGTTAAAATTTAATTCTTTTCGTGTTTGTATTTTGACAAGAAAATGGACAGTGATTTCTTTTGCCTCAAACAGTTAGCTATTACAGTACTGTTCACCCAGTCCAAATGTCTATCAAATATGTCGAGAGAGGCATTATTCACGCGAGAACCACCCTTCTTATTTTTCTATTCACTTGGAGCTTTGCAGCTTCGATTTTTTTCAAAATGGCAATCATCTCTGAAAAGGATCTAGCCGAAATTGAATACGATACTATGTTGTGAGAATTTTAACGATTATCCGAGGTTCATAATCAAGTAGTAATAAATTAAATGTTCATTATTTATTCGATGACGACTAAGTTCGATAGAATACGCTATAGACTGAAGGCTTATAGCATACTTTTAGTCTAGTTTCTTATTTAAATATTCAGCGCCCGAGACTAGTTTTAGGATGAAGCGAGATCTAAATATGACCCCGCCTCCCCTTGCCACAAGCAGCGCACGGACAAATCCTCGCACAGCGTGATTACCGCCTCGTGGCTGGTGCACCTTCCCTAAGACGAGTCATCAGCAACATTAATCAACAGCGTGAGATCTTTTTTTTTCATTCGATACTTGTCATACGCTTGCTTTTTGCAGCGTGTGCGACACGTGTGTTCAATCCGTTTAATGCAATTAATGTATTCACGTCGGAAAAACCAAGTTGAATAGCAAAGCGAAAATAACTATTCAATGGACTTAGCTCTCATAAATTCCATCCGTCTCTGACCGTCTTTATACCGCGTTGAACGTGAGCCTAACCTCAAAATCGTGTTCTTCAAACTGCACAATGAGCGATCAGCCGGAATTGATCGGCTTTGCCGATCCTGAGGAAAATCACGAAGATGACGACGACGATTTGTCGAGCGGGAAGAAAAAAGGGTCGAAAAAGTCGGGTGGATTCCAAGGAATGGCCCTCAGTTTTCCTGTGCTCAAGGGCATTTTGAAACGTGGATACAAAATTCCAACGCCCATCCAACGAAAAGTGCGTGTCTCCGCAAATCCAAGATCAAGGAAGACTTCCCTGAATGACGTAGTTAATCCTCGATTAAATTTTCTGTATTTTCAGACCATACCGCTAGCTTTGGAAGGTCGAGATGTCGTTGCCATGGCTCGTACGGGCAGTGGCAAAACAGCTTGCTTCCTGATACCTTTGTTGGAGAAGCTCAAAACGCGACAAGCCAAACCCGGCATTAGAGCACTGATTCTTTCGCCCACTCGTGAGTTGGCCCTGCAAACTTTGAAATTCATCAAAGAAATAGGAAAATTCACCGGTTTGAAAGCTGCTGTTATATTGGGGGGTGACAACATGGATAATCAATTCGGCGCAGTTCACTGCAATCCGGATATAATAGTCGCCACGCCTGGCCGCTTCCTTCACATCTGTGTAGAAATGGATTTGAATCTAAATGGTGTGGAATACGTCGTATTCGATGAAGCTGATAGGTATGTTGGAGTTTTCAAATCAAGCTTCGCCTGAAGGCATTACGTCTATGTGGTGCATCGAAAAATGAGACTTTTTTGGGATTTTTTTTTTCAAATACTAAAAAAGCAATCAAAATAAATTTTTGAGGATTTATTTCACATGTGTTGACGTGTACGATTTTTTTTTGTTGTGAACAAAATATATACTTGTGGCTCAGTCGTAGCTATACTAGGGACATCTTTTTGGATGTTCTGCCGGAAGATGCAGAATTTTTATGGAGCAACACCTAGAACAAAAAAAATTTTGTCATTTATTAGTTTTGCTAGAGAAGTAGGAAAAACCGACCAGTGAGTGGACGATTGTAGAATGGAAATATTATCAAAACAAACTTTTAAATTGTTATAACTAATGAAAGATATTCTGATAGTAGAAAAAAAATTTGAATTAATTGCAACAAATAATATTGGAGAAATTGATGAATGAGTAGCAAAATGACTAAATCGCCAGTGAATGGACAAAATTATCAGTAAATGAACTCGCCGCCACCAGTAAATGGATGTGTATTGTACATGAACGCTGTAAAGGATAACGATTTATTATTTATTTTTTTTAAATGCTATATTTGGAATCTCTTAATTACACAAAAAAATATAATATTCTTATACATATGAGTATTACATTTGTTATTGCGATTTCATAGAAAATAAAGTTTTGTTTTCATCTTAACATGGCATTCTCAAAAAACTACCAAAGCTTGTTTCGACAGAGAAACCGAAAATTGAATTTTGTCAAAATGAAAAAAAACGAATGAAATGATTTCATGACATTTAATGAAATGTATTGGATTGGCAAATAAGTTCGTTCAGATTTGTTCATACCATTCATACGTTCAAAACCGAACGAACTTATTTGCCAACCCAATACATCGTCAATTCTCAACAGTAACTAATTATGTAATTTTCAGCAGATGAGCTAAACTTTTCACTCGGCTTTGAAAATGATCAGAAAAGAGCCTATATGTCCATTCACTGGAAAGCGGTTAGAATACAGCACCACTGAATAAACATGTGTAATTCCGACCTATTATTATGCATTTATTTGAAATTTTTGCAAACAATCAAAGATATATTCTATCTTAAATAATAAAAGTAATACTTACCCTCAAACTTTTGTTTTCACCTTTTGAACATCGGCCTCAATTTGTTTATTAAAACGAGAATTGTAGACGAATCGTAATAATCGTGTGTAATTCTTTAAAGAATCTAAGAAGCTGTAGTTGAAACTTCAAGGTAATTAGATGGAAACTGCCTGACTTATGCGTTGTTCCGATATCAGAAATGTAGTTTCGATAAAAACGCGTTTAAAGTTTCAAAACTGATTTAGAAGCTATCGTCCACACAACGGAATTGAAGCTCTCATTTGAATTCTATGTTTATCCACCAAGGCATTTCGATATTCTTCAGTTGTTAGGTCGTATATTTTTTGTACAACGACTGGACCGAATGACTTCAAATTGCTACT
Organism: Ophion ventricosus; assembly: GCA_963932345.1. Taxonomy (NCBI): domain Eukaryota; kingdom Metazoa; phylum Arthropoda; class Insecta; order Hymenoptera; family Ichneumonidae; genus Ophion; species Ophion ventricosus. The sequence goes on along the minus strand of OZ010715.1, from coordinate 15,009,051 downwards.
TTTGCCATAGAAACTGTTTCGCGCGTTTCGGAGCGCTGAGAAGCGCTTAAGAAAATGAGCTATAAAAATGTTACATTTAAACATTTTTTCGCGTATAATTCCTTTTGTATATCATTCGTGTGATGTTTATATATTATTTAAGACAATGAAAAAACGGTCCAAAATTTTTTCAACTCATAATTAACGCTTCAAGACAAAACGATAAATGCTGAAAAAAGGATATGGTTCGAGCGTCAAAATGTGTGCTTCTATCGCGGCTAGGTCGAGTTTGTCATCGATTTGCGATCAATACGACCAAAAGTTGATTTCCTAAACATCTTTATTCACAGTTTTCTCTGGTAAAAGGACCTTTTTTTAACGAATACCCGGTGGTACAGGTCCTTCCTTTGATAATCGGACGTCGACGGTAAAGTTGCCGTCATTTGTTCATATGTGAGACAAGTTTTGAATTAATTCCTGTATGAGCGAAATAATTTGTCATCTCGTTTTAAGAACAAACGACTTATGTCAGGTATTTAACATCTTACGGTAACAGGACAACGTTTTCAGACTGTTCGAGATGGGTTGGGGTGAACAGATTCACGAGATAGCCAACAGGTTGCCAGAGTCGCGTCAAACGCTCTTGTTCTCCGCGACGTTGCCCAAAGTATTGGTGGAATTTGCGAAAGCTGGCCTCTCTGACCCTGTTCTCGTGCGTCTCGACGTTGAGAGCAAGCTGCCGGACGAGTTGACGCTGTCGTTCGTAACTTGTCGCCCGGAAGAGAAATTGGCCGTTTTGCTATCTCTCCTCAAACACGTTATAAAGTCAGATTCGCAAACGATAGTATTCGCCGCGACGATGCATCACGTGGAATACATTCACATGGTAAGCGATCGAGCTCATCGTGATTCACCCGATATATCTCGCTTCCAAGATGTTTTTTGACGCTTCGTAACGATTAACGATGCTCAACAGATACTCGATCAAGCCAATATCAGCAACACGTTCATCTACTCGAATTTGGATGCGTCCGCGCGTAAAATAAACGCGGCGAAATTCCAATCGGGCAAAGCTAGAGTTCTGATCGTTACCGATGTCGCCGCTCGCGGTATCGACATACCGCATCTTGACAACGTCATCAATTACAATTTTCCAGCAAAGTCTAAATTATTCGTGCACAGAGTCGGTAAGTTCTCAGATACAAAGCATAGGAGTCTCGCCACAGCCACGTTGAAAAGTTTATTCTCCGCTCAATCGATGAAAGCTTTGAAATATTGCGAAATATTCTTATAATGTCGGTTGTACATCTTATCGGGATGTAAAAACTTATAAAGCAATGATGAAAACGCCTAATATAATGTTTACCTAACCCTCACTTTTGTATCAACTATCCATTCCGGCTACTAATACGTAGATACTCTGCATATACGGATATGCACACACTACTGTAATCTTGTTCTAATCTGCTCCAGTCGCTTCGTGGTCAATGATAGCGTCGCTAGACATTGTTTAATTTAAATCGCTATATCTCTGAAACTAGATGGTCAAAATTCATGATTTTTTTTACCCACTTCGTCATATGTTCCTCTGTAAAAGAGATTTTTTTTTTAATCTGTAGAAAAGTTTCGAAGTTATTGCGTGAAACGTGAAATTTCTCACTGCTCCCCATAAGAACACCACGTGCAAAACCGTGCAATCTTTGATTGCCAATATTTCGAACACACAACGGTGAATCCTTTTGAAATTTTACCGGTAATCACTTAATAGCGTCCTGAATGGGTCCTCGAAATAAAAAAAAATCTATAGAAAAACGCCTTCACGAGACTACTACCTTAACGATGTTACATGGTAATAATCGAACCAAGTTCGTTACTATGAAGACGATGAAATACATTCTGGGTCCGTCGACTAATGCTGTATATCTCGTACTTGAGATTAGTTTGATTTCATTTTTTCCTGAATTATTCATCTTTCTTAAGGGGTTACGCGGGTTTCGAAGCCAAAACACATTTTCTCTATTTTTAAAAATATAATATATAAATTATTTTATTCAAAATGTTAAGCACATAAAAGAGCAACATTTCAAAAATATTTTTAAAAATTTTCATCCAAAAATTTGGGAAATTCATCCGGTGGGACCTAGTTTCCGGAGACCCCTCAAAAAAAGTGTCCTCGTGGTGGTCAGAATAACTCATGATAGCTTTATCTGAAATTTAAAAAAAAACAATTTTTTTCTGTTAGTAGATAAGTATAGCTCGTGATTGAACAAAGGATTTTTTTTTAATTGAAATTTGAATTCTTGGCAGAGCTGTATGCAAAAAAGTTCAATTTTTGGTACAATTTACACTACGTATAGCTTTGTAAAATTAATTGCAATCGAAAAAAAAACCTTCGTTCAATGACTAGTCAATGCTATTTTGAAGAAGTGTGCAAAATTTCAATAAGATCAGTAAAAAATAGTGTTTTGAGATAAATGCGTATACCTGAGTCGCTCCCGACCGGTCTTTCCCAACGGGGGGAATTCCCAAAGGCTCTCTCTTCTAGACTTTTACTCCGATAGACTTAAAACTTTGGAAAAATATTCTAGAAATATTGTACTATTAGATAATAAAATAAAATAAAAAAGATTTTTTGAAATTTTCAAACCCACGTAACCCCTTCACCCAAACAAGCTTTCGTATCCATTTGTTTGATGTTCACCCTATTTGTTTCCGGTACACTAACTTTTACCTCACAGCAGTGAAGAGAAAATCTAATAAAACTTGCAAAAGAAATGTCCCAAATTCCAGCTCTCCCATTCGCAATCGTATGCCACAAGGTTCATCTTTGATTTTTTCCGTAGGTCGTTGCGCCAGAGCTGGTAGGACCGGTACTGCGTACAGCATTGTCTCACCTGACGAATACGCCTATCTGTTGGATCTTCATCTCTTTCTTGGAAAACCTTTTGCCGTGGTTCCTCCCTCGGGTACAGCTGAAAAGGGCGCGATAGGCAAAATGCCGCAATCGATGGTGGAGGCGGAACTAGCGGAATTAATATCCTGGCACGATACTAGCACCGATCTCGTGAGTAAAAAGTCGAAAGGCGGAAACGCGCATTTGTCGATGATCGATACAGAATAATCAAAGAGTTCTTGCTCCCTTTTTCAGAGGTCTCAACAGTGTACCTCATAATTATTTTTTTAGTTATTTGGAACAAAAAAAAACCATTAAAAAAATTAAATACACCTTTATACCAAAGGATCAACAGAGACGTTTCTCATTTTTTCGGATATCGCAGTTTAGAAAAATTCTGGTATTATACGAATTTGCGGGAGATTAGAAAAAGGACGCGCAGCTCGGTACGCTTTCACGGGGATATTGATGATTTTCCAATTAATAAAATCGTTTTTTACTTTTCATGATATACTCAAATACAGTGGAAAACCGCATATCGATCCAAGGTTTGATTTTTTTCCGACGTCACAATATCCTAACCCCTTAAACGAGTCGCTCTTGTAGATTTGTAATTTTTTTCTTGTAACCGAATTTAAGAATTTCAATAAAATGATGGTATCGATCCACCGTTTGCGGGTGTGAGAAAGCGATTTAGCCCGATCTCCAGGCGCTGCCGGTAAAACTCATTAAGAGGGTTAAATAACTGGATTGACGTTTACAAACTAATAATCTTCTAATAATAGAGTGAATATTGATGAACATTATAGACATTGATGATTGTGATTTGATATTACAATTTCTGAAAATAACGTGAGGAAATATAAGATTTTTTATAAGGCATTCGATAATAAAAAAGACAAACTTGTGTTGACAGAAAAATATGCGCCAAGTTTGCAACAACGGTTATCAGCAATACATACGTTCGCGACCGGGTGCGTCCGTCGAGAGTGTCAAAAGGATCAAACAATTGCGAATCTCCGAGGCGGGCGTTATCGCAGAATATCGCGATACCTTTCCTGCCGCTGTTTCCCTCTTGTCGCAAATGAAGAACTACAGACCCCAAGGCGTGAGTGAACGATCGACTCCTGCGACCCGGCACTATACGATTACGACGTACTTCATATTCTTCTTTTCTCCCGTTGCAGACGATCTTTGAAATCGGCTCGAAACCATCCGCCGTCGATTACAAAGTCATGAAAGCCACACGTGCATTTCACAAACAAAGCATTACGAATTTTAAGAGAAAAATTGAGGACAGCAAGGACAGAATAACCAAGATTGACAAAAGCGAAGCAACCGAATCGTCGTTACCGTCGAGCAGTGCTAACGAAATAAACGCGGCTTTCAGCCAAGTCGTCGTACCGAAAAAAAGGAAACTCGATGATCTCTACAAGCCGTCCAAGAAGCAAAAGAAAATGAACAAACGGGACGAGGAATTTTACATACCGTATGCAGCGCCGGACAAACACACGGAAGACGGGTAAGATTGGCGGGAGACCACGACTCGTCATTGCCACGTCTCTTCTTTGCGGAGTTTCGTAGCCGAACAAAAATTATTACAGTTACTTTAAAAAAAACAGTTACGGGGGAAAAAGAAAACGTTTCCACCTGCCGTATTTTCGACACTATGAGAAAAACTTTTATTTTTACGTATTGATAATGATCAGTGTTCGTAAAAGAAGTTTGGCGAACAAACAACAGATTGATTCGCAAACTTTTTTATTCAATATTACCATTATACCTAAAAAGTACCCTGAAAACTACGGAACTCTTGATGTTTTTTTTTTTTTGCAGTCTCGCGGTAAACAGTTTCACTTCGGAGGCCGAAAGGGTGACAATTGATCTGGCCGCCGATAACGAAGATTCCCGACGTCTTCAGACGCAAATAAAGAAATGGGATCGTAAAAAGAAGAAAATGGTTACCCTCAATAATGTATGCGCATCAACTTAATCGCCTGTAGGCACTTAACAATTTTCTTGTCACATAGCGCCTGTACTATTTGATCCGATTTTTGTAGAATTCCAAAGTGGGCAAAATTCGAACGGAATCGGGCGCATGGATTCCTGCTACTTACAAGACAAATCGTTACACCCAATGGAAAGAAAAGACGAAGGTGGGACATGCCGATGATGACGAGGTCGACGAGGAAACTCCGGCGCAGTCGCAAAAGCGTAAGTTCGAAGAACAAAACTTGTAACTCCCCGAGAGGGGAAGAAATGAATTTACTAGCCATCAGTAATCAAGTTATCGGTCAGCTTGAAATGACGAAGCATTTACAGATTTTTTTTGCATTCGAAAAATTGTAAACTTCATCACGTTCGAATCTTTTCGGCGATTCTCGCCAAATTCGATATGGACAGTGCTTGACCAGTACTGTTTACGAGAAAAAATATACATCTTGATATTACAAAATCTGGTGAATATCAAGCACGGAAAAAAACCATTCAAAACAACTCGGAGATTGTTTTATGAATGTGATCTTTCGAAGTTTGGATCACTCTGGACATATTCCATTGAAAGCGATACCAAAAAAAATCCTTTAAAACCCAGCTCTTTATCTGTAAGAAAGCAAAAGGGAAAAATTCTAAACGAATTCGTACCCATCTAAATAGTATTTTTATTATAATCGGTCCGATAGGAACGTGCGATGGTTGTACTGCTTTGGGTATGTAGTAAATGAATTTATTTCATAGCTGCTGCACCAGTTATGATAGAGGGACTACGTCCATCGCTTCCGTCCGTTCGTAAAGAGCTCCGTTGGAACGGAGCCCGACTAATGAAATAACTCGCGATTCCAACACCAACTTCTTTATAATTCTAAAGTACCGCATTCACGTGTTATAAAATACTTTCTGCCCTTTTCCTCCAAACGTTATTATCGCAATCGCCTCGAAAATTTATCAAATTTTCGGAGCAGTTTTAGCAAAGTAAACACTAGCTGGCTTGAAGTACGTCCGAGCTGAAAATAGAGGGAACGGACTTTGGCTTAACAGGTCGATTGCCAGTACAAACTTGCCGGCTATTTTAATAGCAACGAGTTTGCCGAAATAGCCAGCGAAAAGTTTCATCATTGTGTTTGTCTAATCTTAAATATTTGACATACGTTTACAGTGAGGACAACGGCAAATACCCACTGGGCACGTCATAATCAGAAAGTCAAGGAGAAAGTCAAGGCGCGAGGCGAGCTCAAAAGACCCGAGCAGATTCTGAAGGCGCGAAAACTCATGGAAATGAAGAGAAATCGAAACGGTCGAAAGAAAGGAAAGGGAAAGAAGAAAGGCGGAAAGAAACGATAGTTGAGCAGGCGAATACATTTTCTCCCTGTACAATAACAATGTATCGAATGTATGCGAATGAATCGTTGCACAAAAGTCGGCAAAATATCGTCAATCATAAAATATAATTCGTTAACGTATTTATTATGCACGTTTTTTCTGTACTTAAAATTCTTGAGCGGTCCATAAGGGGCTCTCTTCTCCAGACTAACCCACAGGCCCGAAAAATGGATGTACCTTTAAGAATTTTTTGTACGTAAAAAAGTACATCGAAAAATCTACTTCAAGGACTTTATTGTACATATCTCGAAGTATATGAAATCATTTTGAAAAATGATTTTCCCTACAAATTAGCGGTACTGGGGCCTTGGAAGCGTGTTTGTTTGCGGGAGGCGATTCCGGGGTTTGCGGCATCAGTAGCCACACATTTTTATTCCAACAAAATTTTTTTTACTTCATAATTCGCATAGCGATAGCTAGATAAATATTTAGGGGGTTTTTAAAACATTGTTTTTCATAGAAACGGCAAATATATGAAAGTAATTTTTAGAGAAAAAAAATCTGCAAAATAATAAGAAGGTGAGGAACCCGGTGCGTTGGTCTAGTGGTTAGTGTAATGGCCAGCGGATTGAGAGGTCGCGGGTTCGAATCCCAGTCGCGTTACTTTCGTTGTGATATGTTTTTCTCGGCAAAAGGCGACATTTTCTCGGCAAAAGGCGACTAGTTCCGTGGCTGGGAGGCGAACTTGGGACCGACTGTATCGGTATAGGTATTCCACAGTTTTCCTATGCCCATGACAAACATGTCATGTGTGTCATGAATACGATACAGGGGGGGGGGGGGGGGGGGTCAGCTGAGGCCGCAACGTGGGGGAGAATTGTGGAATAAAAGATACAGAGTAGAAAAGAGGGATGCACACAATGGAGCCTTGTAAAAAGCCGAAAAGGCGATGCAAGTAAAGCTTAAAAAACAATAAGAAGGTGAGTTTTAAACAAATCGAGAAATTCCTACGTATTTTGTCGAGGATGTCTAAACTATGACGTCCTCGACAAAATCAAGAGTAGGAATTTCTATGAGGCTAAACTGTAACCTAAACATATAAAACAATTTCGTGACCAACTGACTGACATGTTCCTTAGAAGGTGTAGAGATGCACAAAGAAAGGATTTTTGGAAAATCAACTCCTAAGAAGGTAAAATACGGTGTAGAAGTTTGTATGGAGAATTGTATTCGTTGCGTGTATCAACTTGAACCTTGGTATAAATATTCTTCAAAACAAATAATAAACCGCATATTTTAAGATTTTTAAAAACAACCCCTAATTAGAGGTGTAACGAGGTATTGAAGTGCTCAACTCAAACACCGAATAGCTTGAAGCCAAATACCACGCGGGCGGAAGCTAGCTCTCGATATGTGTTGTCGAAACAATAATTATGAAACGGTATGACAGCACGGGTCTCGTAGTCCCGTATTAAGGCAATGTGTCACACGTCCAGTCGGTAAAAATCCTACTGCCAAGTTTTCGACTAGACGGAACATATTTCGGGCAAAAGAAGAGAAAGCCGTTGTTCGTCGTTCAACAGAGCGAAACGTGTTTCTTTTCTTTTTTCTCAAAAATCAACCGTTTCAGAAGTCATTGGGAATCTGCAAATCAGCTATCTCTCTCGCACTCATGGCCGCTCGGTCGGTGTGACACTTGACCTTAAGGCCATGTGTCACACGTCCAGTCGGTAAAAATCCTACTGCCAAGTTTTCGACTAGACGGAACATATTTCGGGCAAAAGAAGAGAAAGCGGTTGTTCGTCGTTCAACAGAGCGGAACGTGTTTCTTTTCTTTTTTCCCAAAAATTAACCGTTTCAGAAATCATTGGGAATCTGCAAATCAGCTATCTCTCTCGCACTCATGGCGACTCGGTTGGCGTCAGCCATGTCCCCAACTTCGAAGCCAGTTCTTTAGTTCCGAAAAACATTGGCGGATGTCGTCACTCGTTCGTGTGACCACCAAGGGCTCTCTCAACACTTCCAATAGAGCCGTCGGTAAGGTAGCGATAATGTCTGCGTTATCCTCGGAACTTTCACGGTGTCACGTGACACATCGCAATCGCGATACGTCTCCCTCTCCTGTCGGGAGCTGGCACTATCCAGACATATTATTTTCCCTTTGAATATATTGCCATAATCCTGCTATATATATATATATATATATATATATATATATATATATATATATATGCGTGTGTGTGTGTGTGTGTGTGTATGTTGATTGTGCATTGCGTTGATTCGCCAGTGTCATATTCACTTGTTTTGCAACGTAACTCGAGACTTCCGTGCTATCTTCGAAATAAAATCGGACACGATCGTATGGCTGATAATTCTACGAATTGTTATTGGAGAACATTTTTTTACGTAAATGTATTGAATAAAGATAAGAAGGCGAAGCAAGGAATGCGCCTATTCAATATCTCGTCGAGGCAAATAAAAATTGTGACTAATAGGGAAAGCATGTGAGAAGCCTTGTGAGATTGGGATTTAACGATCCTTGAACGACTGCATGAGAAAAATAAGTTATTCATTCGTTCCCCGAACCATATATGCACTCACGACACACACGCGCCCACACGATATGAATTTACGAGTCGAATGGATGGGCGATCGGGCCTCGATTATTCTAAGGCTTCTTTCATCCTGACCCATAAGCCTCATCGTGTAAGCTGCGGGTCTCGTAAAAGCTCAAGATGGGGCACCTTGTATACAGGGCCCCATCTAGCGCGCGACAACGTATATTTTTTTTCGTAGCCCGTGACGAAATATATCAGGAGTTATCGCACGAGGCTTGGATCCTCACACATCGCAAGCTCGTCAAGTACAGAACAATCCTATATAATCGCGTCGAGTCATCACTCTCTCTCTCTCTCTCTCTCTCTCTCATTCGAGTCTGATGCGTAAGGGGCGTCGCGTGCTCGAGGGGCGCGGCACGCAGGCTTCGAAATCCGTTGTTACGTTCCTGGTAAAATCCCTCTCGGCCCGAGAATCGTTGGTGTTTCCGCGATGCGTTGGCAAGCCTGACATCCGAGCGCCCAGTCTACGAGAGTGATCGTACGTCATGCTACAAAACAGTCGAGGATCGACGACCAGTCGCGAGACTCTCGTATTTTCCCGTCTTGTCGGAGACGTCGCAATACACAGGAATAGAAAATAGAGATTAAATTTTTTTTTCGATCACGAAACAAGGTACGAGGTCGCTGGGCGCCGTCGCTAGACTGTCTCGTCACTCATCCGAGAACTTGACGGACAAAAAAAGAACGCGAATTCAACGAGATAATAATAATAATAACGACAGTTCGAGTTGAAGGGTCGTGGCGATCTCGCGTTATAGGCTGGTCTCGATACATTATTATGAAGTGTTTGTTGGTCGCGTTGGACTCGGCACTCGGTGAACCGGGATACGCGAAAAGGAAGGAGGTGGAAAAGCAGCAGATTCGCTACGAGTCAGCGTGATAACGCGCGACAGAGGCAGTGACAGCCAGCCATTGAAAGAAGCGCGAGGCATCTTCCGCTCCGCGTCGTTGCTGCTGCTGCTGCTGCTGCTGCTATTCCGCGTATGTGTCGTGCGTACGAGTGTCTGCTGCGTTGATGAGTTCCGTCAGTTTGCCTCTACGCGTGACGTTCGCGTGTGTAAAAAGTGGATACGCGGGGATCAGTGTGTTTATCGAGTATCGTGAAAGTATATAACGCGAAGCTTTAGGTGGCTTCGAGCTCGCGCATCCCTGCGTAGTACACAATTGGATTAACGCGATGCTCTCCTGATCGGAGATAAATATATAGAGAAAATACACCTAGGACGCGCTGACGGTGAGTACGAATAGCGTGTTTTTTTTTTTTCTTTTCTTTTAAGTTTAATACCATTGTGTCACCTTCGCTTTGTCGCTTGTTTCCCCCGCATTTCGGCTTGTGCCGAGTACACGCACACTGGGCCCGCTTGTGGGAGGATCGCAAGATCAACTTTGGCCATATACCGTGCCTCACTCGCAACCCGCGACATAACGAGCTGGGCTTTTTTTCGCTGCCTCCCCCGCGCTCATAATCGCTACGTTGAAGAGGGCTTAACGGGATGAAGATTCCGATTGTCAACATCGCGGTCTTCCCTCGGCCTTCCTTCCTTCGTGCCTCCCGCCCCCTCTCCCCCCCCCCCTCTCACCCTCGTGCCGCTCCCTCGGCTTTACGGCACACCCATTTCCCACCGCAAAAGCATCGTCTACGGGCATGTATCCTGTATTACCCACAGAGGCGCTACACGCGCGCGGCCCGATCTCCCCACGCTTCACGTTTATGTTGCAAACATTCGAAACCGTGCAATCTAACAGAGTGGTACGAGATGCGTGCACACTAGAATACGTCGTTTTTTTTTTTTTTCTCAATAATCACGGGAATGCTTTGTGTCCCGGATGTAATGTGTACGTCGTAACGTATTAGCCTAGATTCCGAATCAGTATCATCCACCCTGTGGGCAGCTGGGAAGGGGGCAGAGAAGAAGGAGGCTTGTCTGTTTTTTTTTCTTCCTTCACCTCGACCGAGACTCCTCATCTTCCACTAGACTTTCACGCAGACTTTTTCATTCTGCGTATTCTCCGATGTTCCCCGCTTACTCGTGACCGGTCCCGATTTTACCATCTGTACGCGCGTCCGTACGGGCCACGGGGTGCGTAGCTTTTGCCGACACTTCGTTGACCCCGCAAGGGGAGCTTTGCTTGCCTCCTTCGAAAAAAAAATGCCGGTACGAATTGAATTTTGTCGCAAGCGATTGAGAATAATCGCGAATGATTTTGTTCTTACGCAAGGGCGAAGAATAGCAGTGTACGAGACTTTTCCCGACGATTTACGAACGACTCGTTAAATTCCTGTAAACCGCGATTTTCGCGTGAACGTCGCACCGTCGGGAGATCACTCGTTTCAGCAAACGTATACGCGCGGGACACCCTATATAGTGCGAAACATATGGAAACGTGCTCACCGTGGTTTTGTTTTTAGCGTTTCGTAGTCACCGGGATACGTTATTTCGTCATGGGCGCCTTTCACAGTAGTACGCCCACTCTGTTCTTCCTTTACTTTGAAAATCGGTAATAATTCGTGAATATTACATTCAGCGTGTGACTTTCGGGGGAAAAATGACGGAAAAAAAATGTTTTTTTTTTTTTTTCATTCGACAGGTCTATGCTCCATTTTCGACACTGAAAATTTCATACACTTCAAATAACTATAGGCGTTTGTAAAATGAGCATTTTTCAAGTTATTACCTTTCGATTCAACATTACAATTGTGCATGGTCCCGACAGGTGCCTGGGCGGCTTTTTTTTTCGCATGCATCATTCTGCAGATGCAAGAAACGTTGGTACTCTTCGCTTGCTCTCCCCGTGTTCTCCATTCAAGCGTGCGTGTGATACTTTGTGAGTTTTTTTTTTTTTGGCGAAAGTAGAATGAGCGACATTCCGACTTGACAGCGAAACGCGCGATAAAAAAAATAAGCCGTTCAACTGCCTCTTTGTGTGTGACGCGGCGAGCGGGGTCGGCGGAGGGGCTTTCGTGACGAACACAATTTCTCCGGTTTTACGAACTTTCTTGAAGTTCACGAAGGATCGATTAACGGTCAAAGGCCATTGGCAATTTGTTGTTTACTTTAAGTTTCGACTATTCGTCAAATTCTCATTCGATATTCGTTATCTCATATATTATACATACCGCATCTGGGTTTTCCCCAATTCAACGTTCAATTCTCAACGTTTGTGTTTTTTGTGTTTGCTTTATCGTTGAGAAACAGCCTTCGTAATGAGATACACGAATGTGGCACGAATGTTAGTTTCCTCAATTGACTGGTTGTATTTCGAAAAAAATTGTGAACGATATTTCTGCACGAATAAATCGTATACATACGATGAAACGATTCGATCTTTGTATTCTACTTCCCGATATGTGCACGACCCGTGTCGATGGACAGGCGGAAGCACGGGCAAAGCATTGGGATCTTTTTTACGCGGTAAAAGCTTGCGTCGGTGGAGTGTAATGAAGAATGATTTTTTATCACCAATTTTTTTTTTTTTTTTGTAGATTTAAGAAACGTCAGCAATTCAAACATTTTTTTTCTTCGAATATTCTTTTTAGAGATTTATGACTTGCGTTGGCAACAAAGATTTTGAACAATAAAACGAATTGAGAAATATCAATGGTGTTGAATTTTGCATTGTTGGAATGCAACGGAAATAATTTTTTTTTTGTTTACCAAATTTCTTTTGGCAGATTTAAACTACGAAAATAGCGCTAAATTTTTTGGGCATTCTTATTTAGCTATCTACAACCTAAATCTGCAAAATATGATTTTGAATAAGAATGGAAGTGATCAATTTAAAATAATTTTTGTTGAATTCCAACGATGTAAACTTTATCCCCATAAGTTTGTATCGTTGGAACGCAACGAAAGTTATTTTTTTTTTTATGGCCACCGATGTTTTTTTTGGTGGATTTGGAGTAGAAAAATAAGTGAAACGTTCTGCAGGATCCTTATTGATAATCTATAACATAAATTGGCAAGAAAAATGTTTTCTTTTATTTAATGAAAATAAAAGAAGAATTTTTGTTGCATTGCAACGATGCAAACTTCAACACCGTAAACATTGGCTTCTATTTATTTACAAATATTTCAGTTACATTCCAACGATGCAATCTTTAAAGTTATATATTTTCACGTACGCATTCTTGGTTGGCCATCGAGAATTTTAGGTCTCTCGTGATCGCAATGAAAACATGATACAAATCGACTGCATGAAAAAAAATGTTAACATTAATTTGCAAAAACATAATATTGAAGAATTGACGAAACCGATATTGTTTGACAAACACGACGGCTTTTTGCTTCGTCGCGTAAATTAAATTCGTCCATTGTCGCTCTGTCCAAAATTCGTCCATTGTCCGTTAAAAAAAAAATATTTTTTTAAATTGTTTTAAGTATTCTTCGATGAAGAGCTCGTTTTCAATTTTTAAATACATTTTCGAGGTCATTGGCCCCAATATTTAAATCTAAAAAAAAAATTCTTCCTTGATGACGTGGCGGTTTTCAAATTTTTAATAAATTTGCGGGTCGCTTGAACGCAGCTGTTCTTTGATTTACCGGATGATTATTATATTCATTATTGTTATTAATATTATTATTATTGTTGCTGTTGCTTCTATCATGGCTGTTATGATTATGGTTGCCATTGTCACATAAAATAGTTTTGATTTTGTGTTTACATTTGTATCGTACAGTGATGTGGCGAAGCTCAGTTCGAACAAAACTTTTCAGTGTGCATTTAGACGTGAATTTAAAGTCTCCAATACGCGATACCCATCAATCAAACTCTTCGGCTCAACCGATGCAACGCATGGGAATGATTTATTTTTGCTATTACCCAACGTTCGCCGACAGATTCAAGCCGCGAACTTTAAAAGAAAATATCTCAGATTTTTTTTAAACTCTTTCGGCAATACTGAAAACAGGGACATCAAAAGAAAAGAAAAAAAAAATCATTGTCTTCCAATGATGCATACTTTACAATCGTGAATGACGACGAGTGCGTCATCGTGTTGTTCGATGTTTTTTTTTTCTCTCCCAAATACAAGAACGCGGGTAGGGTCGAGCAGGCCACCGATAAATCTTGGAAGTCACTGATTCTTTTTTTTTTAGACGATGCGTGCGATAAAAGTCGAATTTTAAAGGTGAAAATTGATAGGCCACGTCGACGTCCAAGAAAAAAAATCACTATACTTGACCAACATTCATTGGTGAAACATTTGATCCTCTTTAAAGATTTAATTTCCACATTCTTGAGGGTGTCATTTTGTATTGAAAGAAATCTTAAATATTATTGTTCCACTCTTTCTTGTGTATATTTTGCGGAAACAATCGTAAATTTTCAAAAAAGTTCAACAATTTGCATTAAAACCAGTTTGAAAGTTATTTTTCGTCCAAACGTGGTTACCCCTTGAGAATTAAATGGGCAAACAAAAAAGAAGGGAGAACGATTGATAAAGCGAAGATGGAATGAAGGAGAATGTTGATAAACTTGTTGTACGTTGTTTCTGTTTGTTTTGATTCTCTATCCCCGTTTTCGTAGGCTCGTGACACAATGAGCGGCAGATGACTGTAGCAGAGCCGTTGCTCGTTCAACCTTAATATGAGCGAGGTGGTAGGTGTGACAGTGCCTACTGGTGGAGAGAATAACCAGGAGTGCGTGACAATCGTCAAAAGGCCCAAGTCAGCGAACTGCAATGTTCCTCTTGTCCACGGGAGACCGAATCCATCAATCAACGGACGCAACAGACTGACCACTCATCAAAGAAATCATAGCTTGGACTTTAGGTAGCTCATTTATACGACGTATATATACGCACGCTCTCGCCATTGTTATTTCAGCTCTTCGTACACGTAAAACACTCGTTCGCATATTCCAATCCAGCGATCGTGGAGCGAGCGAGATGGAGAAAAAAAAACGACTAAGAAGATGCTGACGATGGAAGACGTGGAAGAGACAAAAATGGACGAAGAATTTATGATCTTGAGCGCTGAAAAAACGGGCCAAGTGCCGCTCTCAATTGTTCATACCTAATGCTTGTAATTTCACGTCAAGGTTCTTCGAACAAAATGACGATAATGCGGTAGCTCAATGCCTCACATGTGCAAACACCGACGTACTTTCCTTGTACATATTAAAAACGCAGAAAAGCACACAACGGGATAACGTAGTCAAACGAATGCTATATATGCTACCCGCTCTCTTATCCAATTTACGTTCTCTTTCGTTTTTCTCTTCTTTGTTTCTTTCTTCTCTCTCTCTCTCTCTCTCTCTCTCTCTCTCTCTCTCTCTCTCTCTCTCTCTCTCTCTCTCTCTCTCTCTCTCTCTCTCTCTCTCTCTCTCTCTCTCTCTCTCTCTCTCTCTCTCTCTCTCCCTCTCCCTCTCTCTCTCTCTCTCTCTCTCTCTCTCTCTCTCTCTCTCTCTCTCTCTCTCTCTCTCTCTCTCTCTCTCTCTTTTTTTTTCTCTCCTTCTCTCCTCTCTCTCTGTGCGCTACGTTTTTCCCTTCTCTACCCCTACTTCTTTTCTCCATACGGATCTCTTTACTCGTCTGCATTCGACGTCGAATTTTTACATTCTCGTAGTACAACACTAATGAGCCCGAAGCTAACGAGCGATCGCGGATGAGAGTCCCGTATTCGAGCCAGAAAAAATCGAAATATCCATGTGCGTTCCTAAAACTAAGTACAGGGACACGTTAGGTATTTCGAAGAACAAATTGGTCGCCTTCGGAGAGAAAAGAATGACGATGTTGACGTTTGCAATGTTGGAATGAACCGAAAATTAATTTTTTGTTTTAGTGCTTACATTTTTTTTTGCCGATTTAAGGTAAGAAAATCACCCAAACGGTGTTTCGCATCCTCGTAGGAGATCCAAGATCTTAATATATAATAAAAATTATAGATTGAAATAAAAATGAAGAAATACATTATTTTTAAAAGAACTTTCATTGCATTCCAACGATGCAAACTTCAACGCCATAAAAAAAAAGATCGGTGGACATCTCCAAACTCCAGTGAGCAGGGATTTTTATACTTATTTTCACAATTGTGATACTCCGATGTTTGTAAAGAAAAAAGAAAGGAAAAAAGTGCGTCACTGGCCTTTCGTAAATATTCGACTTTCGAATATTTCTGTAAATATTGGTCGTGCCTCCACTTTACGAATCACCTACCTCCACGCGCCAATTCGCTCGAACCTTGCAGAAATGTAGTAATATCTCTTTCCGGTTCACGAAACAAAATGTCCGTGAGAAAGGAACGCACGAAGTATGAAATCCCTGGCTCGAATTATGTAGAAACGTATGTAAATACTGTACGTAGAAAAGATCATGTACATAAGAGAGCGTTTATTCGCAAGTACCCCCAGGGGGGGGGGGGGGGGGGTGCACACGGCTGTGAAATTCTAAAAATCAGTGGAAATTTGAAGAAATTATTGAAAGAAAGATATTTTTACAAATTACTTTATTTCTTGTATACAGAGTGGACCATTTAACGTGACCACCCCAAATATCTCCGTTGCCTTTAGAGTGACGAAAGAAATGTCAGGAAGTAATTTGATTGATTTCGAAAGGCTGATACAGTGGTAAAAAATTCATTTTTGTCAAGCTTTTGCGTTCTCAAGGTCATCAATGGTTTTTCAAATGGGAACATGTTTTTTTTTTATTAAGACGTTGTAGCTGATATTCAGACGAATCCAACGACCTATGATATCATGACTTTGAAATTATTTTTTTACCGAAATACACGTGTAAAAACGGAAAATCGTGATGGTATTGACAATAAGAATATCCGAATAATGTAATTGAATTTTTTGTGCAGAAAATTTATTGTAACAAATGTTCGAAGTGATGGACATTAACCTCGACACATTTTTGAAGACGTCGGATGAATGATTCTCTTGACCTTCGAATAGTTTCGGATGTGATAGCGGCGCAGGTTATCCAACGGATACAATAATGTCAATAGTCGGAGGTGTTTCTGATGTTTGTAAATACTGGCATTATAACGTAGTAAAACTGTAGTAGGGTGGAGAATGTTTACCATCTACCAATATTAGAATCAGTAGGGACGTGTATTCATCCAAAGTAACATGTAATAACTGTATCGACAATGGTATTGTACAGTCAAGCAGAGAAAGTGGAAATGATTCTGATTTACGGTGAGACCGGCAAAAACTCTGTGCAAGCGCAGGAACTTTATGCACAACGTTATCCTGACAGAAATCATCCTTCCCGTTGATGTTTCGATCGAATTATTCATTTATTCCGTGAAACGGGCAGTGTCAATCCACTCAAAAGGAAACGTCGCAAGACTAAAACAAACGAAGAAGCAGAGATTGCCGTTCTGGCTGCAGTAGTTCATGATTGAGCGCTATTCCAGAATTTCCAAGGCGAGTCTTTTAAGAATATCAAGACGTCATAAATTTCATCCGTTCAACGTCGTCTCTACTAAAGATGGAAAAATCTTTTAAATGATTTTCGTACCCTAACGTAAAAATGTGAGCAATTAAAGAAAAGTTATCTTTTGTTGCCTAACAACGATGCAAACTTCAACATCATCTAATTCCGCCCACTCGATTGGTCTGAAACAAAATAACGAAATTTATTCCCGAATTATATCGTATTATAGGTTAGCGAACAATTTTCTCCAACAAAATTATATACGAGCGAAACGTTGGAAATAATAATGCGCGCTTATCGACAAAAATCGTGAAATTCAAGGATTTCTTTTCAGTCGTCGAACAAGTTAAAAATAAAAGTCTGTGCCGAACAATAGAGCCAATACTATATGATTCATGAATGAATATCGTTCTTTTGTATCTTTCGTTTCCTCGTATGTTTTTTTCCCCCGTTTCCTTTTTGTACAGATGCAAAATGCCGGCGAACGATTCATATTTTCTCTTTTAATTAATTAATTATTTTTGTTACGTGTATTATATGCAGAAAATAAATGTACGCGCCCAAATATTTTTTTTTTTTGCATAAATTCCGAATATTTCGACTGATTTTCCCTCGCGCCACTGTGCCCCCTCAATGTCTTTGTCAGAAATGAACGAGTCCGCTGAACAGAACTTAGCACTCGTTCGAAATATCAATCGACACGAAGGGGTTCATCGAGATGCTAAAGAATCGTTTGTGATTTCAGGTCAATGGGGATTCTGTTGCCGCCGGTGCCGCAAGCGAGCGTCACACCGTTGACGTTGCATCACCGTAACCGCAGCTTGGACTCAGCGCTCCAAAGAATACCGGAGGTCGACGTAACGCCGAGCCCGGAATGCGAAACGATACCAGTACAGGCGACAAAGGCGGTACTGTCGATAAAGCACGGTCGCAGTAGCCGAGAGCGCGAGGACCTTGCGAGTCTCGGTTCCGATGACTCTGGAATACTTTGCGGTTCGGACAGCGGTTCGAGCGACGCGGCGACGAATGCGACAACCCGGGAATCGAGCGTAGAACATTTGCACAGTCGTGAGAGCTTGGACTCGTCGTTGTCGCAGGCGGGCGATATGGACAGCGTCGACGCGATCGACGGTGACGAGAGCGTCGTTTCGGTCTCGCCCATGAACAACAGTGTGCTGAACGGTGATCCGTTAGCGATTACGGTCGATAATTGTCAGAACGACAAGTGCGACATTGCCGCGATGGACGATGAGCACGGGCCGTCGTGCGTGAACTTGACGAACGGTGATTCGCGTACCACTCAGGAACGCGAAAATGTCGTTGATCGTGCGATCGATCACTCGTGCAGCGGGATCTCGACTTATTCGAACTCACGGGAAATCGCGGTGCAACGAGAATTGGCGGGTGCCGCTATGACACTGTGCTGCGGTACCGGTCAACTCGAGGATGAGACCGTCAAGAAATTGCCGGAAATACGAAGACAGGAGACCGCCCAACCAAAGCCCAGCGAGGGTTGCCTTCTCAGGTTATTCGAGAGTCAAGTTTTCGACATGTCCATGGCGATATCTTATCTCTTCAATTCCAAGGAACCTGGCGTTCAGAGTTATCTCGGTTAGTTTATAACTTTAATATTTACCACGCACCTGCCCCCCCCCCCCCTCTATCCACCTTTTGCATCTTGATAATGCATCCTCGGTTTTACATACTCATGAATCATGGTGCATTTGATGTATCGATAAATCCCAACGATGAATTGCTCGTTCCACATCTTAACGTGAATTTACGATTTATTCCAGGCAATAAGATGTTTAGTTTCCCCGATAACGACGTGGATTTCTATTTGCCCCAGCTTGTTCTAATGTATATACAGCTACACGATGTCACAGAAGTTCTCTATCCGTATCTTGTCCACAGGTGAGAGATAAAGACAGAGAAAGCGAGATGAGAATCTCTGTAGGTCGTCATTGTACATATAATCAACGGTCATTGGCTCACGGCTCCTAATACATTATTTTATTCGCGAGACGCAGGTGTAGAGGCTCGGCTGATTTCTCTCTGAAGTGTGCCTGGTTGTTGGACGCTTACAGTTCCGACGCTCTTTTGCCATCGAAGAAGAAATCGCACGGCACCAAGCTTAAAAATCTGATACTGTCGGATGAGTTGAGGTAATTTAACGTGCTTTCTCTCATACTTTATCTATCCGAGAGATTTCTGATAGCGAAGTATATATATAGCGACGATATCAGAAACAGAAGTATATGCAATGAATACGCCGGGATAATTTTTTAGGCCGAAGGGAAATCAAACGATGCGAAAACAAAAACTACTCGGACTGCAAGTTCCTTTCCCGCCACCTCTGCCATCCGTTCAGAGCGTGACCTCACCCGTTAAAAAGACCCACCAAAGATCACAGTCCGATGCTACGGGACTGTTTCAAACATTGCGTCGCAGTCATTCCGGTAAATAAGCGTCAACGTTTTTACAGTCGGATGACTGTTCGAGCGATGAATGTATCGATGAAAATAATCAATGCCCGTTTCTCGTTGTCAAGGTATAATAAATAAGGTGAGCCTCGGGGACCTGAGTTCCGGTCGAGCTTTCGACAACGGATGTACCTGTTTTGATTCCTGCCAAGGTGTCGTTAATGACTTACGAGGACAGAAGACTGACTGCTTCTGTAATGTGAGTGTTTTTTTCCCAACGATTTTTTCTTTTTACGACAACGTGCGGCATAATTCGTAACCGCGGTGAACATTCCGGGCTAGAACTGTGTCGATTGTCCATCTTCTGTTCTATTATTGGTACGGTGATTTTAATGGGCTTAATCCTCTCTCGCGGTCGACACAGGCCCCCCGGCTAGCACCGGAGCTCGAGTTTATTCAAGCGCTGATATCAATTGGCAAATTGCTCGGTACTATTCCTACAAAGGAGAGTAAAACTGTTCAACTAGTTGCGGAGCTAAATACACTCAACTTGAATCTCCCGGCTAGGGTATGGCTACCCTTGCACAGTACAGTACCCCATCACATCGTCAGAGTCCCGCCGCAATACGCGGCCGTGCTCAACAGCAAGGACAAGGTAAGAGTCCCGTCAGCGCGCCCGATGCGAAAGCGCAAGCCCCGTTTGGGTTTCGCGAATTTCGACGGTTTTTTTCTTTTACTTTGTTGGAGTTAAAAATCGTAATTTTTCGTGATTTTTTTAAAAGAAAACAAAGATAAATGATTTTTTTTACGCGTATGAATGTAATATCGACGGAGTACTTCCGCAGATTGGAAAAACGTTATTTCGAAAGAAATTTCCACATCAGTATAAAATTGAAATTTTTTTATTCAGACCCAATCGCTAATTTTTCGAATTTAGTCTTTTCACCGCATACTCTCTAGACTTCAATCTTGAAGAAAAGGCAAGAAAAACAATCGATATTTTTAACTGAACAAAGTAGAATCTTTAAAGTAAAGCCTTTATGTAATACAAACACTCATGGTTTGAATGTTGTTCGACCTCGAAGGCCCCGTACATTATGTACGTCGAAGTTTTGGAAGTCGAGGATCTTTACACGTCGCCGGTACCCACAAAAATAATGGGCAGTTCCTTGAGACACACAAAGTCGGAGGAGAACTTGACGAATGGTGGCGAGCCATCGAATCAGGCGGAAAAATCGGGCGAGCAAGTCACCGAAACCCAGCCAACAGTTGCCAATCCTATTCGGCAGACTCCGGTACGAAGCGTGAACCCGTTCGCAGGCCGTGGCATTGACAACGCCTTCAATTACACAGACGATGATCCCGCTGATTGTTGGAGCCAGGAGGACGACGAGATCACGCAGCAGGTATAGATTTCGGAGCAACACCGTAGTCATTTCAGTTCGACTTAGTCACACGAGAATCATGGATGAAAACGTCGATCTAATATTCTCATGACTTTCATAGTATCTTCAGTTGAGAAAACCCAAGGACAGAGATACGATATCCCAACTTAGTCAAGATTCGTCGGACAGCAGAGAACCGATTTTCGTGCCAGGTGACATAAAGAGACGATTGAGCGAGATGGCAGCGACACCGAGTGCAACCTTCAATCACGATCCGGAGGATCCATCGGCGGCCGTTCTCAAAGAACCCTGGGAACTGAAACAACGGCGGATCCGAGCCTCGAGTCCTTATGGGCATTTGGCTTCTTGGCGATTGCTGGCCGTGATCGTTAAATGCGGCGATGATCTTCGACAGGAACTTCTTGCTTCCCAGTTGCTATCGATGTTGCAAAAGATTTGGCAGGACGAGAATGTACCGTTGTGGGTTAGGCCGTACAAGTGAGTTTCTTCGATTTGTCCCATGTATCTCTAGGTTAACGGTACCTTTCCATTTGCAGCATGCTGCAGCAGCAATTGTCCCTCGGTGAATAAAATTTTGTAACTAGATGACGTAGCTGATATTCCATTGTTATTTGCTTTGCTGCTGCGAAGTTTAATCAAATGAATAGCGAAGCGAAATTATTCACAAACGGCCGCGGAAATACGCTGACCATCACAGTAGGAGTAGATGTAAAAATAAATATATCTGTGGTTCAAAGTCTTTTAAGTTTCCATATTATTATGCCTCTGGTTCATTTGGTGACGCTATACCACTGGTACAACTTTTGAATTTGCGTCATTATTTAATGGAGTTAAAAAAATGAATTCAAGTCGTTTTAACGAACAGCTACGAATCGGCGATATATTTTTTCGCTATCTTCGGGCCTACTTTTAATATGACTCTGCTGCTGTCGTCACTCCCTTATATGGTAAGGTAATATGGTCTTGGTTTCCAAGACAAAATATTTTTGTGCAGATAAAAATGATAGATCTCTAAATAAGCGACTTAAAAAATGATTGAGTAATTTTCATAACGACGATTAGCCAAAATAAATTTGAGCAATTGAAAAATAATCATTTTCATTGCATTCCAGCGATGCAAACATCAATCTCATGAAAAAAAAAACGCTAGTGAATTTCGATTTCGGGACCATTCGCTGTTGCGACATGCTGAAAAAAGCCACCCAAAAGATCCCGGCTCAGGTCCAATCGGTCGGTATTGATTCGTTCCCTTGTTTTTCTGTTTTATAGAATTCTCTGTCTCTCGAACGACAGTGGGCTGATCGAGCCGATTCTCAATACCGTATCGCTTCATCAAGTAAAGAAGCACTGTCAGCTCACGCTCCTCCAATATTTCGAGCGAGAATTCGGTAGTCCGAGCTCCGAGAGTTTTGCGATAGCACGAAAAAATTTTGTCCAGAGTTGCGCTGCTTATTGCCTCGTCAGTTATCTCATCCAAGTGAAGGATCGTCACAACGGCAATATATTGTTGCACAGCGACGGACATCTTATTCACATTGACTTCGGCTTCATTCTCTCGACGTCACCACGAAATCTCGGCTTCGAGACCAGCCCCTTCAAGCTCACACCCGAGTTCGTCGAAGTTATGGGTGGCAATCAGTCCAAGATGTTTCTCGAATTTAAAAGTCTCATACTGCAGGGTTTGGTTGCCGCACGCAAACATATGGAGAAAGTGGTGAACCTTGTGGAGATCATGCTGTCGGGTTAGTAACTTTAATTATTTTTTATCACGCTTTCCAGTTTGACTACTCCTCGATAAAAGATCATTTTTTTGCTGTATAAAACTATGAAATTTTTTTTGCACAAGTTTCGCTTCTCTTATGGAATGTCCATGCGCAATCAGGAGTCATTTCAAATTAAGACGCACCACACCGAATGAACTTTTAAAAGGCTTGAACAAAGAATTGATGTAGCGTACAGTACCGATTGACCTACACCGATAACGTACACTTCCGATGAATAGTTGCAGATTGCACGAAAAAAGGGACGGAAAAATGTTCAAGTTCTATTTGAAGTACAAGAAAACAAGCTTCATTCTGATTTTGTAAAATTGTCTATTACCTTTTTACGCGCTAAGTGACCTTGTGCATCGTAGTTTGTTTTGCGATTTTCCTACCACTTGTAAACACGCGTGTCATTTTGTGAAAAATAGGATTTTTTGTTAGTGGGACTCGAAAGGGACAGCTTATCTCCAAATTACCACGAAACAAAAATTGTTTACCGATTTTTCCCGAAGGTTATTTGACTTTTGCAAGACAGTGCAGTGCTGAAAAATACTATCCAATTCGACAACTATGGGGTTTTAAATGAATTATCGAGAGGGATATTAAAAAAGTGCGATAAAAAATATAATTAACAGATTATAATTTGAAAAAAATATATACGTTTTTGAAATTTTGTTTTCATGACTGTTTCCGGTCGAATAGTTTGCACATACTTTTTGCCGGTACTGTATACAATGTAAAAACATTACGTTTTGCAATGAATTCGTATATCCGTTGCACCCGTTGCTTTTGTATTCTTTTTTTTACGCATCCTTAACCAGAAACGGTCCTTGCAGGTTCGCAGCTGCCGTGTTTCCGTAGTGGAGGAGCGGCCACGGTGCAGGGTCTGAAGAATCGATTCCATTTGACTCTGACGGAAGATCAGTTGCGCCAACACGTTGACGATCTCGTCGAAGGCAGCATTCACTCGTGGTCGACAAAATTGTACGATCGTTATCAGTACTTCGCGAACGGGACACTTTAATAATCGACGAACCAAGCCGCATTGTCATTGACATTTTGTAAGGCTCGTACCCGGTCGAGATGTCTCTCTCTCTCTCACACTCTCTCTCTACCTCTCTCGTGTCTATTGTGCCGACGATCCAGGAAGCGAGAGGCGAAAAAAAGGGATTACTCGTTGGGAATAGTGTTTCTTCCGTGCGCTCGCGTAATATACACGAGTCGTAGCATTCCACAAGCACAAATCATTTGCGAAACGCTGCAATAATAATGAAACAACTAGCTATTCGAATACTATTTGATCGATCGAATAGCGCGTTGTTCCTGCGTTATGTAAGAGCTGAAATCAAGTCGGAAACGCTTTTGCGATACGTGGATGCGTTAGATCGCGAAAAGACTGCGCGCGTGTGGACGAGTAAAGAAGACCACGTGGTTTTTCAAAGGCGAAGTCTTTCAGTGTGTCGAAGTGTACTATTCGAGTGTACACGAAGAACTCCATAATTATTACGCCTCGAACGACAATTACGAGTTAGCTATGATTGCACGGTGCGCAGACTTTGTGCTATTGACTGAAGATTGGGGACTGCTTAGATCGTCGTAGCTTAATCACTGGGTAATTTGTCGAAGGTGCCTTATTCGTAGGGGAATGGTAAAAAAAAAAACAAATATAAACGAATTACTAAATGCAGTGAAGTGAATGTGGCATTGTACCAAATCCGTGGAATTGTTGCGCATGTGAGCGATCTTGTAATTTGTACATACTTACCTTAATTGTGAAAACGTGAGAAACTAACAAGATATGCCGTCGGGAGCCGCGCGGTTTCTTCGCAATAACTCATTTCACCGAGACTCATTGGATACGCATTACGTAGATTCCGAGATAAGCGTGCAAAAAAGATTAAAAATAAAAAAACGGGCCGAGGTTCGAGTGGACACGTGGCATGCACGGACTCAACGTACTAACGGGAGACAAATACTCAAAATATTTCCTACTTTATATAAAATAACTATTACGATCAATTATCGCAGTCTACTATACATATATATATATATATACACATATATATAGCGTAGATAACGATAGTTGAAACCTCGAGAGATAAAAAAAGTATCACGATTGAAAGTTTTTACATGTTCTTATTGCATAGTTTCATCGTTATAATGAAAGAAAAAAAAAAATCTTAGCTATGAGAAGACGATTATTTAATAGAATGTCCGCGTTACGTATGTTTATTTGAACTATTAAATTATGATGAAGCAAATATTGTACATACATAAAATGTGAAGCATTAAACATATTTGTGTTTAAGTACATATTGAAAAGATGAATATATGAAAAGCGAAATCAAAGTTGCGGCGAGCGGGCCCAGGCCTTCTGACTTCCCCAGTGTCTTAACTGTATCTTTTTTTCTCTCTCTCTTTCTCTCTCTCTCTTACTCACTCTTTCTATCTGCATTTCACTTTTACTATTAACCATCTCTAAAAATAAACGGGTAACCGGGGGATATAAAACGTCCTACAACCACAGTGAAACGGGGATCTTCCGGTTCTTCGATATGTTCTTCATTTTATACTTGTATCATTCGTTTTTAAATATATATCAAGAGCACATATCTAGAAAGCTTGTAGTACTCTTATTTTTTTATTTTTTATTTTGGTGAACTGCCTCTTTTCCACCCGTTCAAACTTTCGATTAACCGGCGTTTCCATTAAGCTCGATTGAAGGGTAATTGCGTTTACGCTTGCTTTCCTCATAGTATGTATCCCGAGCCCTCATTTACCACGTTCCCAAGAGCTGTAATTAATACCGAATAAGTATCGCATCACATTAAATACAATTGAATGTATTATTAGTTACGTGATCAATTGAAAAATAACTATGATTTATTTTTTTGTCATTTTATCGAAAGGTTTTTGATAATTCAAGGCTCCAGGGCAACTGCATCGTCGCGTCGATGAACGATTCGACTTACGAGCTTTATTGACAACGGTGTCCAATAAAATGTACCCATCTCTGCCTAGCCTGCCTTCTCTACACTTATTTATATCCTACCTAGCCTTTGCAAATTCATAATGCGGGATTCACGCTACAAAAACACTTTAGTCCGGCGTAATTCACGAATCGCTCGTGCGTTAGCATCTTTATTTCGTGAATCTCATAAAACCAACGGTGTTATCGAATAATCTAGGATTTACAAAGTCGCCCCCTGCATCCAAGATGTAAAAGAAGGAACGACCTTTCGCTTTTAGCGTCATATAGTTATTCATATCCTGTCTGGACGTTTTGCAGCTTATCTGTAAGAAAATTCAACGTTATCGCCGATACAACATCGATGGCCGTTAACTTTACGGATAAAAGATCGATCCCGGTTTATTAGACCTCAGAAATTTATCCTGAGAAATACGATCGCTAAATGTTTCAAATTCCGGTAAATTTCAATCGATTAATTCGGTTTTTAGATATAGCTTCTCTATAACTTCAAAAATGTTATCGCTCGTTGAATTGAAACGGTTAGTTTTATCAAACATCTTGTTTCATTATTCTTGAGGAATAATGTAGGCGATTGGAATTTGAATGGAAACATGAGTGTTCCTGACGATCAGTCTTATGGCTCGTCATTAGTTGTTTATTCGTTTTTATAGCAAGAAGAGTCGTCGTATCGCGTCATTGGATATATTATCTAATTATTCTATTGGAGATTACTATCAGTATTGTAATTATAATTGTTCAATTATTTATGTGGATCTGATGATGTGTAATAGGGTGCTGCTTATTTTTCAACTTTTGATAAATAACCGAGCCTTCCCGCGATTCCCTTCTATCATCTTAAAAACGAACTCGTAATTAAAAAAAAATTCATTAATTTTAAAGGTCGCTACCATACATTAAAGTTAAAAAAAGAAAAAAATAATACGACTTTTATGTATGCATATTGCTTATATGGCTAACTAGGACTTTAAAAACGTGCTACATCTAATTCCAAAGTTCTACTCTCCTCCCCACTCCTCCACTACCCCGCAACTCAAAGCTCATGCCCGATACAAATAATCAGGGCTTCAGCTGTTGTTCATAGTGTCTTAAACTTTTCATGTTTAAGTGCGAGTTTAAACCGACAAAACGAGAGCTCAAAGCGATAATTAATATTTGTGTTTTCGTTGTTGTAATTTATATAAGATGCTGGTTTCAAGCTCTCACAGCATGTTAGGCACCAAGAAATGATCTGTGGCTCTTAAAAGAGCTTAAGCACTTTAAAGTCATAAACGCAGGTATGCCAAGAGCAGCATTAAAAAAAATTTGACGTTGTTCATGGTATCTATTCGAAACGCTTGTTGCGCTCGCTTTTTTCAACAAAAAAATTTCCGTGGAAACCATACAGAAAATCGTGACTGTGCTAGATGGAGAAAGTTCAAACTTCAGTCCCAAACGTCTAAGCTTGAATGTCAATACCTAAACAAACAATATTAAAGACTTTGTGTCCAGGAATACTTTGAAATTTTTTAATATTCTTGGGATCTCATCAGCGTTTTTGAAAAAAGAAACTTGTCTTTGGGGGTGGAGATGAAAACTGCAACGTTACCAGGGCCATAGTGCATTCTATGCATGCCTTGAACGATATTGCGGAGCGAGGAGTAGCCTTAATTGAAGAGTATAATAGATTAATCATTACAAATGAAGAACAGAAGGAATAGCTTCTTCTGGCTGTGAAACAGCACAGACAGAAACACCTCAATACCAAAAAAGTACATTATTAGCATAGTGCACTACCTTCTTTTACTCTTAATTGATTTGATTTGCCTAATGTTTTAATTTTCTTATCACAACTGTAGCTTTCTAAGTAAATTAAAAAAATATTCAATGTATATTTTTTAAAACATTTTCGTTTGCTGATAGCGACCGCTAATCTTGAGATTAAAAATATGAAAAAATAACTTAATGGTTTTTTAGATCTTAGAATCGAACATAACGATGACGCGTGACATTTTCTAAAAAGTATTTTTTTGGCCCAAATAAGAAGTACCCTAGTATGTAACCATAAATGTTTCTCAAATTGTCATGAAATCTCTTAAAACATTTTTTTTTTTACTTTAAATAGAATATATTATTTAATTATATGGTATATATTGTCTTGAACAATTATTTTAGTTAACGACGCATGAAATTTACTTGTAGATCATTGTTTGTCAGGCACTGTTTGCCAGAGCTTCAATTTTCTGTTTGAATTTCCCGATATTGAATTATTTTGGAATTATAAGGATAACTCGATATAGAACTGGTAAAACGACAAGCGCATACAGGAGAAAAGCAAAGAGCAACATACGTTTTCCAGCGGAACTGTTGTGCCGACGTTTCCTTTCCAAGGATGATACGTTAGAAACGTGACATCATTGCCACCTTTTTTCAAAATGAGATATTTGACAGACCTGGCGGAAAACAGCCAGATCAGGGCAGTCGCCGAGATGCCTGTAACACACAATATTATATGCCAAAGCTGCTTGTCGAGCGAATCTAAGGGAACACTTTGATACAATTACCTAGAAAAGTGGCAAAAAAGCAGACAAGACTGACGAGGAAATGTTCGTTGAGGTATGCGGTCACTGATTGCTCATTGGAATCACGTTTTGGCATTTTAGTATAAAAGTAATACGCGACGAACAACCAGAAGATACATTGAAAAGGAGCGAATAAGTTCAGAAATATGAAAAATTTCGGGCGGTTGTACTTGTAGAGAAATACATGATTTATAACATCCTTGTTGACGTCCAATCTACTCGTTTTCACTCCTCTAAAGGTTGCCAAGTTCGAGCCATTTCCTTTCGCGAGGATTTTTTGGTTGCGACTAAGCCCATCCGACCTGAATGAACAACGTACCAAGCATGGATAAAAAAACGAGATCAATTTTTTTTCCTTTCAATTGTACATTTTTTCGAACTTAGGAAACCCTGATTTCCGCGTTTTCACGCACTGGTGGGTTTACCTTAAGGTGGATATACTTTTATTCAATGTTCCGATCGATCGGACGGTGAACGGATTCTGAAGAACGCGCGTTAACGTTGGTTTTCGTAAAAAAACTTTTTCGGCATAACATCGCCGTACTGTCGACAAAATTGCCGAGTTGTTTCTTAAATTGTTATTACGTAAAAATATCGATGCGTACATCCTTACATTCTATTCACCGGGTATGGGGTATTTGAGGTTAGCTTATCGCGGTGAGCGACGAGAGTTGAGCACACGACACGAAGCACCTATGCAATGTCCACGATGTAGGAAATTTTATAGTGCTAATGTTTTTCAACGGCGTCGCTGTGATCGCTAAGGTCCACATCAGTGAAACTAACCGAACGTTTTCTTAAATCGAGCAATCTCGCTACTGTTTTTTGATAAAGTATTAAATGTAGACGAAAGTGAAGTAATCATATGAAAAGGAGATGCCGTGCCCTTTCGTATGATTATTATTATTCCTTTACATATTTTCAAAACATAAAAAGGTTTTCTGTGCTCATACAGAGCGTGCATTGTTTTTATTTTAAGGCCAAGTGTCACACCGACCGAGCGGCCATGAGTGCGAGAGAGATAGCTGATTTGCAGATTCCCAATGATTTCTGAAACGGTTAATTTTTGGGAAAAAAGAAAAGAAACACGTTCCGCTCTGTTGAACGACGAACAACCGCTTCCTCTTCTTTTGCCCGAAATATGATCCGTCTAGGAGAAAACTTGGCAGTAGGATTTTTACCGACTGGACGTGTGGCCTTAAGGCCATGTGTCACACGTCCAGTCGGTAAAAATCCTACTGCCAAGTTTTCTCCTAGACGGATCATATTTCGGGCAAAAGAAGAGAAAGCGGTTGTTCGTCGTTCAACAGCGCGGAACGTGTTTCTTTTCTTTTTTCCCAAAAATCAACCGTTTCAGAAATCATTGGGAATCTGCAAATCAGCTATCTCTCTCGCACTCATGGCCGCTCGGTCGGTGTGACACTTGGCCTTAAGGACATGGCTCACATGTCCGGTCGATAAGAACCTACGGCCAAGTTTTCTTCTAGACGGATCACTTTTCGGGCAAACGAAGAGAAAGACGTTCGGTGGGGCACACGGTCACACCGACCGAGGAGAACACTTTGCCGTAGGATTTTTACCGACCGGACGTGTGAGCCATGTCGTTAATCCCATGTATCACACGCTCCACTTCGAAATTTTAAACTCGAATTTCGACCAAACGATACAATTAATTGAGATAAAATTTATTTTGTACATGCGATATTGCTGCAGAAAGATCCTGGCTCTCGGCTCTTTATCAAATTTTGAAAGAAAACTTCACAGATTGTAATTACCATAGGATGAATTTTGTTTATTTGGATTTGTTTGTTTGTTTGGGTTTGTTTGCTTGTTTGGGTTTGTTTGTTTGTTTGGATTTGCTTGTTTGTTTGGGTTTGCGTGTGTGTTTGGGTTTGTTTGGGTTGCGTGTCTGTTTGGGTTTGTTCGGGTTTCATGGATGGATAGTGAGAGAGTGAGAATGTGTGTGAGACCGCGAGAGTGAGAATGTGAGAAGAGAGTGAGAGAGTTAGAGAGCAACTCATATTATTTGCATGTACCTTTTATTATCACCCGAAAAGTCTGATTACATTTTCAATGCCATGAAATAGTTGGACTTTGTGTAATATCTGTAGATTTTTTACATAAAACTAGCAAAATTATACCAACGAAGCTGAAAATATGATAGACAATCTTAAAAATCAAGTGCATCAGTTTTGCAACTAGCGGTGATCCCGCATGGCAGTGTGCATTCATGACATGCAACCACGGTCTTACCTACAGGTCTGGAAACTCCATTAGTTCATATGGTTCCTATGCCGAAGCTCGAGACTAGAGTTGCTGTAATCGAGGTACGTTGTGTGGGACAATGACAACAATAGTCACGCATTTGCGTTATAGCCTAACCTATACAATAACAATAATGTATTTAATCCCACTGTATAAATTACGAAAACTGAAACTTACCTGTGCATAATTTTCCCATTTGCGTCATGTTTAACATACTTCTGGAGAATGTATCATTCTTCAAATTGGTTCTCACAACACACAATGCGAAGACGTTAATTTCTCGACGGGAACCGCGGATTTCCACTTTTTGAATCGTTCACTATTCGTTGGAACTTTGAATACGGGCCGTTTGACTTTCAGGCTTTCGTAGCCCGTATTGCACTTTTGTACAAGACAGGACTTCGGCATCACATTTCATATAAGCGCATGAAAACGATCGTTGATTATATTTCTTATAGGACTCGACTGACTGCACTACGTGGCAACTATATCCGTGGAATCATACAATACGCAGGTTATGTGTTCACTATCAAAACCACACCCCTCGATACTAGCGACAACAAATATTCGGCTGCAAAAGTCGAGTCACCCCCTCCACCGAAATTTCATCGAGTTTCCAATCTATATGTAAGATCGTGGCCGGCTACATGCCGTGCGTGCATATATATATATACATATACAGGGTGTCACAAAAGTAACGGGACGGCTGAATATTTCCGCAGGTACGACAATTTCCCAAAATGTTAAGGTCGTTCTTGAAGTAACTTTTTCCAAGGAATTCAATGGTGACCTTCATTTTGACCTTGGCGATGTCCTTCAAGGTTATTTCAAGGTCAACTTTTGTTTTTCAAATGGGAACCCCCTTTTTTGACATCGGCAATCGATAGAGCGGGAAATTTTACGTACAGATATATACTTAAGTCACCGGTCCCCTTTGACCTTGAAGGTCACTGCAGGGTAAATTAAACTTAAACACAGTATGGATACCTCGGACAAGAATAGAAGCTTCTTAAATTCTATCGTTAAGACCAAAGTTATCAATTTTAACAAGGCGCATCTAGTGGTGACCTCGATCGTGACCTTGACCATGACCTTCAAGGTGATTTCAAGGTCAACTTTAAAGAAATATGGGAATCAGTACTTTTGAGTTTTGAAATCAATAGAACGAACAGTTTTACGTTTACATTCATAAATTCTTTTGCTTTAAAGTCTTATAAATTTAAACAAGGTCTGGATACCTCGAGGGGTAGAAGCTTTTTAAATTGTTTCACATCACATTTTATAACTTGCGTAAGAGTCCCCGTCACTATTCATACTGTGTTTAAGTTGAATTAACTCTACACTGTCCTTCATGGTCAAATTCGACCGATGACTTGAGTACGTATCTGTACGTCGAATTTCTCGTTCTATCGATTGCGGATGACAAAAAGGGAGTTTTCATTTTAAAAAAAAGTTGACCTTGAAATCACCTTGAAGGTCATGGTCAAGGTCACGATCGAGGTCACCACTAGATGCGCCTTGTTAAAATTGATAACTTTGGTCTTAACGATAGAATTTAAGAAGCTTCTATTCTTGTCCGAGGTATCCATACTGTGTTTAAGTTTAATTAACCCTGCAGTGACCTTCAAGGTCAAAGGGGACCGGTGACTTAAGTACACATCTGTACGTAAAATTTCCCGCTCTATCGATTGCCGATGTCAAAAAAGGGGGTTCCCATTCGAAAAACAAAAGTTGACCTTGAAATAACCTTGAAGGACATCGCCAAGGTCAAAATGAAGGTCACCATTGAATTCCTTGGGAAAAGTTACTTCAAGAACGACCTTAACATTTTGGGAAATTGTCTTACCTGCGGAAATATTCAGCCGTCCCGTTACTTTTGTGACACCCTGTGTATATACATATATTATTCGGGCCGTTACCTAACCTGAACTGACCGATTTATTTGAGTTTTTTTTTTATGTACAAGTAACGTACAATTATTCCAGCATCGTTGAATTTCCAAAATGAGAAAAAGTATTGCCAGCGCGCTGTATTTACTGTAACGAATTAAGGAGGTACGATCATGGGGTCGAATCCAACTTTCGAGCCTGAAATTTTTATATTATGTTGAATACGTTATGCACCCTTTGGAAAAATTCGAGCTATATTGACCATACAGTTTTTTCGTAATAAAATTGCAAAATCGAACATTTTGAGCTAGTGAAGCACGTCGTCTTATGGAGACGGTCGACCGGAAGTGCGGTAATCACGGTTTTGCTACTCACGTATCTAACTAAGGTCGTTGGAAAACTGAAATTTGATAAATTAGACATAACAGATATGGTAAAAAATCGAAAATTCGCACTTCACCATGTAGTTCAAGCACTACATTATAAAACAGTTTTAACTTCCGGTTGAATATTATCATAATGACGAAATAGTATGTGGCGGTCTTGCCACCTGAGACTCCGTCAACCTCAAAACACTTACCGACGGAGCGACGTAAGTCGTCAAAGGATGGCGGTCAGCGCCACCGGCGGAAACAAGTATTAACCCCTAGGGAAGTCTTCTCGACCAATCGCGAAAGGCAAGAGAGAACACGAGGACTCGCTACAGAGCTAGCGTCCATATATAAAAGTTCGTTCGTAGGCACGCGGAGAGAAGGACAACGACGAACGTTGTATTTGCTGAATAAAAGTATTTTTTTATCATTCCATTATCCCGAGCATACCAGAAACCTAGTCCTTCATTATCCGAGTGCTAAAACCCCATAAGTACCCATAGACACGGTCTTACATACAGGTCTGGAAACTCTAATGGCCTCTGCACACTGCGCGCGATGAGCGATATCCAATGATCGCTCTGCTTTTCCGAACGTCACATCCATCGCTAGCCTCCTCGCGACGTCGCTCACGGAGTTGACCAAGTTTCTACTTTTGTCGCTCGCGACAAGCGACAACGCGCTAGCAGACAACATTTTTCAGCCATTTTATAATCGTCTATCCAACACTTCTAGCTATACTTTATGTTTACTTAGGTGTTTAAATGTCAAGAGACATGAGACCGGCTTGACCACAAGTATTATAAGGCCAAAGCGCTAAATTTCTCGAGTGCTAACGTTATTCCAAGAATTGTTCCGCTGCAACGTTTTCGATCATTTTTTTAATTCTCAAAGTCCCTTCCCGCAGGAATTTATAGACTAAGCGGAAACCTGATAACAATTTAGCACTGCTATATACTTTTTTCTTCTATGTATTAGCACACATTAGATTTATTCGAATAGTTTTTCAGTACTTTGCACACTTTAGTATAATTTATTTTTCAAATAACCTTATATTCAGTTTTCCTTACATCGCTCGTCGCTCGAGTCGTTCGTCGCTTGCAGTGTGAATGGGGGGAAAAACATTTTCACGAACGCATCGCTGATCGCTCATCGCTCGTCGCTCATCGCGCGCAGTGTGCAGAGGCCATAATGCTGGCAGCCGCGATCAGGTGCGTCGTTGAGCGTGGCAAATTTCGGTCCTAGCGCCGCCACTAGTTGTCGCTGCGGTTCCGAAACCCGCGGACATACATAACCTCAATACGGCGCGCAACGGAGTGAGCGGTTGAAAACGTGTGTCGCTGAGTCGCTGATAACTGTTGTTTTTTCTGCGTTTTGGACACAGTACCGTTGACAACCGAACACTTGCAACAATAAAAAAAAAACACGAAGGGGCAACGTAAAAAAGTTTGAAAGGATTCATTCTACTTACCTCGATATGAAAAAAATGCACGTACATAAATAAAAAATATCAGAGAATTTTTTGCATTTGTATTTTTATTAAATTGCATAAAAAATACGGGAATGAGGGATGGAAGAAAAAAAAATTGACCCTAGTGGCTTTGAACCTACAACGCGAGTATGAGGGGTGTACGGAACCACTCCGTCAAACTTCACATGCAATGTGAGAGCTTCAGAATCGTATGTATATGCTTATTACGCTCGCTTGGATTTAGAAAGTTTACGGTTTGATTACGATTAGGATCATATTTGTTTTATTGTATTAATCGAAACTGACAGGACTAATGCCTTTTCCTGGCCGTTTGAAAAGTGTTTCGAACTCGTAATAAATATCCGCGTAACGAACATGAAGGTGGGACAGAGATAGAGAAATAGAAGCATGGCTGCTCTGCTTGAGCCCCCCCCCCCCGTTCGCGCCGGAGCGGGTATTCTGATCGTAACGAACCTAGTGGCGACTAGTGAACTACCAACTCTCTTCAATAAGCTACCTACCCCTTCCACTGGAGTTTCCAGACCTGTCGTCGGGCGTAAAGGCCCCTCTACACACTCGCGAAGTTAATTGAAGTTGGGCGAGGACGAGAGTGTAGAGAGGCACTTCGTGCTTCTTCGCCTCGCTTTGCTTCGCTTCGGGCGACTTCCGATCGGTGTCGGTATTTTGGGCCGAGTCAAAGGACCGAAGTCGCGCCTCGACTCGCCTAACTTCGATTAACTTCGCGAGTAGTGTAGAGGGGCCTTAACGTCTGATTCGTTTGGCGAGCATAACCTAGCTCTGTAGTGACAGTTTTCGTTGTGTCGGCTAGCGATAGCCAATCGCATGCACGACCAGAAGAAAGGGAGCCTCTTATTGGCTGTTGCCAGGTAACAACACGAAAACGGTCGCTACAGAGTTTCAGATCACGGTACTGCTTGGAAATCGTCGTGAAGACTCCAGAGTCGTTGAGGATATAATTTTTCAGTTTTGATTAGTAAATATGCAATAAATGAAATATTTACCACAAATTTTGCTCTTCGGGATCGACAATACGAATATTCAACATAAGTTAACATAAATCAGAACACCCGTGGGGTGACATAAATTTAGTGTTTTTGTTGACCCTGAGGGAGTAGTCGTACCTCCTTAAGTTTGCTGCTCTAGCAACACGAAACTGAAGTATCGAATAGCTAATTTCAGAGAGCTCTCGGTGCATGCGATTAAATATTTATATATATATATAACTACACACACACACACACATGTATGTGCTTTAGCACTTCCAATATTCTCTATCTTCCTCCCTCATAAAAAATCTTCGAGAGCGTACTGGCCTGAAGGTTGGCCAAAGTGACTGTTCTTCGATCATGTCGGTTTATGCGTGTGTATTGCGAGAATTCATTATTAAGAGCTCGCGTTTTATACGCGTAAATAAATAATAATAAATCGTGGTCGTACCGAGCGAGTCAAAATTTTATTAGACAATTACTACGATTGCTACGATATGAACGCCGACTGAGCGCTCTGCCGCAAACGAATAAGACACGCCGGTGAGAAATTCTCTTCCTCTACACACCGATTCATCCGCCACTTCATTTTACGATACGAAAAATATTTTTCAACTTTTTTTTTATGTGAGCAAAATACAAACGGGAATAACCTCAATGCATAAAAAAAAAAATTGCGTAAAATCGGGGGTTTTTTTTTGTGAATAATTAATGTCGAATTGATCTCGCGCATAAATCTACATAAAAATTTCGATAATCCCCGGTTCAACAAGAAATTTCATTGTATGTGCAGTCACGCTCGACTTCTGCGGTTTTTAATACCATAACAAATCAATGTCGCACACGTTTCCAATCGAAAATGACCTTGACGGCATTGCAAATATTCCTATACCGCTCGGCGATGAGCCAAATGCCAATACACCATTGGAGCGAGATGAAACACCGGCGAGTAAGAGTACGACGGAAATTGTGGAAGGAGCCATCGATTCTCAAACTTCCGACGCAGGAACAGGAACTCCCGAAAGTACGAGAGATGCTTCGGATAAGAATTTGCCTGTTCCAAGCATTGTTAAAACTGTCAAGCCTGTACTGGGCAAGATACAGGCCAAAAAACGTTTAATGGCTTTTGCGAACAAGTACAATGTATTGCCGAAAGTTCAAAAGCCCAAACCGAAGCCTCCGGTTGTGAACAAGGGACAGGCATTGGACATGAAAAGTAAACAAAAATCAACCAGTAACGTGAAGATGCTTATAGACGAATTGAACAATGCAAAATCTAAGATCGAAGCTGCTCTCGATATACAGGAAAAACAGGAACAACATTCCAACCAGCAGTCCGGTAAAGCTAAGAAGCACGGAGGTATCATTTTATGCATTCGTTTTTTCTATAATTTATGTATTCTATAATATACGTATGGAAAACCTCAAATTGTTACATTCAAAACCAAAATGCTTATATTCTTATGGAGTTTCGACACCAAAATTGAAATGTAGAAATTTATATTGCTGAGCAATTAATTTGGGATGCATTAACTGTTCAAAAATCAATTTGTTTACCAACATAGTTTTGTATTTTTTTAATATTCAAGTTGAACATTTATTCATTTGGTAATATACACGACATCTCGTAAATATCAGTTATATGGCTGTAGGGACAAAAATAATACTGACAAGGGGACCTTGCCAGACATGCAATTGATTTCGGGACGTCCTTTCAGGGTAGTGTAGAGTTTGGTCCCAAGTGTCATCCCTTGCCATTCTTCACCCTGGTGGGCCCTTGTTTTCGCGAAATCGATCAAACAAAATTTGTGTGACGATTTTTGAACCTTGAAAATAACAAGAATTTTCGAAGTGGCGTTTTGGGTTCGATTCCTGCTACCGCTATTTATTTTTTTTTTTCACTCCAAACTATTGTAAACTTTATTTTTATTCAGTTACTGTAATGTAAATCCAACTTTTTTATATTGCGTTTAGAATTCTCGCCTGTGTGATTGTAATCACCGTTTAAAAAATTTTGTATATCCAATTTTTTTTCTTATATTCTTCATCTAGTTTGCAATTATAGCTCGCTTTTTTAAAATTGTTTCTATTAACTTCTATTATTGTTAATATGAGGAAATGAAAAAATTATCGCTCTGTCGATTAAATGAAAATACGAAACACTGTATTCACATAATGTGGGAAAGTGTCATTTATTTTTCGTTACCAGATTTAAATTTTACAAAATTTTTATTTGCATAGCGTCGCGAAAAAAAAAACGAAATATTAGTTGTACAATAGATGGGAGAGCCTCGCAAAAAAAATTATTTTGTATTTGTCGGTGTACGTTTTTTTTGGATGATAATCATCGTACAGACATGCAAAACATACATTATTTTTGCACCACGGACAGAATACAAATGCCTCTGTACCACATGGCAGTATGGAAAGGTTTATGGAAAAGGGAAATTAAATTTACATTAACGTTAAAGGTAATTGCAATGAAATAAAATTCAAATTAAAGGAAAAGTTCTCGGTTGAGCTCCGTTTTATCAAAACAGAGTTTAAACACGGTGTAAACGAAAAAAGGAATCGTAGAAAACCAAAATTCAAATGAAAAGTGTAAATAAAATAATAATTGTATTAATACAGACGAAAATATCAAACTATAGAGAAAAATTAATTTAAACAAAGAAAATATATAAGAACAATAAAAAAAACGAGCAATAATTTCAAACTAGATAAAGAATATAAGAAAAAAAATTGGGTATACAAAATTTTTGAAACGGTGATTACAATCACCCAGGCAAGAATTCTAAACGCAATATAAAAAAGTTGGATTTAAATTAAAGTAAATAAATAAAAATAAAGTTTACAAGCCTTTTGATTGAAAAAAAAACAAAATAAATAGTTTTCTCAACTTTGCCGCATCAAAAACTCTTTATAAAACATTGTTCATTGAATGTTTTTCATCATGTAAATAACTTGGAGCCGACAATGCTTGAGCATTAGTAAGTCGTACCAATGGCAGGGAATGCTGCTGTGGCCAAGTTTATCGGTTGTTTTTTTCTTGAATAAAATAGCAACGTATTTATAATTAATTGCAAAAATCATAACACTCCAGTAAAACCTTGCTTATCCGGGGAAAGTGTACCTCGAATAAGTGAGATCTCGGATAATACGGCAGGACTTCTTCTGTTTTATCCGAGATTCTCTGTACGAATATTATTTCCTGGCTTGGAAATCTTTTTCAACAATATTATGAGTTGGAAATTGCCCAATGATAAATAATTTTGACATGAAGTTTTATTCACAAAAAGTTGGCAGCCTGTGGAAAACTCATCGCATTTTCGTCCCCACTCTTGCAGACAAAAGAACAGTATCGAAACTCCTTAAAATGAAATGAAATATGCTGAGAAGTTTTGATGCCAGCATCTCTTGCTGTAGTATTCCGTCAATTTTTCATAACTGCATTGTATATTGTACGTATTACAACACATACTTTGTATGAGTGAACCATGCAGACACATTTAATCACAATTATCCGCTATCATCTACTCTATATTTTTCTGCACCTTTCTGGATTATTTTTTCTCTGAATGCAATGGTTCTACCATAAAAATGCATGGTATCACTATAGCCAGAAGCGACTTCTCTTAGATTTGCAATTAGCTAACTGAAAAATTATTTTCTAAGGTGTTTCAAAAACGGTTTTCTGGGCAAAGTGTATTTGAAATTTTTTTTTCTAAATTGCGAATACCAGGTAGCTTTAGACTCTTCCTCTAGTAATTCAATCTCAACTGTACAAACTTTGAGTCTTTGGTTTAGCTGCTTTTGAGAAAGGTTCCAAAAGCTTTTAGTGAGTTTTTCTATGAGTGGAATGGAATTTCTATGAGTGGAATCCGTTTAAACTCAACTGCAGTTCTAAGCAGTGGTCAGAAAGTGGCGAATGTTTGGAATTAGTGTTCGAAATTTGTATCTACTCATGATCGGTGATCAGCAGTTATCAATTTGAATAAAAAATGATCGAATTCGCAAAGCCCTTATTTAATTCTCCACTGGAAGTTTGTGTCCAATTTATCAATGAAATATTGAATTTTACAGAAGAAAAGTTGTCAGCGATAGAAGAAATAATCCGGGAAGAGTCGCGGAAAAAGGCACTGGAACGAAACAGTCCGATGTTGGTATCTCATCAAGGCCGGCAATCAACGCATTCTAGCCAAGAGGAGAACAGCGCCAAGTCGCAACGTTCCGACAGAATAATCCTGGATATTCCCAGATATTCCGACAACAGATCAAGGCCCAGATCTTACGATGATCCTTTGCAGCATTCGCGATTTTCCGACAGTCACAAAACAAACGAGTACTCCTCGTTCAGACGACAGCAAAGTCGCAGCAGAGAGAGACAGGAAGACAACAAAATTAGGGATAACAGAAACAAGAAGGAGGTCAGAGATAAGAATCAACACAAGCATCAGGACAGAGAGCGCCGCAGTAGAGACAGAGAGGAGAGGAGGGATGGAAGAGACGAGAGGAGTCGTAACAGAAGCAAAGATGAAAAGAGGGAATTGAAGAGCGAAGCCCGAGTCACGGGCGAGAAAAAAGATATTAAGAATGACAATCGGATAAAGGAAGTGCAGAGAGGCGCCAAGTGTCTAGAAATAAGCCTGGACGCTAAGACTCCGATAGGGAGTGTTGAAGAGAGAAGAGAAAGTCCGTCGGACGAGAGTGTTGAAAAAAGGGATGATATGAGAATTTCAGAAGATCCGAGAGCAACAAAAGACGCGACTGAAGTTCTCGGTGAAACAACGAGTGAGCGCAAATTCACGGAAATGAAAACGGAAGAGGACAAACGAAAGGGCGAATCCAACATCCGTGAAGAGAATAAGGAGTGTGCGGGTGAGAGCAGAATCAAGGACGAGAAGCAACGTCGGGATGGAAGTGTCGGTGGAGAGGAGAAGAGAGATCGGAAGGATCATTCTAGCACCAGAGAAGAAAAAAAGGAACGCAAGATCGACGATAAAATGAAGAACGAAGGAGACAGGACAAGCGATTCTAAAAACATCGAGATTGAGGCTAAGAATGCGAACAGGGGCAAAGAGGAAAATATAAAAAGTCCGAGCAATAGCCGATCGAAGGAGGATAAGAGGCGGAGCCGAAGTAACAGCAGAACTAACGACGACAGAGGTTATAGATATGGCGGCAGCAGGAGTAACGAGCAAAAACGAAAAAGACGCAGCAGTTCGAGGGACAAGAAGAAAAGCCGAAGCAACAGTAGAGCTAGAGATGCTCCGAAAAAAGGTCACGCTTATCGTGATTTATCCCGAGAACCGAAGAATCTCGACAAGAGTCGAGAAAATGAAAAATCATTGAAACACGGTTCCTGGATTGGAATAAGGAATTTAGCACTCTCATCGATGGTATCAGATGCTCCGGGAGATTCGCCGGACCAGTTTGGTGATTCGAGCGACGCCGCAAAATCCAGGTGAATGTCCCCTAACAACTGAACATTAATTCGCATATGAACATTATAATTTTAATGAACAAGCGTTATGTCAATTCCTGCAACGAATACGTTGCAACTTAGGGAATATATCTGCGACATGTGTTGCGACTCGCTTAGGAAATTCGCCAATACGATTAGTAACATACACAGTCATAGCCTTATGAAAAAAAAAGTTGGCAACCAGTTCGGGATGAATGAGTAACCGAATGTCAATGGTCTTCAGGAACTAATAAAAATTTAGCAGACAACACTATACGGACACAAACTGTGAAATCAAGCAACAATCTTTGTTTCAACAAATATTATTTATAAGTCGGCAACTAATGCAATTATTATGTTTTAAATGAAGTATAACGGACAACCGTTAAATGTTATTTTTTCTCAGAACTGCACAGGATTACACGAAGCACTTTCAGCAGATGATGATGGTCGGGGATCACCGCCTGATCCGAAGTCCCTTGATAGCGTCGGGATTGCAAGGACCCAAGTATTATCCACCCGAGTCCATAAAAGCGACCAAGAGCGTAAAAGGCTGTTCGATACTGTATTGTGAGAATCCCCGTTTATCCCTTCTTCTTAGTCGTGAACAGGTTTACCAGGCAATACCGAACGAGCGCCGTAACGCTATGCGAGAAATATGCGAAACAACGCGTGAGCGGTGAGCGTGTGTTGTTACAAAAAAATTGTCCAGTAGATCAGTGGTTTTTCAATTCAAATAAGTTACTGCGGCATTTCTTATCGTTCTACTATTATCATCGAAAGAACAATCGGTTATACTTATAGGGATGATTCGGGAGAATCGGACGACAAGCATCGTAATTGGTATCGGAGACACGGAGAGCAGCGAGGATCCGAAAAATCACGGCCGACTGCAAGCCGACATCGTCTTCCAAAATCAAAATGGGACAGCGAGGAGGAATATCCAGAGTCACGTTCTGATTTTGAAACGACGGTATTGCCGGAAGAGTCGGAATCAAT
The DNA here is from genome assembly GCA_963932345.1 of Ophion ventricosus. Lineage (NCBI taxonomy): Eukaryota > Metazoa > Arthropoda > Insecta > Hymenoptera > Ichneumonidae > Ophion > Ophion ventricosus. The sequence continues at coordinate 14,967,252 of OZ010715.1, read as the reverse complement.
CGCAGCAACGCATTTGGGCAAGAAAATAGGTAAGTCATCAATTTTAGTATTGCCGATGTTTTTGGGGGGTTTTACAAAAAGCAGTAATATATTATGAGATCGATTCTTTTCAATTCCATATAACAAAAACAGTTATGAGCTCTTTTCCATAGTTTTAGCATTTAAGGCCATGTATCACACTGACCAAGCGGCCATGAAGGCGAGAGAGACAGCTGATTTGCAGATTCCCAGTGTTCTCCGAGACGGTTGATATTTCGGGAAAAAGAAAACAAACATTCTCCACTTTGATGAAAGACGAGCGACGTCTATCTTCTCGTTTGCCCGAAATTTAATCCGTCTAGGAGAAAACTTGGCCGTAGGCTGTTTACTGAACGACCGTGTGACACATGTCCTTAAGAGTCATCCAACGCACGCATAGGAAGTGCGAAGTGGCAAAAAAAAAAAAAAATTTCCACATTACAGTCTCTACTCCCCAATTCGTAGTTTCAGCTTTTTACGCTAGGTTTGCTAGGTGTGTCCCGTCGTTAAAAATGGCCTCGCCGCAGTAACAGCACAAGACTCAAGGCCTCTGACTGATATGATTCTCCTGTCATTGTAAAAATCGGAGCCCGACATGCAATGGCCAACGGTCATTGATCTGTTCTATCCTGCTATAGCGACAATAATCAATTTTTGCTTCATGCACACATTGCCATAACTATCGCAAAGGGCACTCATGTTCAATCCAAACTCATTTTACCCCAGGAGGCCCTGCCCTAATTCAGAGTTGGCCACCTGCTTTGGATGACTCTTAGTACTGGCCTACACAAGTTTTGTTAAAAAAATACTCCCAAGTAACGGTTGAGTCAAATAATAAATGGAGGAACTTTAATTATTCTAAAAAGAAGGTAAAAAAATAACAACTTTACTTTCGTCGGGGCGCCTATTCTATGTTCTATTTGGTATTTTTCGCACCCGTTCATTCCGCATTATTCATTCTTCAGGCCAACGAAGTCCTGTAGACGTAACATCGATGGAGTCTGATGAGGCTACGCTTTATCCGCGTTCGGAGAGCGAAGTAAACAAAGCTGAGGATGCAGATGACAAAATTACTCAGATCGTAGGTGAAAAGCTTGTTTCCGAATACGAGCAGTTTATGAAAATGGTCAGCAACGAAATACCGGCGAGTATATCGACAAAAACCGATGAAACCTGCGATATGGAATCGTCGAGTGACAATATACGCGTGGAGTTTGATTTTGGCCGAGATTTGATAAAACATGCCGGCGAGTACAAAGTTTCATCGAACGAAGAAATTCCCGTACCGAAGAGGCGATCTTCGAGTAAAAAAAGTATGTCGAAGGACGAAAATGCCGGCGAGGCAATCGATGAATCTATTGGCAAGGAAAATCCTTCAGAGGAAATTTCAGTGATCTCGGATGATTGGAAAAATGTGAGAATCAAGGTGGAGCGAACGAGTGACACCGAAGATCCCGGGACGAAGGTAAGATCCAAGAAAAAAATGGAAAAACTCGCGAAACGTGTGCCGTCGCCGGATTCGAGTGAATCATCCTCGTCGTCAACGAGCACATCCGAGTCGGAAAACGAGCGCGAGAGAAAGAAACGACGAAAGCGACGGAAGAGAAAACGTGCTAAGAAACGTAAAATGCCTAGAGACTCGAGCACAAATACCGACAGCAGTAGCAGCAGCGAGGATACTAGCAGTGACGAACGAGCCAGCCGAAGAAAGCGAAAGAGAAATGGTAAACGTAAGAACAAAAGTAAACGTTCGAGGATGCGAAAAAAACGCGCGAGACGTACTAGTACGGAATCGTCGAGTAGTTCGGTCGAGGAAATCAAATCTAAACGTCGCAAGCGCCACGCGCACTCTAGCAAAGCAAGAAAAACACCGGATACCATAATATCGATATCCGATGATGACAAACTCGAGTCTCACGAAAAACCCACAGACATTCAGGATCTCGCGTTAGAGCACACAATAAAAGTCGAAACAACGAAGGAATCGAGAAAACAACTTATCGAGAACGAAGAAAACGTTGCGGAAGTTCTAGATACGCAAAAAGTTGACGAAAGCTCGACAAAATCGTCGCAGGAATGCGATGATCTGTCCGAAAAAAAATGCGAAAGTAAGGGATTTTCTGAGACGTGGGAGAACGACTCTATACAGATGCAAGAAAAAAAATTCGCACGTACGGAACCTGTTGCCGGTAAAGATTCGTCCGGAGGAATAGTGGAGGAGGGTTTCAAAGAACGCGACGCTAAGTGTTCAAAAAATAACTCACCGTTGACAAAAGTTCGTTCGAAGCCCAGTGAGAAGAAAAAATCTCGCAAGTGTCGCTCGTCGAGACACGAGAAGACAGCGTCGGCGAAATTGCCCGAAACGCTTGTTAAAAGCAGCGATGGCTCGAGTACGAGAAGGAAGAGAACGAAGGATGAGAAAAAATCGCGTGATCGTAGCAGCAGCAGCAGCACAACGAGCTCGAGTAGCGAAACTAGTACCAGCACGAGTTCAACGAGCACCGCGAGTAAAAATAGTCGCAACGAGTTCCTCGACGATTGGGAGAACAAGAAAGAGAATTCGGCCGCGGGTATGACAAAAATTGTATCGAAAGAGGGCAGAAAATGGCCGATAACGGATTTTGACTCGTTGAATGTGCTGTCGTTGACGCAATTGGAAAAAGTCACGGGGAAAACAGCAGGCGCGTTCGCTGACGAGTGGGAAGTCGACAGCATGGATGATCCACAAGAGCGCAATTCGAGCAACGCTCGAACGATCGCCAAGGAAAAGCCTTCGAAGGGTGACGTCGGTAAAAAAATACCCAAGGAAGTACGTTACGATCGTGATACGGACACTTACATCGCGGTCGTGCGCGAGAGCACCCGCGAATCCCGAAAAACACAAGTACGCTTGTGCGCTATGAGAATCTGGGAGGATGAGGAGGAAGAGGGCGAACGGGAGGAGTTGATGCTTCGCAGGGAGCGAGAGAAGGAATCGACCAATGTCAAGGGTTGGGAATCCGAGGAAGAGGGTTTCCCAAATACGTCGACGCAATCAACTCGAGATTCAATTTCATTGGAACCCCCGTCGATAGTTCGTGACGGTATCGAAGATAAACCTACAGACGCAGGTAAGGAAGAGGAGGTGGCTGAGGAGACGGCGACGACGGAGAAAGAAAATCTTTTGGAGACGAAAATCGAACCAGATACGCAGAAGAAAAATCGAAAAAGTCGCTGGGACATCTCATCCCAGACGCCCGAGAGTACCTGCGATGAAAAAATTGTCCCTGTTATGTGGGAAGAGGAGGAGACGAATGAGAAATGGTCAAAAACCGTTGACGCGAAGGGTGAGACCTCGGATTTACTGCTGAATGAGATAAAAGATGAAAAACTATACGATTCTGCAGAATCAAGAAAAATTGACGATATTGACGATCCTTGTGTAGAGCTGAAAAAAAGTTTTGACGGTTGTTCCGTAGCTAAGGAGCAAGATGGTGCTCTTTACAGTCCAAGCTCACCCGGCCTTTCCATAAAATCCGAAGCCACGACCACGAGTAACGAGAGTGCCGACGAGATCGACGAAGTTTCTCAATATTCTAACGACGAAGATGTCAAAAGTATCGATAAGAGTGCCATTTCACTGGAAAAGACTTCCACCTCGGAAAAAATAACCGAAGAAGACGCGAAGACTTCGATTCGTGAAGATGAGGCAGGAAAATCGGGTAATTCAACCTTAGACATTTGGACGACCGCCTTAGCTCCTCAAGGTAAGGAGCCGAGCGATGAAGATTCTCACAATACCGGGGAAACACCGGCAATGAAAAAATTACGAATGGATATGTTTGCTGAATATCCGAATGAGGAGCCGCAGAAAAAAATGCCGAGTTTCGCCGACGTTTCGTCGAGCATAATCGATACGAAGGAATCAACGAGTGAAAATAAATTACTAACATTGAAGCTCATACCGAAACAATTGCTCGTGCGTAAAACGAGCGATGAACCAAAGACAAAAAACGTCGCGAAAATAGCCAGCCAATCCGTGAAAACGCCATCGGACATCATGAAAACGCCATCGGACATCGTGAAAACGCCATCGGACACCGTGAAAACGCCATCGGATATCGTGAAAACTCCATCGGATATCATGAAATCGCGTGAGTCACATCATTTCGATGAAACGACAAACGAGCAGAAGGAGATTTCGGAAGCGACGAAAGTCCTTGGCACAGAGAATAAAGAAAAAGTGACGAGCGATGATAAGCCAAGGGAGGATTTGACATCGACAACGCCACCTCTGTTACCAACGCAGATCGCTAAAATTATTACCACCGAGGATGAAATTCGTTCTAAAGATTCACCCATTAGGCCAATAAGAATGAATTCTCCGGAGCGCGAAGTCAAGAGAGAGAGCCGGTCGAGCCGCGAGACGAAGAAACCCGACAAGGACAGAATAGCGAAATCTCCATCGTCGGAGAGAAAAAGGAAGAGCCCATCGAGAAAGGAGAAAGACAAATTTAAGAGTGCTTCCGGTGATGACAGGCCGAGCAAATCGAGTTATCGCGGTAGTAGTCACGGGACTGTCAAAGATGGTAAAGACCGAAGGAAAGACGACGAGAGAGACGCTCGTGACTTTCGCAATACTTCGCAGGACAATCGTAGAAGGACGAGCCCAGTCAGATCGAGAAGCGACCGTAGAAGTCGAAGCCCACCGGGCAATTGGGAGAGGGAACGTAGCCGTAGTCCCAGCCGGAGTCGCAGTTGGAGCCGAAGTCGCAGTAGGAGCCCGAGGAGACGTGACGATACATTGAGCTGGGACCGACTGAAACGCGGAAGTCGATTCTCCGTCGACAGAAGGGACAGATTTTCACGAAGCCCCAGCAGACATGCATCTGGTAGCAAAAGTAAGTGAAATTCATTACATTATTGAATACTTTTGATTGCAAGTATAGTAGAACCTCGATTATCCGAATCCATCCGGATCGCATCTAGTTCAAATTATCGGAAGTTCGGATAATAGAAACGTTAGTCGTGGATAGCGGTTTTACATATTGCATATGGAGAAAATAAAAGTACAGGTATTTTTAAGGATATTAATTTAGGCTTGGGTATTTATAATATGCTAGCTTCCGCCCGTAGCTTCACCCGTGTGGAATTTGGCCCATAGAAACTTCATTACCAGTTGCACCCCTTATTAGGGGTTGTTTCAAACAATTCTAAATCATGCGTTTCATTATTTGTTTTGAATAATATTTACATCGAGTTTTAAGTTGATACACGCAAAGAATCAACGAGGAATGACACGACGACGATAAAACCTTTTCTAACGAGTGTTGCAATCACACGAGGTTATAAAAAGTTTTTTCGTCGAGTATTATACGAAATTTTATTGTACGTGCTGCGTAAAACGTCCATTATCGTACCGAGTGGTATGATAAAAATCCTTTTTTAGTGCACCTCTACGCCTTTTAAGGAACACGTCTTCCGAATTGCATTGAGGAAAGCAGGGAATTCGATTTTCTCATACAAACTTCAATATCCCGTTGTACCTCTAATTAAGGGTTGTTTAAACAGATCCTAAAATAGTCATTTTATTATTTGTTTTGACGAATATTCATACCAAGTTTCAAGTTGATACACGCAAGGAATACAATTTTCTATACAAACTTTTACACCCATTTCACACCCTTAAAAGTTGATTTCCGAAAAAATGCTTCCTTAGTGCACTTCTACACCTTCTAAGGAACATATCGTCCGAATTTCATGTTTCTATCGTCAGCGGTTTGGGTGCGTTTTCTATATGCCAGTCAGTATAGATGTTTGAAGACCAACATAGTATATATACTTTTAATATAAATATTCAACATATTCGATGCGTTGGTCTAATAGTTAGTGGGCTGGCCAGCGGACCGGGTGGTCGCAGGTTCGAATCCCAGTCGCGTCACTTTCGTCGTAAAATGATTTTCTTCGACATTTCTCGACGAAAGACGACTTGTTCCGTGGCTGGGAGGCGAACTTGGGACCGGCTGTATCGGTATAGGTTTTCCACAGTTTCCCTATGCCCATGGCAGACATGTCGTGGTAAATATAATACAGAGAGGGAAGTCGGCTGCGGCCGCAAGGGGGGGGGGGGGTGGAATGGTAGGCAGCCGGGGGCGTTGTGGAATGGGAGATATAAGTGGAATGGGAGGCAGAACGAAGTTGAGGAGGGTTGGGGCTCGTAAAAAGGGGAAGACCCTGTACGGCTGGAACAAAACTACTAATATATATATAAATATATAAATATTCAACATCTATTGGGTTGGCAAATAAGTTGGTTCGGTTTTGAACGTATGAACGGTATGAGTAAAACCGAACGAACTTATTTGCCAACCGAAAACTTTAAAGCTTTTTTTTTTAATAAGCAACTGCTCAATCTTTGGTTGCGGTATGGATGCTAGCCGTTTTTAGGAAGGCCGACATTCCTCGTCATGCAAAATTTTCGCGCTCGACCGACAAATACGAGCGTACGTGTTGTTAGCAACAATGTAGCTAGATTCGATAAAAATGTATAACAAAATTTCACGCCATAATTCGGATAATGGAACGATCGGATGAAGGAAATCACCGTTCGGATAATAGAGGGTTCGGATAATCGAAGTTCAACTGTATCTGGAATCATCACAAATATTATTCGGTGTAAATACATTTTGAAACCACTACAAAGACGTTTTAAGTAACAATTATTTTTATCTTGCATTTGTTCACTAGGTACCAAACGAGGTTCTTCGCATTCCGACAAGTGGGATCGTGATCGGACCCGTAGAAATTTCGAAGATGACGAGCGTCGAGAACGGGAGAGATCACGCGAGAGAACGTCCTCGTACGATCCTCTAGAGATGCTGCGCGATGCTGATCGAGCTAATCGAGCTGCAAGGTTGTTGAGATTGGTGCATTCCGTTACCCGCTCCCCCTCCAGTAGCTAGCGAACCTTCAAAATAAACTGTTGTTTTTCTTTCTAGGTTCAGGTCTCCCGAGGAAAAGGACAAGCCAGCATGGAAATTTGAGGTGAACAAGTCTCGGCGGGAGAGCAGCGAGAAGTTAGACACAAAGTACGCGAACGGTCAAGCTCCTGGATTGGATTTTGAGGAACGAAGTTATTCGCGGGACGCGAGTCTTGAGAGAGACATAACTGAGGGTCCGTTACGCTCGTTACCATTGAGAGATCGTTACGCGAGAGGACGCGACGACGAGCGTCGTGATCGCGATTCCGGCTGGGATCGCTCGCGCTCACCAGAATCCGACAGATACGAGATGCGAACGTTGCGCTGTGGCGGACGAAGAGTCGCGCGATCGCGTTCCCGAAGATCACGCTCGCCAGTGATCCGCGGTAGATTCGATTCGCGCTCGCGTTCACGCTCCCGCTCGAGATCACGATCTTGGACGAGATCAAGAACGAGATCCCGTTCAAGATCAAGATCGCGTTCGCGATCGAGACGACGCAGTCCCGATCGATCCAGAAGATCGTTGGATCGCGGTCGTCGTTCCAGGTTCGTTTCCGCAATAACTGTCGTTGCGACAAAATGACATACGCTGAAATATTTTGACGCAGATGTCTTTTGGTGTAGTAATCCGCCAGGTTTTAGCGACCATTTTGTCATAATTGTCAGCAATTACCGACACGTAACATCATACGTTCTCGTGATATTTAGGTCTATGTCACCCTTGAGAAGCAGAACGAGAGACGATGATAATAGGAACAGGCACAGACGAAGGAGCACCAGTAGGGAACGCGGTAGACGAATCGAAACGATTGTTCAGTCATCGGTTGGCATGTCGGGAAATACGCCGGCAACGGATACGGATCTTTTACTGAGCGAGAGGGCGGATGTCAATACCTCGGAATTTCGTTACAGCAATGAGAATCAGTCTGGTGGCGATTATGATTATTATCCAAGAAATAATCTCACTTATCCGCCACGTGTTGACGAAAATACAGGTTCACCGAAACGCTTGTCTCTCGATGACAGGTGAGTTTTCACGGATTCTTCCATTAATTTTTACACATGTGAAATTTTTTCGAAGCATCACGTGCTTTACTAAAATACACATGAAACGACGATTTATGAATCGATTTTTCATGTGAACAATGACTCAAATGAAAACTTTGTATATAAATGAAAATCGGTAGCATGTCCAAATAACTTTAACAGAAATAACGTGCACAAAAAAATTGCGACGAAATAATTTAGGTGAAAGTAACTTCCAAAAAAAGCTTGCGACGAATTATTTCGTTTTCTTTTCTAAATACGTAACATATGTTCTTGAATTTGTTCGTCTTGTTGTTTTCAATTTATAATAAATTCATTTCTTGAAATTAATCTGCGAGTTAATTCGGTGTATACGTTTTCCGATAGAATATTTTTCATAAGCTGTTTTGTTGGAAGTTATTTTTACAAAAGTGATTTTCGTTCCAGTTGTTTGGACATAGAGGCGTGAAACCTATCGTGGGTGGAGTACTTTGGGTCAAGAGTCGTCGATCATACTTGAGATTTTATTAACGCCTTTTGTAAAACATACGAATACAAATAAATATATGTAAACAATCAGTAGATTATTAAAACCGTCCAATTTTCTTACAGGCTCGAGCTCGAACTGGGAATAAAGAAGCAAATGCGCCAAGAGACCGGTTCCTTACCAGGTCCATACAATCCGGCAGGATTCAATGCAAGGCCATATCCACCACCCGGGCCGCCGATAATGGTTCCGCAAGGACAGCGCAATATTCCTGCAATCTACAATCGTCAACAGCCCACCGTTTTACAAGTGAGTTACCAACCGAAGTAACAATATTCAGTATTGCCTCTTACAAAGTTACGAACAAATCCACTGTATCACTGCGAGGTAAACTAGGTTTTAATAAGAGTAAAATATATTTTTGTATTAGATCGATATTCTCAACGATCTTTCCGTTAAACGTTCTATTTTTCGTCCTTTCAACCAGGTTGGTAACGTTTTGCAAGTTGTTCCCGTACCCGGAGAATTTGGCAACAACTCAAATACGGGTGTACGTCCGATTTTGCCTCCCACCTCGTCGACCGCACAGGTTGCAAGTAACGCAAACCGTGTTGTACGCGTAGGAAACGTTTTGCAGGTCGTGCCATCAGCTACCATTGATTGGAAGGGACCGCAATCATCCGGCGTAGCGACCGAACGACATTCAAGTACAGTTCCTTTTCCCTCGGCGATACCATCGTCATCTCCGGTTCCTTTGCCAATAAATGTTCCGGTGCCCGTTCCCGTTCCAGTACCTGTGCCTATACAGACCGTTGGTACATCAAGCACCTCCACAATGTCCCCAATTCCTATGGGTCTTCCGATACCCCCCGTAGCTCTTCCCGCCCCGATCATAGTCGCGCCAATCGTTCCACCATTTCCGGCAAGAGTCGAACGTCCACCACGACGTAAGTCAAATGTTCACGAAACATCCAACCAAGCGCTTTATTTTTCAATGAATACAATGTTTACTGAATTCGAGGAAAATTGTTGAGAAAAACATTTTGAAGATAGCCTTAAATTTAATAAATCCACTCGTAATCGATCGAACACGATTTTTGTATGCTTTATGGAAACTTTAATGAACTAAGCTATCGTTCTTACTTCGCAAAGTTGCGCGAAGTGTTTGGAATTTCGATGGAAATTGAGACTTTAAAAATTCAAATTATGTTATGCTCCTCAGCTCCACCTCCGCCACCAGCCAATCACGCAGTCTACAATTACGAGGCTATACTCGAGGTACGGCGGAAAGAGCGCGAAGAGCGCAAAAATTTACGCGAAGAGAAAAGACGCGAGAGAGAGCGAAGAAAATCCGAGCGCGTTAGACGACGGGCGAAGCGTCTTTTGTGCAAAAATGGATCAACGATGAACCGTTTTCTGCCAGAGAACGCGACAACCGAGGATACAGAAGAAATTGAGAAACACCAAGGAAAAGTTCCTATGTCCGCGGAAACTTCGACCGGCGAAACTGTCGAGCCCGAGCAAGAGCAGAAAGGAGAAACTGCGGTAACCGTGATTCCGAATGTTGAGGAAACATCTGCCGAGCCCGAGGACGAGGAGGAAGAGGACGAAGAGGAAGAGGGCGACGCTGAGGATGACGAAGACGAGGAAGACGAGGAGGAAGAACCCGAAGAAGAGGTAGACGAGGATAGACAGTCAACGAAAGCTCCCAGTCAAGAAGTTCAAGATAAAATCGAAACGACACCCGCCGTTCAGGCGGAGGGGGATAACGCGAAGACTGAAATTGTGACGGAAACTGGACCTTTTTCTCTTCCTCCACCACCTCGCAAGGGAATCCTCGTGCCGCCAGGATTCTGGTGAGTCGAGGAAAAAATTAACCTAACAATGTCCACAAAATGAGTGCAAAAAAGTTAATTTAAAATGAAACGATCGTGCTGACTGGATGACTGCTTAGCCGTGCGCTGACTTGGTGACGCACAAACCCAAACTCAAGAACATTATATCGAACTGATCCGAAAAAACGTAGTTACTTTTCACAAACTCTTTTTGTTTAAAGTTATTATGTCGAAGTGATTTTTTTTGGCAAAGTCATTTGAACGTGCCACCATCCATATTACAATTATACTCGAAAATATTAACAATTCCCTCAATATGTAAATTCTCCTAGGGAAGATACGATATCGAACGGAAACGCGAACGATTTGTCCGGTCCTGAGGACAACGACAATGTGGAACCGGAGGATAGACCACCGATGGTGAGTCTCGAGGACGAGGAGCAAGTAGCGATGGGTGACGACGAGGACGAACGCGGTGATAACGAGGAAGTTGACAAAGACGTAGAGGGACGCGATCGTTTAGTCGCAACGCCACGTAGATCGATGGAACAGTGGTCGTGGTCGAGGGTCGCGAGAGCGACGAAACGGCGACGTGGAAAAAAGGCCGTACAATTCGCGGATGGTGTCAGACCCGGTGAGGGTACGAGTCCTAGTGGCGGCGAGGGTGATATGCCCTCACCACCGCCACCTGTACAAGCTCTCTCGAACGACTCTCTACGGGATATCGTCAAGCGGTCGAGAAGTCGGAAAAGCCGAAAGAAAAAACGACTCAAGCCGCTGAAAACGAAGAAAAAGGTTAAGGTACGTGCAAATTGCAAGCAAAAAAAAAAGAAATTTCAGTTTCTTAACTGGAATCATCAATGGAACGGAAGCATTGTATGGATTAGGTATGTGCATTAAATTTAAGGGATTTTCAAGAGATGGCGAAACTAGTACTATATCGCATCGGATCATATTGTTACAAATTTTTTGTCAAAGCATCATCACGTGGCTTTAGTTTTTATTTTGCCGAAGTGTTAATAGACATTATTTTTTTGAACGTTGAATATGTCGAATTTTTTGCGAACAAAACGCAATTTGCGGGAAGCTTTGCTTTTTTCTTCCATTGGAAGAAAAGTGCTGTTAAAAGTCAACGAATGCTGTCGCAAGCTTATAGTGATTATGCTCTATCGATTTCAACATGTGAGTACTGGTTTCGACGTTATAAAAAAGGTGATTTTGGTACGGAAGATAAGGAATGTCGAGGCCAGCTGAAAAAGTTTGAAGATGAGCAAGTGGAAGCTTCACTCGATGAAGACCCGAGTCAAATGCAAGAATAACTTGCAGAATCATTGAATGCCGATCAACATCAAATGTTACCAAGAACAATTGATGCAATTGAGCCGAGCGTTGAAACACAAACGGCCAAGTTACGCGAAACGACACGACAAAGTGATTTTCCAGCACCTCGACGCTTGGCTTCATGTTGCGAAATCGGTCAAGGAAACGTTGAAAGCACTTAACTGGGATATCCTGCCACACCCGAACTCCAGATATTGCTCATTCCGATTACCACCTATATCGATCGATGACTCATGGCTTGTCTGAGCAGATCTTCCATTCTTATGAGGATACCAAAAAAGGGGTCGATTCGTGGATAGTCTCTAAAGATGTGTCATTCTTTCGACATGGAATTTACGTATTACCAGAAAAATAGAAAAAAGTAGTGGCTAGCGATGGGCAATATTTTGAATGATCAATTGGTAACAATTTTTTTCACAATAAGGCCGTATTTTTACAAACAAAAAAAATCCCTTAAAATGAATGCACACTCCTAATAATAAGTTTGACGCCTGATACGTTGTATGACCTTATATGACACGTTTAATTCGTTGCCAACAGGTGAAGATAATTAAATTGAAAAAGCCCCGTATAACACCACTGACGGCAATGATGCTGGAAGATTCGGACGACCTTGACGACAGATCGCCACCGCCACCGCCACCTGGTTCACCGCCACCCCCGCATCTCTGGCCGAGTTACCTTGCCGCCTATAACGCTACGGCTGTTCGTACCGTTGAGAATGTAGCGTCTTCACCGACCCCCGTTCCGGCTACACCCCCACCGACTCCACTACCGCTTCTCGTACCACCGCCACCCCTCAATTACACGATTCAACCGTGCAGCAAAGCGTGAACTTGAACATAGCCAAGGCTGAAGAAGAAACGAAAGGAGACAATCGGCTCTTGGCACGTCGTATTCGATTTTGCGGTCAATCTGTCACGAATTTTGGATTGATGCGCAGACGAACGATGATTCGATGCTGCTATAAATTACACTCCAGTTCGAAAGTCTTGCAAACACAAGATCTTTGGTTTTTCTTCTTCATTTGAAAATGAAAAAGAAAAAGTAAGTTTGGCCCGTGCATTCATAAATGCAGTTGCGACGGTCCACGCGGATAACGTCATTTCATGACGAATAACAAAAATTCTGCAGCAATTATGTTTTCCGAAGTGCATACTCGCGACGTTTCGGAGATTCTGCACTCCGGAGGCGCTTGCACCTCGACTCACACACACGGCGTATCTATCGAGAACGGTATTTAGAGTATAAAAAATTGCCGCTCCCTCGCTCACAATTATATACGACTGTAAATAGCAACCTCCGATTACGTAAGAAAAGTGTATGATAACTGTGACGTTTACTTGGCGTAAGCTTCTTAATACGTGTTACATACACACAGCAAGTATACACATAGAACGTAAAAAAAAAACGTGCCCGATCCTTCATTAGATTTGTTTTTTATTAGTCCATAGTAGTACGATGTATTTTGTAGAAACGCATACGTTGTGACTTTTTTGACGGGCGATAAGCGTCAAGAAAGTGCAGAATATATAATGTACGAATATTGTTTATCATTCATTTGTTGTCGATTATTTACTTATACGCTTATGGGATGTTTACCCTTTTGTAAAATAATTCGAGCAGGCGCGAAAGCTAGCGATACTCGTACCGTAAGAAAACATAAACGTGCATACGTAGCCACAGCACACATACACAGACCCCCACGCATTCATGTACCCAGGATGGCCCATCTCGTGTTACAAATTGACATTTAAAAGTACGTATTGTAATTAACAAAAAACGTTTCTAATAAAAGTTTTCTGGTTCTGAGGGGGGAATAAATAGGCCTCTGAGTATAAACTTAGATGCACTGTCAAAGCTGTGTGAAGTTTAGCGTTAAAATTCCCAAATGAGAACACATTTGGTTATTGTGTATTCTCGTTGCTTATCTCAAGATCTTTTCGCAATAATATTTTTAAACCCACCACTTTTTTTAGTTGCGAGTCTCGGAAGTTGCACGTGGTGCGTCCTATTGGATAATGCTAATACCGGCGGTACATTTCAAATATCATAGCTGAGAAAGTACTCTATGTAAAGGTACCAGAGTTCTTAAAAGCTTTCGTGATGAGCTTCCAGAATCGCTAATAAAAAAATGGATTCATAAAAAAACGTTCATTGAAAACTTTGATGCCAAAGTACTTACAGTATCTTGAAACACGCTCGACGTAAGCTCCCAGGTTGCAATTTCTAAGTAGGTCTCCAGACGTCCGAATGGGTACCAAATGTCCGCTTGGAAGTTACCTGTAAGTCATTATGTGCCCAAAAGTTGTATTTTTGGATGGTCAACTTGGAAGTAAATCTCCGGGTGGACATTGGTAACCGTTCAGCCAAATTTTCGGAAATTGCTACTTGGGCTACAAGAATAAGCAATCGAAAATACGTGATCTCATTTAACCCTACAACTCGCAACTTATTTTTTTCACCGTCAAACGCATGACTGGGGTGTATATGCACCCCGTGCTTTTCTTTGTCATAAAACCGGTCCTACGGGGATAAATGGACTTTATCATACCTCAATTTCTTCGTATTTTCATAAGTAAATAGTGTGCGAGCCATCTGATTTAATTGATATTCCATTGGTGAAAAATCCATTTAGACTGGAAAACGGAAAAAGTCGGCAAAAAACTCATTTTTTGCATAAAAATTGGGGTGCCAACGGACTCCTGGAACTCATATCTAAAGTATCAAATCAAAAGTAGCACATCTAAAGAGTAAAACGTCCAAATTTTAGGTAAAAATGTTGAAAATTCACGGAACTATGATTTTTTGAGCGAAAAAGTGTCTTTTGTGTTTCCACCTTTTTATAAATTTTTTAAAAACATGTCGCCATTTTATTTCTTATAAATACATTTTTCTTAATCATCTAGAAAGTTTGAAACATGTTCCGTAATTTTTTTAACCACTTCCGACGGATAGTTTGATCACAAAATTTTTTTGAAAACTGACGGTAGAATCAACCCAATTGTGACGACTGCGATTGAATTTGGAAGTGTGACCACGAAGGGTTAAAACATGGACAATGACCTTGGCAGCCCCCCCCCCCCCCCCCCCCCCCCTCAAGGCCGAAGTTAGAGTCAAATCTTTTGTTCCCCCATAAAAATTAAACATTTATTTGAAACCTTTTTTTATTACAATGCGTATGTGACATGCAAAGCTGTAACGCTAAATGGGCAATACACAGCGCTCCTGAGAGGAACAAGGCCATGACGGAGGAGACAAATGTCAAACGAATTTGATCTCATTAGCTATATCTATCTCCATTTATTGGTCTGAAGATCTCGGTTCAAATTTTCGGACGCAATGCTGTACAGTTTCTTTTTTCCGTATATATATATATATATATATATATATATATATATATATATATATATATATATCCCGATGGGTCTTTCATAGTGCTTTCAAGAATGGTATTTTACATGCGCATAAAGTATTTATCGTACAACCGACGAGTCGACGCGACGACGCGTGTACCAAACGTGAACACAAGTTCACGAGTACGAAGCGCTCGAGCGTTTAATATCTCCATATTGTAGAAATCCGCTGCATTGTCCTAGATATACTTTGAAAACAAAAAAAAAAGTAATTTGTAAACTCACGTGCTCCCGGAAAAATAAATCCAAAATAAGCCATTTGGCAACAGTTTTTTTTCCCCAAAGTTCTCGAATAATATCTTCCCTTCCTCTCTTCTTATTTATTCTTTCTCTCTTCCCCCGACCCGCGGCGCTGTTACCCTCTCTCTTCCTGTTTCCCTCTCTTCGGACACCAATAATACCAAAGATTGCACATCCGCACTCTATTATAGCTCGTGGCTCGGGTCTTGGCGTATCTACAACTGCGCAATTGTTCGGAGAAATTGATATCGTTTTCTTCGAATGTAACTAGAATTCAGTTTCTAACGCGTGGCTAATCGGTCATGGAATTCACGTAAAGTGGAGCTCCATCAGTTCCAACAATGAATATCGTTTGAGCTCTGGCGTTTGAAACTTTTCTTTGCATTATACATCGTGCTATGTATTTTCTTTGAAAAAAAAATAACAGTCGGCGAAAACCCGATTGTTTCTCAAAATATCAAACTTAGAGGATAATAAAATAATTCCGCACTATATTTCCATAATAAATACGTTGACGTTCTTCTATTTTCGAGGTTGCGCAAACGCTGGAAAATATGTATCTTTTTTTGGTTCATGAAAAGCAGTAGATAATGTACTTTGTAACTTGGGCGTGTGTGTCAAAGTCCGTCCGTCCGTCCGTGCGAAAAGAAGGACAGCTACGTCGAATCGTTTGTATACAGTTTTGTACAGAACGTTCAGTCCTAGTGTAAAAACAAATCCAGACTTTTCGCAGCTGTTCATTACGAGGGAAAAAAAACCGTGACTTGATAGAGCACGGTTATAAAAATGCCTGCCCAGTATAGTAAATTTATAAGTGCGAGCTGCAAGGAATACGTGCACCCTTGGACGGATTCTTGTATCAGCGCGACAGCTGGCCTCGGACTTCACGCTCTTCAAGAGAGTCTCAGGATATACACGACCGTTTACATTGTAAGTATTTATTTTTCTTCATTTATTTTCGTTGCGTCAATGTATTGCTTATAGAGTAACTCCCGATTTGTTGGAATAAAAGAATACTCGTCGGACGAGCTTGACCTACGTCAACGAATGCGTATCTTGCTGTCAAGGTGACGATACCCGCGCCACTTGCTTGTTTTGTTGCAAACTAATCATCCACCTCTTTATCACGCCGGTTATTGAAATATTTTACGATCAACAAAAGACATGTTTTTCGTAAATAATTATTGGATAAACACGAGAATAATAAGATCGCGGTTGATCGAGAATGAACAATCGATTAGTTAATAAAATAAGTAGACTGCTAATTAATTATTACGTTAAAAATCTGTATTTGTCATCGAGCCTGGGAAATATGAACTACAATAAAGTTAAACGGTTTATTATACGTTGTCAACAAATTTCGTAATTTATAAGTACGTTGTTCTACATCTTTTTGTTATTATCGTTATAAAAACGGTATTTTACATATTTAAGATGATTCGTATCATATTTCTCAACAGTTGCACAATATCGTAAAACGTAAACGTGAGATAAGCCCATTCGTACCTACAGTGTAATCAACGTTATCGTCCAACCGAAAGACCCAGCGTGAATTTAAAGTACCTGTTTGACAGTCCATTCATCATATCCAGGATAATTTTTTGCGATAAGACACGCGCAATGATGGAATCGGTTGTTGATACTGATACTAATAGACCGGTTAAAACATTTTTCAAGGAATAGAATATTCTTGCGAATGGATAAGAATTGATTCATGTTAATCTGTTTTTCCCGTTCGCTGAATATTTTCTTTCTCCAGCTTTTGCGTAGGAGCTTTCGATATCATTCCTATATGTATATCATTATGTGCGATACAAAGAAAAGGCGTTCCATCGAACTAATGAATATATAATTGTAAAATGCAGAGAATTTCAGGGATGTTTGTTCGATTTCAGGTAACGCTCTTGATGAAAGGAAAAGTACCGAATTTCACCGATGTCAAAAGAACAATCCTAGGTATTTTACAATCGACTGCGTTTTTAGCTTGGAGCTCCTTCACATATTCCATGTTCATTTGCTCGCTGAGGTAAGCTCGGGTCACTTCTATATGCTACTTCATATTCATGCAAGTCGTATGGAAGTATCACACTGAAGGCCACTATGCTCGTTAATTGGAGACAATGGCGACAATGAATTCTTGATGTTCTTTCTCAGGCAATGGCTCATGTTTTTTTTAAAAAAAGGTCACAGATGACTCGTTACATGCAAATAACGTTTTTATTGCATTCACTGCGTTAAAGCTTCATTGTAGCAAAGTGTCTTTCCAGAGACTCATTTTTCTGATCTCCGATCTATTGGTCAATTGTTATTCTCTATGATTTTTCTATTAGGCCGAATGAAAATGAAATTGAAGTTTGCATCCTTGAAAAGCAATGAAAATGATTATTTTAACATTGCTCGAATTTTCTGCATCTGATCTTCCTTACCAAAATCCATCAATCCATCAATAAAATAATTAAACAATTTTAAAGAATTTTCGTTGCATTTCAATGATGCAAACTGCAAGACTATGGATCAAAAAAATTTTTTTTTCAATTTTGCCAATTTCAGATCTGTTTTTCGTTGAATAATGTGTATTTTGGATGCTAAAAGTTAAAATAATAAGCCATGCACTTGATAGGTAAACACTTTTTATACGTAAAATGATTACCTGTTTGTTGTCATTATCCTAACGAAAATGGAATTTAATCCCCAACATTTTCTCATCTTTGAACAAAACAAAGGGCGAGACTTGAAAAAGTGTACACGTGTTGAAACAAAGATATTGGAAAAGCATGCTATTGTACTGTTTGCTTCAATAAAAATAATCTTATTGTTATGGTAGTTTCTGTTACGAACAATAAAATATTTTGCAGGAGACTCCTAGGGAATTTCAATGTACTCTCGGTATCCTTCTTTCCATCGTTCTTGTCTAGCCTCTCTGCTATTATCATAGAAAGGCCCTCAAGACAAACTCTTCTTTGCCTCTACGTGTCGAATATCGTACGTATTCAAAGATTTGTGTCTTTCAATAAAAGAATGAACGATAAGCTGGTATTAATGTTACTGAGCACCGCTTTTTTGTTTTGTGTAAATTCGATTCAAGAAGATGCGTCATCAGTTTTTTGTTTTACAGGCAACTGAGACTTTGTTCAGAATGGGAGTATGGCGAGGATACTATTCGGTTGTGCCAAGAGGAGAAATTTATATCTTCGCAGCGAGTATGGCAACATTACTGTACCTTCTTCGCTCCAAATGTCAGAAGCGAGATTCTATTTATAAAATAATCAGGCAAGCAACGATAAATTTTAGCATTCGTTTGCGTTGTTTTTTTGCAAGTTTAGTTGCAAATTTCCAGTAGATGAGTTGCCATAATGAGAATGTTGTCTTGTAAGTAGGGATAAAAACGTTGTAGGTGTTGATATATTAGGTGTATCATTGGGCCTTATGAAGAAAACGATTACTTGGAAAAACAAAGATTACGGTCACTTGGTACGATTTCGAGTAATTTGCATAATGATTATCCTGGACCGAGCAATTGCGGAGCAGCCGAAAAAACGTCCAAATCGCCTTTTCACATAGCATTGAGAGCATTGAAGGCCTACGATTGCATAATTAATCGAATAAAAGGACAAAGTCGCCATTCCACTTGTCCACATCCGTTCAGTTGTGTTCACTATATTTTAGCGGTAAATTATCTTTTCTACTCGTCATTCGCATATTGAAATGTTTCTTGCGATTTTTGCCGTTTTCTTTAATTCCACAGGGAAGCACGAGAATGTTCAGTATTGGCGTTGGTGCTCAATTAGCTTTACAATTGGTCCTTCAAGCCTCGAAAATCGTCAAAAGACCGCCAATCCTAAAATCAACGATATTTAGAAGAAATAATTTGAATCTGGGCTTATTCCTCGGTGGTTTCTCCGGTTTGTACAGGGTACGTACTGAACACTCGAATTAAAGTGAAAATTGGCTCAATCAACTCTGACGGGAATAAATTTTGTGTCGTCGTATCTACTTCGCAGTTAATTTCATGTTCCCTGAGAAGAGCGTGCAACCATGATTCGAAGTATCACGCGATACCAGCGGGTCTCATTGCGAGCATAACATTCACAATGTATCCGAACAACACGGTTGCCTTATACGTTATGTGGAAAGCTTTGCAGGTAAAGAAAAATATGATAAAATATTCAGAATCAAAATCTCGGCTTTGAAGAACTATGCAAAGATAAAAACTTGCATTTTCATGCTCATTCATGCTTCCTTAGTGACTTGTCCACAAACAGGCCTCTTTTTTTTACCAAATGCGAGCTCAATCGTTCCCCGAAAACTGACGAATTTACAGAAATTGGAATATCAAATATTTTCCATTGATGCGCGAATGGTACAAACAAAATTGAACCTATGTCTCGAGTTTTGTGAAAAATGGAGTTTTTTTTCTTCGTCTTTTCAGTTACTATGGAACCGCGAGGTCGAGAATGGAAAATTGCCTGAAGTGAAATGGTTCTCGACATTCCTGTACTGTTTCAGTACAGCCCTTTTATTTCACGCTGCCATTATCGAGCCACAAAATCTCCGACCGTCCTACTGGAAATTCCTGTATAATCTCTCAGGTGGAAGGTGGGCGCTTCTCCGCTTACTCACAATTTTAACGACTGCCACAATTTCGTGATCTTTCTTCGGGTACTTATGGATAATCCTGATATACTTTATTTTCAGATTGGCCACGATGAATCGTCTACCACTCGATCGATTTGGCTACGAATCCAGCAAGCATCTACAAGCAGTTCTCAAAAAGACTCGAACCACGGATCAAATTACCTATTCGTTTTAGAGGAAAAACGAGTGGAGGAAATCACGTATCTCGCGTAAATTCAACGGAGAGCGTCAACATAACATTTTTTTTTTCTTTGCAAGTATAGGTGTTGGAAAGGTGATTCGCTTTTATCTCGATTTATCTCGGGGCTAGTCAGTGAAGGGCAAACAACGAAAGAGCCGTACTCCAAGTATCGCTGTATATCACTTATATCTTGTTTACCGACGATAAATTTATCGACGTTATATTCAATGGTGTTAGAACTGCAAGAGAAATCAATCGCGAACGCGCCGTTAGAAGTATTTACAAACAGAGCTCAGAGATTAACATAGATATCGGCTTATCCTTAGTAATCTTTAATAAATGTACCGCGGGCATAAAAAAAAACGTCCAGCTCACATAGAACTGGCGTGGTTGATAGTAACGGCCTTAATGTTGATGTTAAATTTTGTCGCCGAAAAATGCGTACTCATTTTTCGATTTCAACTTACATGGACGATCTTGTCACAGAAGAGTTTGCATGTTTTAGAGATACAGTGGATTGTTTATGGTATATTCTTTTTTTTGAGTATACATGTTTAGTTACTTGTCTACGTCAAGTTACATAGATTCGTTGTTTGTTACACCGAACGATAAATAAATGACCAGCGATTTATTGGACACGAGGATACGGTAAGATGGGCCGAAAGGGAGTCCTACGCTTGCGTTATATATGCCCGTAAAAAGTTGCCTCGAAAAGATACGAGCAATGCTCGAGAAGACGTAGTATAATTTATCTCGGTGCTTTTTCCCCTTAGAGTGAGAATAAAAATTGAACCAATGGTGCCTGGAGGCGATGTGATAGTTACGGAATTTTTTTTTAATACTTTTATACGTTATACAACCGTTGAGTCGATGACTTTATTGCGTCCGGGTGTAGATGTAGACCGCATGACGAGTCTAAATAACCAATTCTATCGTTTTCTACGCGTGATAAGACAAACTCTTATCACTACCCAATCCATCACAAAAACAGAATAACATTAATCGTAACCTGTAATAATTCTAAGAAATAGTACAATTATTCTTGAGACTTATAAAATTGCAGTGAAAACCGGCTATAACGACATTGAATGGACCCTGCAGTACCGACGTTATAACCGATTCGTCGTTGTAAACAATGTCGTTATAAGCGGTTTCGACTGTATATTTAACGATATTTTGAAGGAAAAAAAAAACAAGTTCGTGAATTTATATGTAATGTTGAACGAGTATACATATGCATGTGTCGTTGAGATGTCATTTTGGAGGATGAGATTGTTTTTTTTTACAATAAATCACAAGTTGTATTTTATCACGTCATACCTAGCACGTCCCATTTGGAGTGTGTTATGCTGTCTGCAGTTGCGTCATTTCTGTCGTTTCTTCACCACCTCGATAGCTCTGCCGACCATTATTTCGGACTCGCCTTGCTGTCGTTTTCTTTTCAATCTCCTCTTCTTCCTCAAGACGTTGTCCCAATTAACGCGACTCTCAGTCGTCAATAATTTGTCGTCCAACAATCCTGGCACTATATCTGATTCCTGCTTGCATATCAAAATTGGCCGCGTTCGCTCGGATACTTCAGGTTCGAGCATCTCCAGCGACTCCATTTGCCAGGGCAAAACGCCAAAAGGACAGGCAGCCCAGTCGTAATCGACTGAAACGAGAGTGCGATTTCCAAATTAACGTTTTGATATAAGCGCGCATTAAGCGTTGCGTCTTTTTTTATTTATTCTGTTATCACTATCATCCATAAATTACGTAAGTTGATTAATTTGGATAGTAAAGAGTTGGAAAAATCACCCGTGATAAAATTTGATTTTTATAAAGTACGATATTTTTAAGGGGGCATTACTATTCGAGAAGTTCGGAAAAATCGATGTTTCGACACTTTCTTAAAGAATACACTTTTAAGAATAGATCCTCGAAAGGACATTTCGAAATTCGAAATATTTACAAAGTTTTAGCGATTCGAATACGGCCGGATTGAGAGGCCGCACCGTCGTATCGGATGATCAGAATATACTAAGGAAGTTAGAATTGCTCGCAGGGAAGAACAAGATTCAGAAAATTATCATTTCGAAGTATAGGAAGGCACACATTACGAGGCAGGAATTTCTAATTAATATAACGTAAGTATAACATGCCATTATACGACATAGGGAGTTGCGGTTGTCTGAAATTGTACTCAAAACTTTAAACGCGTTATTCTCGAAACTACTTTTTTTCAACCTGGTTGACATAAAATCTCGAGTTCTGATCAACCGTTGAACTTCAAATTTGGCATGGACCTTCAGTATATATCGCTCTATCGTCCCTACCTTCAGTAGGGACGATAATTTTGCATTTGCAAAATTATTATTATTACTATTTAATATGGCAGTCTCCATCTTTTTATTTATTTTTCTCTCTTTGGCACACGTGACAATGACATTCTTATTGATCAAGAAAATTGCTTTTATTTCTGTTTCAGATAAATGAGAGCTTTGATATCATGACAACCGCCCATACCATTCTTTTAACGGCTATATTTAGAGACCCATTACTTTTCCGATTTATTTTCGCACGTAAAGTTGTAAGTTCTTAAAACATGAATACAAAGACTGTAAAAAAATGGATACTAAAATATATACATATATATGGGGCATAAAGAACATTACGAAACGAAGAATGTCAACAAAAAAAAAGCTTAATCGGTTCATTTTTCAGAAAGTTATGAGCATTTGAAAAAAAAACGGACGTTTTTTTCAAAAATTCACTACGTATTTGCGATAATGTAAAAAAAAATTGAAAAAATCACACAAGCTTTTAAAGATGAAAACAATAACATATTAAACTTCAGCCAAATCGAAATGGGTCGGGCCGGAAAGTGGTCGATTTGGCGTGGAATGCCCCATATATATATATTTGTCAAGCCTGAAAAAACGTCCGAAATTTAAGCATCCAGACTAGAACACCCCATTAACAATTGTACTGAACTGCGCCGTCACTACCTTTTTCTTTTTACTTACCCGATGCAATTTCCCATACGTTATTACGAACCGTTCGATCGGCGATGTCCGGGGTTAGCGATCTTCCACAACTTTTGTTTTCCTGCGACCCACCAACTTCTACGTTAGCGACAATTGTTTGCATCAAATCCTCAATGCCGTATGTCCGGTCGTGGTCTTGATTGCCGTCGGGCTTCTTGGGAGCTTCAACTCTTGTATGTATTCTCAGGAGTTTAAGCAAATTATCCTTATATTTTTGCGGTATAGCTGGAGTGACGAGATCGAGAATCGGTTGTATAAACTTTTTCGTATATGAATTCGCGTTGAGAAGAAGATCTGTAGCGAAATTGAGATCCTTGAGGAAAGCCGGTATTTCGGATGAGAGGTTTAGCCATATGACGTCGGAAAATTCCGGATTAGACTTATTCACGACGCTGCGAACCTTGTGGATCATCTGTTTCGTCGATAAGCGCCTGTGTTTGTTGTCCAGCGAGTGTTCCAAAGACTGCATCGCGCTTTGAGCGATTCGGAGCTTGAGGAGAGAATGGCTCATTGATTTTATCCAGAGCGAAGCAACGAATTGTTTGTTCGCTTCCTCATGCGGCGAATTAACGAAATCGAACAGGCGCCACATCAATTCGTCGAGTAATTTCTTTTCG
The DNA here is from genome assembly GCA_963932345.1 of Ophion ventricosus. Lineage (NCBI taxonomy): Eukaryota > Metazoa > Arthropoda > Insecta > Hymenoptera > Ichneumonidae > Ophion > Ophion ventricosus. Next base: position 14,943,468 of record OZ010715.1, on the reverse strand, counting down.
TGAATTAGAGCGATGAAGTTTTGCCAAAAATCCGTCATGCTCGTTGGCAAATGATTTATTTTCATGTCAACAATTGTTTCATCCTTCGACACGAATATATCAATTATTTCGGGACCTGGCAAAAAAGCCTCGCAATCAAAGAGTATTCTCATAACGATCTCCTCGATATTCGGTATTGGTTTGTTTTTACTCAATAAAGTATTTATTTCCGAGAACAGAATAGTCTGTGCATCGGCCAGTAAATAGTCAGCTTCGTTTCTTGCGTTTACTGGATTTTGCGATGTGTTTTCCGTCCGAAGTGGACTGTCGGGCAGTACTGTGCACAAGTTGAGCAAAGTATTGCTGAAAAACAAACCAAAAAAGCTACTTTACTTCAGAACGTTTGAACAGCGATTGTGTAATATTTTCTCCAACCAACAAATATATCTATGATTTTTTTCGAACGCTGTTAAAGCTGACTTTTTTGTCGGCACTGAAAAAAGGATGTACCGTAGGTCAGCGTCCGGTAGATCGCGGACAGTTTTGTAATCAGTCTTCATGTAAAGACCAACGGCGGTCCATAGCTCGAAGAATACGACAAATGCTCGTGATTCACAAGTTTTCTCGTCTGGCACGTTTTCCACGGTCTCCTCGTATCGTTCTTCCATAGCTTTTGCTTCGGCCGCCCAATACTCCTCCTGGATTTCGTCAGTGTAAGACAAGAAGTGTTAAGATGAATGTAAATTATGCTTGAGGGCGCTTTCCAACTCGCAGGCCGAAAAATTCAAGAGTTCTTGTTTTTTTTATACAAATCGTCCAGTGAAAAAATGCGTGAATAAAAGATATATATACCAATTCATTTTTCGAATTGCAATTGCGTCTTCCAAAAAAAAGAACTTCAAGCGCTTATAGAAAAATATGATAAAAAACATTTTTCAGCTACAAGATCGGAGGAGGACCTCTGATGACGAATAATAGATCGATATTACATGTAACCATGTCAATAAGACGTTCGCTGCCATCCTCAAAGCACTGATGGATGGCAATTCATGCCCGTGAGCCGCGTCGTGCCTCAGATTTACGATCCACTCGGGAATTTTCAATCCCTTCGCGATTTGAAACATGGAAGTTTGTTTTGTATGTCCCACGTTGGATATTTGATTCAAAAATCTCATTATCGTCGTCGAATACATGAGGCATAGATCGTTCTCGTAATACATTGGCAACTCGGCAGCGTTGATTTTTGGGGTCCATTCTCTGTCTCTCAGGCACACTTGAATTATGGACAGAGTACATTCCACGCCTACTGGCAGTTTTGGCATTCTAGAAGAATTAAGATTTCAGAATAATGAATAAAGATTTTACTCGAAGAAGATAGTAAAACTCAGCTTCAATGGAACGTGGTTTCGATTCTCAATTGATCGAAGTTTTGATTGAAGGTGTAGCTTTCATTAATTGTAAGAGAAAATCAAGAAGAGGGAACTATTTTTTCACGCAGAGGCTCTGAATTGGAATTCCTGAAGTTTTGAGGCAATTGCGTTCTTCTAGAACCGTTAGTATATATTTTCAAAGCTGCTGCAGAGACGATAAAATTGCAACATAAGCAAAGGTTTTTCGATTTTATTAGCTGTCTTTTTCTTTTTAGTACAGACGAAAATAAAATTACAGGAGGTGATTAACAAATTTTTCACGTATAATATTCAAATTATTTTGAGAAGTTTCCAATGGTCAATGTGCATCCGAATATAATTCTCTTTGAAGTTGACTTTTAGGAGATACTTTTACTAGACTAGAACGAGTACTTTTACACTACACATCCATTTACTGGTGGTCGAGTGTGCATTCAATTAATTTCATCCATTCACTGGCAATTTAGTCATTTCGCTATTTATTTATCATTTTCACCATTATTATTTGTTGCAATTACTCCAAATATTTTTTTACTATCAGGATACCCTTTTCTATCTATAGTAATTAAAAAATTTGTTGTGATAAAATTATCATTTGCCAGTGCATCCGAATCCTATAGTGTCGTTATTCGTCCATTCAATGCTCGGTTTACCCTATACGAACTTATAATCGAGCGGTGCTCAATAATAAAGGCTACTTAAGGCCTTAGGCCATTCTAGAGGCCAAAAAAAGGGCATATTGTATGATTTTTTTTCAGCGAAACCATAAAATCAATCGGAATTACAAAATGGGGGTTTTATTATATACATAATTGACTATACAAAATTATTTTTTCACAGCGATATATTTAAAAATGGCGACTGTGCAGCATTTTTTCGATGACGGCTTTATTTCTGGAAGGTCAACGACCGGACCAACAGCTCCAATAATTTTTTATTTATGATGAGACACCAAAGTTTTTTCGATTATCTATAAGAATAGCTATAGAAGTATGCAGGATTTTTTGATATATTGTTCTTTGTCAAAATGGCGCATTTCTAAAACAAATAGTATAAAATGCCATGAGAAAATCGTCAGAAAATTGTTTATAAAAAGGAACTATGCAATATGATAAACAAATTCTACGTAGTACCTTGGAAAATGTAATTCTAAATATACAGTTAAAATTTCAAGTGAATTGGTTGAAATTTGTTTGAGTTATGAGTCCGGCCGACTTGAAAAATGTAGTTTTGAGATAAACGCGTTTAAAGTTAGTAGAAAGTCACGACATGAATCAAGAGGGTTTGGGCTAGAATTCAAAAATCGAGTACTTAGAGATTTTTCACACCCATCATCTTTTGGAATATAATTTTATAGGTACTAAGGTACATTTTTAACAAAAAAAATCGATTTTTGGAAAATCCTAGAGTGGCATAAGACCTTAATCTACTCCTGAATATTACCTGGCCTTCCATACCAAAAGCATTTCGTACGCTCTGGTCTGTTCCGAAGTATCGTTGGAGTATATTTGTTTGTATACCTGGTGCCATTCCGATCTGAGTACAATAAGAATTCATTGAAAAACATATATCCTCAGTGATTGTACAAAAAAGATTCGTTAAATTTCTCGGTGACTCAGATTTTTTATCAAAATTGCGGTTATGTATGTAACATTGTTTTCAATATCGATCCTGTTGCGTAACAACACGGCACAGTAATTCAATGATTTAAATTTGCAAAAACAATGGCCGTTTCTTGGGCGAAAGCAATTGTGTGATTTGTTCTTACAGCGAAAACCACGGTACATGCTTAACGGCTTCGGTTTTCACGGAAAGCGCCATACTCTACCACGTGCACTTGTGAATACAACGTTTTTTTCTTCATAACACGAGTATTTAAATTATCCAAGCGCCACGTTCGAGCGGTGATGATTTCGTGAACTAGAGAAGAGCAACAGGAAGTCTTGAGCAGCTTGAGCAACAACGACGATAGGGCGAATTACGCGAAGGAGAAATAAGTATGGCCATGGCAATAAAGGCTGTTCTGATAGATTTAAGTGGTACGCTCCATATCGACAACACTGTAATTCCTGGTGCGGTTGAAGCGCTAAAAAGGTAATGTTATAATGCGAAAAGTTTTTACTCTTGATCGGCTCGACTCGAACGAACTATAATATATATATGCGAGCGCAGAGCTGCCATTTTACTTTTCTACGCCCGCGCAATTTTCAAACGACTGTAACGGCGAAAAGATTTTTGTCACGCGATACTGTAAATCGTCACCGCTTCCGTAATATTTTCATCCAATAATCAAATTTCTATCTTCATTAGACTCCGGGAAACAAAAGTGACGATAAAATTCGTCACGAATACGACGAAAGAATCCAAAACTCTTCTTCATAATCGTTTGACTGGTCTGGGCTTCGATATAAAAAAGGACGAAATATTCAGTTCGCTCGCGGCCGTGAGAGAATTGATAATAAGCCGAAAGTTGAATCCTCTTCTGCTGATCGACGCGGCGGCTATGGAGGATTTCGAGGATTTAAAAAGACCAGATGACGATTTGAATTCGGTGGTCATTGGATTGGCACCCGATAAATTTTGTTACGATCAATTAAATCGAGCTTTTCGGTTAATAAAACGACATTGTTGTGTTGAATAGATTGCAAATGTGATATCAACGTATACCCGGCTTTGAATTTTTCACATTTTTTTCATGCTATAGATTGCTCATGAACGGAGCTGCTCTCGTGGCAATTCACGAAGGGCGATATTACAAGCGACCGGACGGTTTAGCTCTAGGGCCTGGAGCGTTTATCAAAGGACTCGAATACTCTGCAAGCGTAAAAGCAGAGGTCGTTGGCAAACCCACGAAAGAATTCTTTATGGCTGCTCTGAACAATTTTGAGCCGCAAGAGGCCATTATGATCGGTGATGTGAGTCGAAACTTTCTTTTTCTTCAATATCTCCAATGCTCTTTGATAGGGTCTTACATTTCACAAATTACTTTTTCAATCACATTTTGCATCGACATTTCGTACTTCATCATTATTTCGCTTTTTTGTTAATTTTTTTTTCAGTTTCAATGGTAACATTATAGTGTGGCAATGTTATATAGAAAAATACTTGTAAATTTGATCAAGCCGAATAGGAACATTGATATATACGCTATTTTTCGCATTTTTTTCATCTTCTCTTTTAGTTTAATTTTTTATTTTCATTGAATCGCTTCAATGGTATTAAATAGTATTAAAAATACTATTTTTTTTTAATTTAACTTGATTTTCGCGCCACCAGCGAGATAGCGAAGTGTGCCGATTATTTAGAAAAAAGAAAAATACACGCATTTTATGTTGTTACCGCACAGGATGTACGAGACGACGTCGCTGGCTCGCAAGCAGCTGGATTGAGAGGAATTTTAGTAAAAACAGGAAAATATCGCGCAGGCGATGAAAATACCATAGCACCTAAACCGTACAAAGTGTGCGAATCGTTTGTCGAGGCGATCGACGTGGTGATCGACCAGATCGCGTGAATCGAATAGAATTGGATTAAAATATGAAAAAAATCACGAGATCAATAAAATTAGATGTTTTATTTGAATAATAATTATTCAAATGTCATTTTACACATTCCTAGGTCGTGTCGCAACAATATAGCGTCATTTAAATATTTTTATATCATTTTCTTTCATCAATTTTCGAATTAAAAGCGGCCACTACAGGAAACTCCTCGGGGCAACAGCCCTCTTTTTTTTTTTAATTTCCACCACTTCAATGAATTTTCACGTGGACATGACAGAAGGAAATCTACAGACGCTTTCAAAAAAAAAAAATCCCTCGATTTATGAAGAAATTTTGATCGGGGTGCGCACACGGTTGTTGCATTTTTCGTTTTGTTCGATCGAGATTTGGGTATACGGTGATCTAAAAACATGCAATTTTTTTCGTTCGACAGCGATACACAATTTATTTTTCTTTATCGTGAAACAATGTGGAAACATAAATCTTTATCGATGCGACTTGTTCGGATCGGGTGTCGCGAGATTTCTGACTACGTTGATCTGTTGTTTCTCATTCATCGCGTGGCAGCTTTTCGTACTTTCTTTATTGCAGACTATCGAATCGAGACGAACGAAAAAACAATCCAGAAGTTGTAAGAGCAAAAATGTCATAAACGAAATGAAAATCGAACATGGTTTGACTGCAGTGGTACGGATATAAAATTTGGCACCTTTCCTCGTGAACGCGATTCCCTCGTAATGGATCTATACAACTACGTGTGGAAGAGTAAAAAAAAACACGTTCGAGATGGAAAATGTGTGACGTTATTGGATTAAAATTTCGTTCGAGCGTCATTGTTTCCCGCCTCGCATCAATAAGTATCGCGGTGAATATAAATCATCCCCTCTAATTTTCGATGAATACAATTTGTTTTTCTTGTCATTTTAGTTTCTTTAAGTTTTTTGTCATATGAGCATTTTGATTCTCACTTTGTTGCTACCAATGATAATTATTAGTCGGGCGAGCCTCTCTCGCTTTATATACCGAAGACAATTCGAGTCGAAAGTTATCCGTGCTTCAAGTTTTATCTGCGGCCTAAGTTTGCGAACATAACATTTGTGATACTTTTCTTGCTTTTCGTTTTAAAGTTAAAAAAAAAATGAATCAAACTTAACTAGCAATAAATACGGTTCATTTTGGTGTCTTGTCACTTCTTGTGCCCTTCTTTCCCCGTATTGTTCGTCGTGTATGTTTTTCTCTTTCTCTCGATTACTTCGAAATTTCTATGCACAATGACGTTCGGTTTCGGGGATAATGTCACGTGGTACGAAAGAATTTCGGAGACGGAGAGAGAGAGAGAGTCGCAAATGAGTTTCACTAGTAGTGAAAAAAAAGAATACCACATTTTTAGTAGGCTGTGAATATTAAACTTGTCCCTTGAGCATGGGATACAGGAAAACGAAATTTTTTTGTACAATGACTTTTTTTTTATGAACTCTCTTAGGCCAAGAGTTTTTATTTCTATGTACAATGCCATCGAACAGATAAGAAAAAGGTCGCGACTAAATTGCATCTGTTCTTTAATCTCTCTCCTCTTTGCCGTGACAATGGTCTTTCCAGTATCGAGCGTTACCCGATTCTTCGTTGGAATTGGAAGACAAAGAATGAACTACCAGTGACAGATGGAGACTCTCCAAAAATCGCAATTAGTGAACCATCAGTTTTTTTTTCACACGTTATTTTCGTCATGCCCGATCTATATTGTGTGAGGTGGTGAAAGAATAAAGAAACATGGAAAAAAGCAAAATAATCTTCTGGCGAACAAACCGTGTTTTTGTAAAAGACGGAAAAAAAAATATCTCTCTCTTCGCTGTCCTTCGCAGATACCACTTCGAGTTAATAACTCGTTGGGGCAATTCCCGAAATTTTAGCCATAAGTCAGAATCTCGGTTCCCGAAATAGAGCCCCGAGAATACGGTGAAAAAAAATGAATTTTGCGCAATGCGCTCGACGGCTCTCGGGATCCTTGGGATTCATGTGGTAGAAAAAAAAAGGATCTTTTCGTTTCTCTCTCCCGCAATTGCCGAGATGCAACGTTTTTTTTTCTTCTCGCGACAATCCCTGTTTTCATTTGTTCCTTTCTTTTCACTTTTTTTTTGGCAACTTTTCGGCGTACCGGACTCTTCAATCCTCTCCCTCCGCAGTTTTTCATCCTTTAATACTACTGTCGTCTTTACGAGGGCGGATCGCTCTACTTCGCCACGCCACAGAACCAGGCCCACTTCAGAGAGCCATGATTTGTTAGTCGAGATCCTAACTATTTGACGGGCCGGTAGTGAAGTGTCAGATCCGCCGAGTTTTTCCAAATAAAGTGTCTCACCTGCGAGCAATAAGATGAATCAATTATTTAAAATATTCCATGCAATTTATAATATATGAATTGTTTTCTTCTTATGTAAAATATATCGCGCCAATTGCTGAAAAATTGTTACGAATACGGTGATCAATTATTCAAACGCACGATAAAAACAACGGTTGTAACCTTCCAGGGGATTGAACGCGTAAAATGTTAAATGTTAGCGCGTAATATGACACAAAACAAAAAATTGAAAGAAAATCAGACTATAAATAGAGTGGACAAAATTATAGGGTTGCATTTGTAAAATTAATGGTGACCTTTCTATATCTATATATAATGGAGTCCCGTGATGGATTGACTGACATAGATAATGCACAGCCTCAACCGCTGAAGATAGCAACATGAAATGTGGGCAAAATGTTCCATAGAAGGTGTAGAGGTGCACAAGAAAGGATTTTTCGAAAATCAACTCTTAAAGGGGTGAAATGGGGTTTAAAAGTTTGTATGGAAAATTGTATTTCTTGCGTGTATCAACTTGAAATTCGGTATAAATATTCTTCAAAACAAATAATAAAACGCATGTTTGCGGCTTTTTAAAAACACCCCCTAGTTAGGGATCCAATGGGGTGTTGAAGTTTGTATGGGCAAAACCAATTACCTACTTCTATATTAATAAAACTCGGAAGATATATTCCTTAAAGGGCGTAAAGGTGCATTAAAAAAGAATCTTTCGAATATCAATCCCGAAAAGGATGAAATCAGATGTAAAAGTTTGCATAGAAAATTGTATTCGTTGCGTGTATCAACTTGAAACTTGGTATAAATATTCTTCGGTACAAGTAATAAAACGCACGATTTAGAATTTTTTGAAACAACCCCTAATAAGCGATGCAACTGGTAATCAAGTTTCTATGGGCCGAATTCCACGCGGGCAATGTTGCGGGCGACAGCTCGTGTATATACACACACACACACACACACACACACACACACACACACACACACACACACACACACACACACACACACACACACACACACACACACACACACACACACACACACACACACACACACACACACACACACACACACACACACACACACACACACACACACACACACATATATATATATATATATATATATAGAAACAGAGAGAGAGGGAGAGAAAGACAATAGAGTATTTGCAAAAAAGGCTGTGTCAAAATTCTAACCGTCCTCAAATCCATCGACGGATCCAAAAGTTGGTCGTTGCAGAGCAATTCAACTTTTTCTTCGGCCAGCGAAGAATTATCGGCGTTTGAATCGGTATTTGCCCGATCACCGGCCGGCGAGCCGCCCGATACCGTATTACCACCTGCACCGGCTACGGATCCCGAATCGCTACCAGCGCCCAAAACTTTATCGTACACATGCTCAGCCACTTTTCGCATTTGTATAAAGTCATTTGCGATCAGACGATCCCTGAAAAAAAATGAAAAAGTAAACTCAATGATCTCGCGTTTGGTTTACGCGAGTTTATATAAAAAGAGGAATCCTTACTTCTTCGAACTTTTGAATCCGGAACTGGAATGGGCTAATAGGTAGAACGGCATTCTGATAAATTTAGGCAAATTTTTGTGGACTACAATGTCAACCACCCACGAGGGTACCGTTTCCTTCAGAAGGACACCCTCCGTTTCCCCGGCAGCGTCACGAACGAGCAATCTGTACAAGGTTCTTCCGCCGACTTCACTGAAAGTCAAGATTATTATGTTGATTTCAAAGAATAACACATCGATGTTTTTTTTTTCACGCAAATGCGCGCCCGTAACTTCGTCCGAAGCCTTTGTGCGATTGAAAACTTTGCGTCGATCACGAATAACAACACGCCTGCAGAATGTTTAAAAAATCGGATATAGGAAAATGAAAATTTTTTTTTTTTTAAATAAAAATAAATGTGCTGATAATATGTGTTGAACGATAATTCATTAAATTCGGAGTACCTAAATATGACAGGTGTATGACCTGGCACGGAAAAATATGGATTTCCTCCTCGCGATTGTCCGCTCCCGTCGTCTCCATTTCCATCGTTCTCGTCGTCCACTGGCAAAGGTCTCGACCAGTGTTCCAGCAATGCTTGGAGCAAGAGATTGCCGTAATTGACTATAAAAATGAATAACCTTTGGAATTGGTCTTTTTTTTCACAAATGTTCGATAAATTTAAATTAATTGACAAGTAAATGCAAAGTAAGGCAACGATCCAGTTGACGCGAGAATAACTAGAATTATTTAGTAACTATCTATATCTAGTCATGTTTAATATTACCAAGATTATTTGGAAATTATCTAGAATGGCGAGAAATCAATGTCAAAGTACATAAAATAATTTATACTATTTTCTAAAGATTTTTTTTAGTAATTTAGATTATTTAAGAATCAAAATGATTAATCGTTTCCTCTAATCTGAATTATTCTCGAATGATTTACAATAAAAGATTTTGTAGATAAAAAATTTACTATATTATTAAGATAATTAAAAATAATATGCCAACAATCAGAATTATCTACTTATTTCAGATTGTGTACAATTTCTAGATCACTTACATAATTTAAAAATAAACCTAAAATATTGAAGATTATTTAGTTATCACCTCAAGTGAAACAATGGTCGATCTCTTTGAGAGTTCCCGCGTAATTGAACTTCACAAATTCTCGTGTACAGTAAAATTTGTTCTTTTTCTTTGTATGACGATGGCGATTTTACACTAGTTACCTAGTGTAAAATTAACAAAGAAACGGTTCAACGTTACCTTTCTGGTCGACAGAATCATTTTCTGCCAATCCCGTATCCTTCGCCGATACCCAAGCCGAGAAACAATCATTTTCATCCTGACCTAGATGAATCGCCAACATCTGCGTTCGATAAATTCATTTTACGAAAATTGTATATATATTTTTAATTACACAATTTTTCTCAAACTTCATCAAACAAACCCCAGTTTTTAGATCCACGTTGAACCAATTCGGCACGAAAACCATTTTACTACGTTTTTTGATCTCCTGATCGAAATCGACGCGTCCGAGATCTTCAACTTTGCAGGCTTTCAGAACGTCGTAGAGGGCAACATTCTCCTCGGTGTCTTTCGTCAGTACGTGTCGCCTGTCGTTCAATATATGATAAAGCCTTATAGCCGGCCCTCCCTGTATCCTTTGGGTTGGTTCCGTGTTACGCGGTGCGAGACCACCGTCACCGCCACCAGCGCCATCCACGCAATAATCCCCACCGCATTGCCAATCCTTTTGAGTAATACTCTGCAAAATAAGATTGGCAGGTCGAATGAAGACGGTCAATGAAGGATCAAGGCATTCAAAGAAATTGAACTTCTTTTAAACGTAAATCTTATTTTACATTCGTGTTAGAAAGTTTTTCTCGTAACATATGTCAAAATATAGGGATAGTTAAACGTTGAGTGTGGAGATATTAATAGAGTGTGTTTTAAAGAAATGTCTACGAGAAAATATGCACATACTATAAAGTATTCTTGAGTGATTGTATTTCGGAACAAATAAAGCGGTCAAAAAAAGTTTTTTTTTTTCACCTCATTTGGACAATAGTCTTCTACTGTCTGGTTTTTTTTTAAATTGAAAGCATATCGACGCGTTTGCCCGTAATGTTAAAAGAACGTGGCAAACGTCAGCATTTGATACAGTTGCCGATATGCATAAAGTTGCTAGCTTTGATATAAAATATCTTTCTTTAGAAATCTGAAAGCTCCTTAAAACTTCACAAATAATGAACCATTACAATTTTTTTTACTCGCTGTAAGATTCAATAAATTTTATCAAGAGAGGCATTCGTGCGAGAATTTAAGTGTGTCGTTAGTTGTCACAAAAAATTTTCAATAAACGAAGTAACTTGAATTAAAGGTGTACACTTAGAACGCTGGTGTCGTTTCAGTATAATTTATGAAAACTCATATAAACACATATTTCATATATTCATACAGATTCATCGTACAGAAGCAAGTCTATCGTTTGACTGATCGCGATGAACTTCGAAACATATGGACCACTTCTGACGAGAGTTTCTAACACCCAGATAATTATCGCGGGGACGTTTTAGGCCAAGTATTGTTACGATTTAACGTCCGAACGCTGAGCAGTGTACAAGAATGTGAAAAAAATTTGAGATAAAATTTGCTAGGTCCGCAAGCCGAGCAGAGCCGTGTATTGCAGCTAATTTAATGATCAAATAAACAAACGTACCCAATTATTGATGGTGGATTCGCTGGTCGCTACCCAAATGCTCGATTGATCCGGGGTCATCGTCATTTTCAATATCGGCGCTGATTCTTCGCATATGACTGTATAACGATCAGGATTTCGCAATTCAGTCATTATTACTCTCTTGTCCCTGCCGCCCGATATAACGTGACTGAAAGTGTCCGTTGCCTGGATAAAAACGTAGATTATTAATCCCATCGTTATTGTCGCGTGTAACGACACCGCGAAACTTTCGGCGTGCTTTTTTTTTTTCAATCCTACCAATAAGGCCCAAACACCTTCCGTGTGTATTCGGAACGTTTGTATGCACAATTGTTGCGACAGCGACCAAAGTTTGATAGTACCGTCTGAACTCGCGGACAAGCATTGACTACCGTCTCTGTTGAGAACGAGTGCTTTTATATTATCGGCGTGTCCTCGGAGTTTCATCAATTTGCCACAAGTTCTTGGATCCCAAACGCGCAGGACTTTCTCCGTACTACCGCTCACGATTATCGTACCCGGAGGATTCATCGCTAAACTGTATATAGAATCTTTGTTTCCAATGAGGGACGACGCTGCCAAGGATCACAAAGAGAGAACGTGGGATAAATACATCTTTTTTTTCAGAAATTTAAAGACCCTCAAAATGATTCACTCATCAATTGATAGTATCATTATAAGAATGTCACAATTTTGACGGTGCTGCAGAGCACCGAGGTGCCAAAAAATTAAATGATTAAATATTGAATATCTCAAACAATGCATTTTGGAAGTCATTCTGAAAATTCCTTTGCTTAAATTCAGTTGATAAAAAAGATTTAGAAATTAGAAATAATCTTGGTTTCTATGACCCATATTTTGCAATTACGATCAACTCTTTGTTGTGACTATTTTCGGTAGCTCAGTGATTATCAAAGATTTTCGAAATTCTACAAATATTCGAGACAAAAGTATTCCTGTCCTTGGTTGCAAAGAGAAAGTTTACTTACTTGTGACTGTGTTGTTACTGGCTGTAAGCGCCGTCAAAGTGTTTATATCCCAGAGAAATATTGCTCTGTCCAAGCCTGCGCTGGCCACTTGTTCTCTGTCTTTACCATAGGCCAAAGCCTTCACGTAATCCTGATGAGTTCTTAACGTGGACATGCAAAAGCCTTTGTGCGCGTTCCACACTTTTACCGTGGTATCGGAGCTCGCGGATATGACTAAAAGCCAAGACGATTTGATATTACTAAATACTGATATCGATGTTCGAAAAAACCGTTGGAACTCATAAGAATGCAGCGCTTGCAATACATTACTTTGTCATCTTAATTTGGAGTCGAATTAAGCGGAAATGACACACAATTATGCTGGTAAAGAAATCTCTGAAGAGTATTCAACACTTTTCTTGAAAAATCTAAAACGAATGACTTGAAATTTATCACAATCAACATTGGATCGCTAGATGAAGGAGTCATACATATTCCCAATTGTGAAAAAACGGGTAGTATGATCTTTTGGTTGTGTTAATCGCTGATTGGAGAGAACTAGCTCCTAGTCATTCTGGAAATACACATTTTGACTTCAATCACAAAGCATTGTGCGAAAAAGAACTGAGTGGAGTTCCAAAAGTTATTGTGTAGTTAATTGCTGATTATTATCACAAAATGCATATCTTGCTCGCTTACATAGAGCACGCGGCATCGTTATTTCTCAACATGTGTCATTTCATCTCAAATACAGCGCGATCATTTTTGTAAAACACAATTTCTTTATCATTCGTAGGTCTTTGGACAGAAGTGAAAAAGACCTTTAGAAAACTACAAAAGTGTGCGGCGTTATATTGTTTCCTGCCTACTGTTAATGTAATTAACGAATAATTATCTTAGTTTCTCCAATAAAAAGGCAATTACGGATCAAACGAACCGACCGTTCTTTCCACCGCAGCAGAGAACAATATCATTGACCCAGTCCGTATGATGTTCCATAGATTGGATATAAGGCTCTTTCATGTTTTTGCAATTCCATATCCTTATAATGCTGTCTCTACCGGCAGAATAGAGCCTGTGCAGAGCAGGATCGTACTGCAGAGAATTAACACCTGCCCTGTGCCGTCTTTCTACTTCGTCTCTAATGACCATTGACACCTTTGGAAGAAAAAATTAAAAAACAAATTTACAAATGCATACGGTCTTCGGCAATCATCGTCGACAAGTTTTGGAGTCACCACTCCTTTTGGATCATCTACTATTCATCTATCCTCAATTAATTGATTAATGTTGTCTGAACGATGGTTTTATATTCCGCTACAAGAACCTTACAGGATCATCAATGTAATAAGCATAGTCAACATTAACTACTGACGTTTTCATTCAACAAGAAAGAAATAAGTGTTGACCCATGCCTGACAGAAAGTGAACGAATCTTGTATCAAAGATAAAAAAAATGGTGTGTTTTGTGCACAATAGGAAGATACAACAATCGGATTACTGTATGAAAATCATGACACTAGTATCGGAGTCACCAGAAAAAAAACTGTATCTCTCAAGCATGTTATCTCATCTGTCTGTCAAATCAGAGCAGAAGACAGATTTGTCGTCTCATCGCAATGCTTGCTTCTTGAGATTGCAATTCGCAGCTCCCACTCATTTTCATTATTAATTTCTTGATTCGACATTACGTCCACGTTTGAATAATTTCTTGGAAAATAGTTCACGTAATACAAATTTCGCGATAATCAAACTGTCTTCTCGAGACGATCTAGTCAAGTGTAAAAGCCAAAACAAATGATCAGAAATAATTGGAACAAAGATGATTTTCTTCATTTTTTTTTTCTTCATTACTCGAAAGATTGCAAGGGTGAAAAAAAATGTACCTGAACTTTCTTGCGAGCGTTTTGTCCACCTGTCTTGTGAGCTGCCATTATTGCCGTGCCTAAATTCTTTCAGGGTTCGCGGACGCGTGTTTCGCTGTTTTCTTCCAATTTGAAGAATTGAAAATGACAAGTTGTGCTCACGAGGGTGTGTGTGTGTGTGTGTGTGTGTGTGTGTGTCAACGTGTGTGCCGAAAGGGCGAAGAGGAGCTAGGCGACGCGCGATTTACATCTCAACGCGTGTGGGCCACGTCCGAGGTGCCTCATCGCCGTTTTCTCACGCGAAACGTGTGACTTTTTGGTTATTGCGATATACAATGGAAATTTTTTTCTATTCTCGTTCGATCACATACCGGGCGAAGGCCATTCGACGTGTTACGACACGAAGGAAAAAAAAAAACACAACTTATTGTTTCTTTCCAATCGTGCGCGAAACGAACGAACTGCGCCGCGTATGTGTACGTTTCGGCGAATCGTGAATACTTTTATTTTATCGGGAGTGCTTCTTTTTTTTTTATACTATAATGATTGGTGCACTAGTAGCAACGAGACGCACCAACAAAACAAGCCAACAAATGCATCTGCACTGATGCAAGGAGGCTGCTGCACTAGCGACCGAGAATATCTTTTTTCCATCGCCTTTGGACGGCAACGCCATCTGCAGCGAGCTCGTCTCGATTGAGCAGTTTACTCAATGATGGACAATAACACGATGCCGCCGGTAAAGAATTCCACGCAACGTCACCGATTTTGCGAATAGAAAACACTATACATTTACTCATGACAGAAAACTGTATTCGAAACAGATGAGAAAATTACCTTCGGAAGGTAAAGTTTCGAAAAGCGTAAACCGCTAATCGAGCTGAATCTTTGCACATACCTTACGTTTGGAATTCTAAAAGAATCTGTAGAATGATTTCTCGTTATACGCAATAGTTTTCGAAATATTGAATTTTTAAAGGTATTTATTTTACCGTTGTGGCACTTATATCTATACCTAGTTGGCTATGTTCAGACTATACCTATATATGCAGGCGCCCTGTCCGCATTGTGCGGATCTTCGTGTAGCCCAGTGCCGTGATTCTCTAATGTTTTAGCGACAGTTTTTTCGTTATCGTTAGCCAGCGACAGCCAATTGCATGGAAGATTACAGAAGAAGGGGCGCCTCTCATTGGCTGTCGCTAGTTAATGATAACGAAAACTGTCGCTAAAACGTTAGTGAATCCCGGCACAGGGGGGTGGCACTGCTGGCATATCTCGTCCGCCTTATTGTCCCTCTCCACGAGGGGCGCTAGTAGTCACCCGCGTTCCCTCTCAACTCATAAATTGGATATTTCCCAGGTAGCAAAATGTTATCCATATGGCATCCGAAAGATATCCCGAAAGGGATATGGATAACTTTTTGGTTGTCCAAAAAGATACCTTTTTGTATTACAAATAGTATCACTAATGACCGCTTCGCGGATAACTCATTCGTATACAATTAGTTAACTGTACGGCAACTTTTAATGGTTGAAAAATTGACAACCAGAGGTTAACTTTTATCGATCATCGATACGTTAGCGTAAAGTTATCAAATCGATATATCCGAATGATATCCTCTTAAAGGCATGAAAATGCCAAGATGCCATAGGCATCTAAAAGTTGTCCAGAAGGCATCCATAAAGTTGACAAAACGACATCTAAACGGTATCAAAAAGTGCTATCGAATGGATATCTATTTATTGACGATATATATATTCATTTCTTTATCAGAATCAACTTATTAATAGTCTAGGATATTTATTATAGCCCAATATTACCTATTTTTGATTATTAACGATATTCACCATCCAATAACCAAACATCGGTAATATGGGCTATATTAAATATTCTAGACTATGAATACGTTGATTTTGACAAAGAGATAGATAAGATAGTGTTATGTCGGTTTTAAAGTGGGTTGTAAATGAAGTATTAGCTAGTTAATTAAAAGTGAAATACAATTTATTATTACTAAAAAATACATTCATGAATTTTTATCGTCGTTACACCTTCTGCCGTCCGCGAGTTCCCAGCCTCTAGCCGGTAAATCCCACGGCGAAGCCAGTCCGCGATGCGATTTTCAACGTCTTTGACTTTTGCGTCGCGAAACGACCTCTGAAAAAGAAAATGAACAAGTTTTGTGAATAGGATTTTATTAACGTGTGATGACGTCTTTACAGCAAACGTACGCTTTCAGAATACAAAAAACGAACATTAAATATACATATATCTACTCACAGAGGCAAATAGGAAAATATATTAGAGGCATATATACTCACTTGTATATGTTTAAACAGCTTTTCTTTCTTTATGAATTTGTTCACACTTTGCTCGTCGGTGATCGGAATAATGGTGCATTAGGTACGCGAGCCGGTGAGAGTATAACAGCCATCCGTTAAGTCTCATCTTTGGGACAACATTTTGATGCCTTTTCACTATCTCCCGCCGATTTCAAATACGTCAAGAGACAACATATTACCGATGTCCGAAAGATATCATGAAAAAGAC
Source organism: Ophion ventricosus (assembly GCA_963932345.1). NCBI lineage: Eukaryota > Metazoa > Arthropoda > Insecta > Hymenoptera > Ichneumonidae > Ophion > Ophion ventricosus. The sequence continues at coordinate 14,926,605 of OZ010715.1, read as the reverse complement.
ACCTTATGTGATTAGTCTTTAGGATATCCTTCGGACAACGTTTAATTAGATACAATGGATAACAGCAGAAAGATAACTTTTTGATACCCTAAAGTAGTCATTAATTGGATAACAGTTTGTGATACCTAACAGACATCCGTTTTCACCGCTAAAAGATATCATAAAAAAAATAACTTCACGACAACATCAAACGGGATGTCGTTTGAAAGATGTTAAATAGTTATCTTACGGTAATGTCTTAAAGATAACCTGAAAACGGTAACTTATCGGCGTCAATTGGACATTTATGCTACCTGGGTTATTACTGATTTTTCAAAAAAAAAAACGGAATACTACCAAACGATTTCAATGCGCTACCAAACGATCACCAAACGATTGGTAAAGAAAAACGTTTAAATAGTTCAAATGGTGGGGTTAACTTTGGCGAGGTCAGAATTGTGCATGCGACATACTACTTTACGATTGAAAAAAAACGCTTCAAAACGTCGCTCATTGAAACGTTTGACGGGCTATTCTACAGTGATGGCTCAAAAAATAAGGTATTTTTAATCATTTTTTTTTTAACTGTTGCAGATTACCTGAAGAGCGCTAATCATCAACGCCTGCGACTTTTTTTTTGGTTTTATGTCTTTACAAGATAATACATTGTTAAATAAATATACATTAATATGCAACGGAATTTTTTTTTTTTTTTATTCTATAAGAGTGTACCTTTAAGTGAAAAAACTTGGTACCGATGGATGCAACGGTTTTGAAGAAAAAAATTATTAAAAAATATCTTATTTTTGAGCCATCACAGTAGAGTAGCCCCTTAAAACTGAACTTCGCATTGCACTGTAATTGTTCTGAATACAAAACGATTAATCGAACGATAATATTGATGAGTTTAACCGAGTAGCAGCTTCGAAAAAAATGTACGTCTCAATGATAAATTTCCGACAATTTTCGCGAAAGTAGTCGATGCTTTGACAGGGTTTCTTGTTTTAAATAAGACAAAGGACAAAAAATCTTTATCTTTATTAGTCAACGGGATCTTTCAAGGAATTAATTTATTACACAAAATAAAAACACACGTGAAAAATCGATGTTACAAGGTTAATATATAGACAATACGAAAATAACATTGTGATGAAAACTATTTTCTTTTTCTTTTTTCAGTCAACACCACACACGAACAATCTCAATAATAATCGCTAAGAGTCTCGTGAAACAGTGTGTGGAGAAGACGAGAAAAAAAGTGTCGCTGTTTTTCTTTCATTTAGCTAGCTACTCTATGGGCGTTTTTTTCGTTGTTGTTGTATAAAGTGTATCACAAGTAATGAAAGTTTATCTCATTAATCGATGATGAAGCAAAATTGGTGTTCAAATTTGTGAACAGAGAGTAGTGAACGATGACAGAGCAATATACCGTCCAATATTCTCGTGAGAACATGAAAATTGTCTTGACTGTAGAAAATGGCAATAGTAGAATAACCATCTTTGTTTTACGTACATAGAGTTTCTGTAACGGACATGGTAAACAATACAATATCGGGTGCATTCGACTTGGGCGCTTACAGGCTTTTAGCATTAGTGAGCATCGCTCACGTCGTTCAAATTGGTGCTGTGCGCGCTTACAGAAGCATTTGCGATGTCACGGGTGCACCCAAGTCGTAATTTTTGCTAAGTGGTCCAATAGTCGGCCAAATAGGTATCAAATGTCCGCCTGGAGGTTACCTTCGAGTCGACAATCATCCAAAAAGATAACTGTTGGACACACGATGATGTATCGTCAACTTCCAAGTGGACATTTGGTACCCATTTAGACACTCTCTGGACAACTATTTGGAAATTGCTACCTGGGAAACCATTGTGTTCGTTGTCCAGGTAGCAATTTCCAAATAGTTGTCCGGAAGTCGACTTTTGGACAGCTTTTTGATAATTACTTTTTGGGTTACCAGGTTTTAGTGAGAATTTCTGAAAAATGGCAGCAACAGCTCCACGCAAACGATTGTCAGTTAATTCAGAGGACCCTATTTCTAATAAATTAACCTCTTCAATGTTGCATTCGAGGTACGCGATTTCTTTTGAGAGAGGTATCCAACAAATGGGAAAAAGTTTCCCATTTCGTTTCTTAATCACTACTATTTACTATTAGATCGTAATCTTCATCCCCATCAGTTTTATAGTTCATTATTTCAAACGACTCGTCAATAATTTAAAAACTGACAAGAGCTTCTGCTGCTTCTGCCATCTTGATACTAAAAGTGCCAACCCGAACGGTTTGAGTTCTGGAACAATTCAAAAGTGCCACAGCACCGCTAATAAGCGTGAGCGCTGTTAGCGTGTAAGCGCCCAGATCGAACGGACGGACTTTCGAGATTTTTACATATCGTGTTCTATAGCGTGTCAGTCAGTTAGGGCACCGGCCTATGGGCCACTAGCTCTATATATATTTCTTTCATACATACGTATACATACAGAGAAAAGTGTTTATATAATCGACATATGCATATATACAGGGTGATTCATTGAAAGTGTTACGAGATGACATTTTAGAAAGTACGCATTGTCATAACAAATGTTTTCGATAAAAGTTGTTTGGTCGGAAGGCGGAAACAAGATAGAACTCTGAGTCTGACCTTCGGCCTAATAGCCAAAGTCATGTGAAGCTGAACATCAAAATGATTAACGAGAAGGCACATTTTTTATTGTATTGCACACTTTTGCAGCTTGATCCGAGAGCTTTACAAAACACTAAACATAAGAATTTTTTCACAACAATTTTTTTTACTGCAATGCTTCTTTTCTGAACAAAAAAATGACCATCCTGTATATATCTGTGTGTTGTGTCCATGACAAGAAAAATATAAATATTACTTTTTTTCTTTAAATTACTTCGCGTCTCGTATTTATTCTCTCGAAATAAATACTGTCGTTTGTGTGAGTGAAATTATAGAATGACGCATGGCAAGCCGCAGCATAACGGCAGGCATACGGGCACAATGGCTTTTCCACTACTGCTTTTACTTTTGGAATTGCTAGATGCCTCGTATTCGTATTTTCCACTAGCCTTCTGCCAGCCACCCTGGAAATAAAGAAGAGAAAAATCACATTTATGAAAAAACAAAGTCAGCTTCGATAGATAAAAAAAAATAAAAAACGATGAATATAATTTTGTGTACTGACGCCGGATTGCGACATCGCTCCCTCGGCTGTTTCCTTTTTCGTGAATTCGGCTGAGCCCGGTGGATAATATACGGGTGGCCCAGCAATGTTTTTACTTTGAACTTGAGGTGGCGTGTGCGGGGCGAAGTCGACTTCCTTCTTCGGACCGGCCGCGTCCTGTTTGGCGCGATCTCTGCGTTGATGACTCTCCTGTTTGGCGATGTCATCCAAAACTTCGCGCTGCCGGGAAACGAGAGAATAAATGGCGACCTCGTGAATTGGAAATGCTAGAGTTTTGCGAAGTGTACGGGCGTTTAGAGGTTAAAGTGAAAAAAAAAATCAAACATTCTCAACGTACTTGAATCTCTTGAACTATAGAAGTTTAAGGGCATGTACAAGGTCAACGCAACCTCACACATTTTCGAATAGACTTTTCTCAAAGATTGGTTCATTTTTTTTGGGAAAAAGCAAAGCATCAGGCTCTGTAGAATTCACTGACGCAGAAAGCTTAACGATTTTCTTTTGTCTTAAATATTATTTATCTCTGAGAAATCTCTGTTTAAAAATGTCAGCTATCTCTTTCGCATTCATAGGCCACGCGGTACAGCTTCTACTTACCCTAAGGGCCATCATATACCAAAACGGAGAGGAAATAAGCGGAGCTAGGAAAAAAGCAACCAATATATTCGCCCCGCTCAGCTTCGATATGAATTCGGCGGTTGATTGGTTGTGTCTTCCCACCTCCGCTCATCTCTTCTCCTCTCCGCTTTGGTGAATGATGGCCCTTAAGCGGGTATTCTAGCCTAGAAATTCGAAAAAATCGTTTTTTTTTGGCATTTTCTTGAAGTACAGTTTTTCAAGAATATGTCCCCAAAAGGAAATGTTGAAATTTCCACTATTTACAAAATTATAGAGATTTGAATACGGCCGGATTAAGAGGCTGCACCCGTGCGAATCGGACAATCAGAAGATTGTAAGGAAACTGGAATTGCTTGCAGAGAAGAACAAGCTCCAGAAAATCATCACTTCGAAGTCGAAGAAGGCGCACTTTGTGTGGCAGGAATGACCGATTAATGTAACGTAAGTATAACATACCATTATACCACTTAGATAGTTGCAGATTTCTGAAATTGTACTCGAAATTTAAACACGCTTTTCTCGAAAATACTTTTTTGAACTTGGTTGACACAAAATCTTGAGTTCTATTCAACCGATTGATTTCAAATTTGGTACAGAGCTTTAGTATATGTTCCTCGGTTGCCCCTACCTCGGACATTGTTAAATTATTATTATAACTATTAGAAAAAAAAATAAAAACAAAAAATCGGGCGAAAAAATAACTTTTTTTTCGACAGTCGCCATAATTTTTTTCTCTTTGGTACATTCTTATTGATTAAGAAAATTGGTTTTATTTTTGATTCGGATAAATGGGAGCTTTGGAATCATGTCAACCGCCTCAATCATATTTTTTTTACGGCCATGTTTAGGGGCCCACAACTTTTTCAATTCTTTTTTTTTCACAAAACGTTTTTTGTAAGTTCAGACCGCGTTTTTTAATTGATGTGTCAAATCAATTAAAAAACTGCAGAAAAATGAATACTAGAAATACACTACTCCAAAGAATTAAAGGAACAGAACACTTTTTCCCTTTTTTTAAGTGTTTTTTGAAGCGCTGTATCTCTGTGAACAATGGTCGTATCGAGATGAAAAAAGAAGCATTTTGACGCTTCAAGTCTCTAGTTTTGAGATCTTTTGGCAACAATTTTTTATGAGCTACAGTTATCTCACAATCATAAGAAATAGCGCGAGACAAAAATTTTCCAAATTTTATCGTTTTTTTCAAGGGTCCAGGGGCTCGGGAAAATGTTCATCAGTTCAATCAATGTATAGGTCAGTTACCTTGTTTATCCAGCTACAATTTCGTTTTTTGTCAGTCTCTCTACGTCAATTTTTTGCTGAGATATCCGACTTTGAATGATAAAGGATTTTTTTGTCTTTGATCATCGATATCTCCGCAACCAATGATCGCATAGGGAATTAAGGGGCGGTTTTGAAAACTTGAATACATTTCCAACAAGACCCTTTCATTGATTTTTAAAAAACAATTTTTTTCACCCTTAACATCAATTTGAAAAAAGTACAAAAAAATGACTTTTTCTGGTGTTTCAATAAATCTACCACGACTTTACCAATACTCATGGGTAGACTAACGTTGCCAGATTTTTTTTAGCCCAATGTACCTCCAATAGCCCAGTCAATTTTTTAATTGATCCATCGAACCGTTTTCCGGACCGATTGATCAGTTTTACAAAACAATTAAAGGAATAAGTGTTCCCAAATGTCGTGTCGTCATCATCAAAATGGGAAGACGAATTTTTTTCGACTTTTTTTTCACAATTTTGCACTTGTTACTTGTTAAATTCAAGTTTTCCGGAACTTTTCTCAAAAATGGTTGAACCGAATGGGTTGAAATATTCACAGTCAACCTCGAATTACTAACGGACCTGCAGCTTTTCGATATTAGTGATTTTGAGAAAGAGTTTCTCGATTCACTTAGCATGGAGAACGCTATTCGAAATAATTTAGAAAACGATTGCGGTTGAGCAAGTCATTTCGTCTTAGGGTACGTCCATTAATTACGTGAGGTGTTTTTTCTTTAATGTGGACCTCCCCCTCCCCTCTGGTGAGATTTGTTGACATATCGAGGCACCTCCCCTCTCCCGCTCGTGAAATTTTCCCTATAATTTTTAAATTATTACAAAATGTTATTATATTATATTTTCTGAATTACAAAGTTGACGTAAGCTTTCCATTGACTCCCCCTAAATGAGGTTTGGTGAGATTTTACCAGATACCCCCCCCCCCCCCCCCCCCCCATTTGGAGCTCACGTAATGGACGGCCCTTACGGGACTGAGGAAACTAAAAAAAAATTGTGGAAAATAAAAAATGTCTGTTAGCATTTTCGTAACGGAGATCAGTCTACTTCGAAATTCGTGGCTCGAAACGGATTCGCCGGTAAACAAAGCATTTATAAGATTGAAATTTGACCGAGTACGTTCGATCGTGGTTCTTTGCGGGTCGCTCGTACAAAATAAAAACAGACGATATTTGTTCTTTTGCCACTAACCTCCGAATCGGAGAACGAGGCCATCAAGTCTTCGAGTTTGGCGGGTGGGCCTTGTCCGTTGTTCATTGGTTTACCATTCGCGGGATACATCTGAACGCCGGTTGGAAAAGGTTTTGGCAGCAGAATTTCATGATCGTCGGGGTGGCGACCGCTCGGTGGTACGACAGTGGTCGTGTTCGAGTATTTGTAAATGGTAGTGTTGGATTGTGGTGGGGTAGTTTGAGGAGGTGCGGATGTGTAGTAATTGACGTTGGTCGATCTGGTTGGAGTGGCGGGCTTGTTGATGTCCGGGCGTCCAGCCGATGGTGGTCTGTTCGGATAATGTTCCTCAAATCTATCGATCATCGTTGTCGTGTGAGTCTCGTTGATGATCGGCGGTGGCTGATGATGTTGATTCTGATAGATGACGGTGGTGTTTGAGCCACCGGGATGGTCCGGTCGATCGTGGTCGTAACCGTTTGGATAATTTCCATCGGTCTGACGATAATACTCGTTTCTCCTCATTGTCGTTTCCAAATTCGTTCCCGATGGTCCGGTCGGTACGCTCGTGTAAACGGGCGCGTTCTTGCCACCGGGCGGATAACCGTGTATCTCTTCTTGATAATATTTCGCCTCCTTGTGGAGGATCTTCGATTTTTGGGTTATCTCGGGTGTCGTGGAGTCGTATCTCGTCGGGCTTATCGGTCGCTCGAGGGAACCGCCGCGCGGCAGTGTATACGTTATTTTCTGATCACCCGCTAGATGGACGTTCTTCTGCGTCGTTGTGCTCGTGCCTGACGGCAAATAATTGTCGGGCGCACCGGGCAATTCGTACGTGTAAGTTTTTATCGTTGTCGTCACTTTGGTATTCGGCCCTGGTGCAAGGTTTATCGGGATGGCTGGCGTTGGAGAGGGAACCGGAACGTACTCAACGGTTCCGTATTCCTGCTGGCTCGTATTTACCGTCTGCACCGGCCGCACGTCCGTTTGATAATCTTGAAAAATATTTACATTCTGGTTTAATTGCTATTTTTGAAGTGTTACCAGGCGTGAGAGGGAGGGGGGGGGGGGGGGGGGGGGGGGGGGGGTTGGAGCTTTCGATGTTTCGCATAGTCGCGATCCTACCGATGGGTCTTGAAGCCACGGGGATGGCTCGACAATCGAGCTATGTTAAGGCCATGTGTCACACGTTCAGTCGGTAAAAATCCTACTGCCAAGTTTTCTCCTAGACGGATCAAATTTCGGGCAAAAGAAGAGAAAGCGGTTGTTCGTCGTTCAACAGAGCGGAACGTGTTTCTTTTCCTTTTTTGCCAAAAATCAACCGTTTCAGAAATCATTGAGAATCTGCAAATCAGCTATCTCTCTCGCACTCATGGCCGCTCGGTCGGTGTGACACTTGGCCTTAAGGGCATGTATAAGGTCAACATAACCTCATATATTTGCCAACCCAGTTTACTCATAGATGGTTAAATTTTTTTGTAGGAACAACAAAGTATCACACTCTGGAGTTTTTCTTGACGCAGAGCTTAACGGTTTCCTTTTGTCCTTAATGGATGAGTATCAGTCTATTTTTGGAATTTTTCGATTTTCTAAAAACATTAGTTTCGTATACAACATACCTGTAGAAATACGATAGGGAACGTTATTTAGGTCGGAGTGACCGATAAGGGACTAAAAAGAGTGATACAATAGAAGCGTCTCGGCGCGCTCAGCGTGTGCAACCACTGTTTCGAGCGTCCAAAGCTCGCAGAACAGTGACCCGAAACCAAAAATCCCAAGAAAGAAACATAATCAATTTGAAGACTCATTATTCAAGTTACCCCATAAGATTGGATGGATTTTCTTTTGCACTCACTCGATTCACGAACGAATTTCAGGTCCCTCGATTGCGCACCAGGCAAGGGAGACGTCTGTTTCGAGCGCGACGTTGTGTAGCTCTCGTCGAATAACTGAAAAAAGAAAGAGGGTTTGTTAATGCGAAGTTCTGTAATTTTGCGTAAAGTCATCAAGGGACGACGCTACAGTGGCATTAAAAAAGTGGTAGGTTTTTAAAAGAATTGTAGGAAAAGTTTTCGTACAATTTAGTTTATTTATTGGTATATCGTTGATGTGCACTCAACATAAATATCTGTAATATTTAAAATGGAACACAGAGCGAATTAAAAAGTAATTTTTGTCGTGAATTTCACGGTAAAAATTACCGTGATATATTTCAATGTGGTGACAAGTGAGAAAAGCATAATAATTCGTATGCGACAAGTTTTTTTTAACTCGCGTTACAGAAAATTTCAAATACGTAGCTAAAATTTTACTATACAAGAAGGGTAGCGCGCACGATAATTTTTACCAAGAGCACAATACATTTTCCTATAACACTCATTAAATTTTATAATAAATCGTAAAATAACTGTTATAAAGACGATACTTTTTTATAGACATTTTTGAAAGGCATAAAATAATAAAATGCACAGTAAAATTTCGCTGATATTATATATTTTTTAAATTTGAGTTTTGCGTATTTTGTTACACATCAAAATTTACTAGAAAATCTGGTAAAATTTTCTATCTGAAGAAGAAATTTTATTTTATTTTCGTGAAAATCTGTGTTTTACTCAGTAATAATAAGCGAAGTTTCAGGGTTGTCATCTGGTTACCGTTACTGCACGGTAATTTTGAACATTTAATTCTCTCCGTGAATGACACACGATCCCGCCGGGAAAAAAACTATAAGTTTTCTAAACTTTTTGGAAAAAACTGCACCGAAAGACTTGAAATTCAACTTAAGAGTTTACGATTAACGTACCAGTTCTCGATTAACCGTCGAAGGTTTAACGGCGGGCTCAGGACTGCGATGTCGTCTGTGCAGGCGACTTTCCTCGTAGTTTGTCTCATGAATGTCGTCACTGATAGATAAATCATTTAAAAATCAATGAGATGGCAATTGCGAAAATACATTTTTTTTTAATTGACATTTTAACGAAGTATCACGGTATGCGCGGGTAGGGCCGATACTCATTTTTTCGCGTGCGAGAACGATAAATATTGTTTCGGAACAAAGCAAACAAAAGAGAAACAGCGATAGCTCGGGGAATTAATCAAGCTGCTTGAAAAAATAATAGATCAATCAAATTGTTTGATTACTTTTGTTTTTACACAACGTGGTAGTTTCTGGAGTAAAAATTCTTTTTTTTTTCGGGGCGCGGAGATAAAACATTGTACGATAAATAAAAAAAAAATGATTATAATGAACAAAATGGTCAAGTAAATTTAGAATTGATGATTTAAAAAAAAAAAAATTCAACCCGCCCATGTCCGCGCTCGAGTCTCGAGGGACTGTCTGGCTGTTGGCAAACTTTCAGGTATAAAGATATTTTCGGATTTCCTGTGATAAACTTCACCACTCGCGTGTTTGTGTTCACATAAGAATTATGGTACTCACACCAAGGGCAACCCGCTGGCAAACGAATTATCTGCCAATGCATACGAATCTGCAACACATATAGATTTTTTGTAAAATTGCTGGAAATAAAGTGCATGCACCATTACACTTGTACCAAAGCGTAGTGCAATGAAACAAAAAAATTATGCCTATTCAGCACATTATACTTTGACACGGATTGCTTTAGTAGAGTTGAAGAAAATGATTTTGTCCGGACAGAAATTGATTACGTCCAAATCGTAATGTTATTTCGTTGAGCGAATTATAAATCTCATTACAAAAGATTCATACCTGTAATTATTGATGTAGATCAAGTTCTCTTGATCCATAAAAAATTGATCCAACGAAATTCTTCAACGAGTGTAACAATTCAACCAATCAATATCCTCTCATCCAATTTTGTGAGTCTAACTCATATAACGCAAATAGATTATGGTGAAGTTTGCATGATTGGAATGCATCGAAAGTTTTTTTTTCTTCTAGTGCTCACAATTTTTTTGCCAATTTAGGGGACGTGGATCATCAAATGGTTTTTCTCATTTTCATAAGAGATCCACGATCAGAGTTTATGAAAAAATAATAGATTGTAATAAAAATGAAGAAATAAAAAAAAGCTGAAAAGAACTTTCGTTGCGTTCCAACGAACATTTCAGAGCCATGCGAATAAATTGAAAAAAAAAATACGGTTTCAGATTGCCCCACAAAATAATTGATATCAGTGCGACGGCAGTATGGAAGAACGTGCTATCTCAAATTGTGATAGAAGAACGTGCTATCCCAAATTGTGATAGAAGAACGTGCTATCTCAAATTGTGATAGAAGAACGTGCTATCTCAAATTATGAGAGAAGAACGTGCTATCTCAAATTGTGATAGAAAAACGTGCTATCTCAAATTGTGATAGAAGAACGTGCTATCTCATATTATGAGAGAAGAACGTGCTATCTCAAATTGTGATAGAAGAACGTGCTATCTCAAATTGTGATAGAAGAACGTGCTATCTCAAACTGTGATAGAAGAACGTGCTATTTCGATCTGTCAACATATTTTCATTGATACAGCACTGGTATTTGGGGCACCTCAGTATACAGAGCACTTTTTCTGTAAGGTTATTTAATTTTCTAATATTATTTAGCTCGATAATAGAAAAAAATTAACATATGTTTGAATAAACAACTTTTTTTTAATCATCAATATATTTATTTATATGCAATTTTTAGAACCTACAGTTACTGTAGGTTCTAAAAATTCCATATAAATAAATATATTGATGATTAAAAAAAAGTTGTTTATTCAAACATATCTTAATTTTTATTATCGAGCTAAATCATATTAGAAAATTAAATAACTTAACAAAAAAAGTGCTCTGTATACTGAGGTTCCCCAAATACCAGTGCTGTATCAATGAAAATATGTTGACTGATCGAGATAGCACGTTCTTCTATCACAATTCGATAGCACGTTCTTCTATCACAATTTGACATAGCACGTTCTTCTATCACAATTTGACATAGCACGTTCTTCTATCACAATTTGAGATAGCACGTTCTTCTCTCATAATTTGAGATAGCACGTTCTTCTATCACAGTTTGAGATAGCACGTTCTTCTATCACAATTTGAGATAGCACGTTCTTCTATCACAATTTGGGATAGCACGTTCTTCTATCACAATTTGAGATAGCACGTTCTTCCATACTGCCGTCGAGTGGACGGTCGGTGCGCGGCTTCAGCGATCTCCCATTACAGCTTTGGCCTGGACCAATTCCTGGATGGGTGACCACTTAGCCGCGCATTGGCCCGCGCCGACCGAGCCTGCGGCAGTTTTACTGTTTCCGATGGTAATACAACTGGAACTCAGTTGAATATAACCGGTAAATTTCCAAGAAACTGGAAATAGTGACGGTGACAAGGGTAGAGTAAAAGTTAAGGGGAGGGGATCGTAAAATCCCGCAAGGGCTAGAAAAGAACGTTGGAAATAAAATAAAGGAGTGAAAAAAAACTCACAATAAAAACTTAACAATAAGAGTAGTGTAGAAAATGATGGGGGTATTCTAGTCTAGACATTTTTTTAATTGATTTTTTTAGCGGTTTCTCAATGTATGGACTTTTAGGAATATGTCCTTAAGAGGGAATTTCGAAATTTTCACTATTTACAAAGTTATAGCGATTTGAATACGGCCGGATATAAATCCGGAGACTCTGAAGAAGCTAGAATTCGCTCGCAGGGAAGATGGAGCTTCAGAAAATCATAATTTCCAATCGAAGAAGGCACACTTTACGAGAGAGGAACGAATGATTAATATAACGTAAGTATAACCTGCCATTATGCCACTTAGATAATTGCGGCTGTCTAAAATTGTACTCAAAACGCGTTTTCCTCAAAGCTACCTTTTTCAACCTGGTTGACATAAAATCTCGAGTTCTATCCAACCGATTGACCTCAAATTTGGTATGGACCTTCGGTATATATCCCTCTATCGTCGCTACCTCGGAAATTGCGAAATCATTATTATAACTATTTTTCGAAAATTGCAAATTAAAAAAAACGGTAAAAAATAAACTTTTTTTTCTTCTGAAAAACGTTAATTTTTCACCTTTTTTTATATTCAATTTTCGAAAAATAGTCGCCATTAAAACAAAAATTCTCTTTGGCACTTGCCATAATGACATTCTTATTGATCAGGAAAGTTGGTTTTATTCCTGTTTCAGATGAATGCGAGCTTTAGAATCATGTCAACCACCTCGACCCCTTTTCTTACGGCCATATTCAGAGGCCCATAACTTTTTCAATTAAAATTTTTTTTGCACATACATTTTTTGCAAGTTCTTGAAACATCCGTAAAAGAAAACTGTAAAAAATACATACTAAAAATATTATTTCTTTTTGTTATCAAGCCCGAAAAGAACGCCCGAAATTTAGGCCTCTAGACTAGAATACTGCCTCAACATTTGGCAATAAAGACATTGTTTATTGCAAAGTACATTCATTCATTCTCTTATTCGAAAAAAATATCGAGATGACGAGAAATCTTGACCATGATGAATAATTGGGCGATAAAAATTCACTTCTTATCGCCGGAAGTGCAGATAAATAGGCGGACTTAACGATCCCATATATTGGCTATATTATTGTTCCCTCCGAATCGCTAGGCTCCTCGCGTACGCATCCCCATGAATTAATTCGGCATTGATTAAAAGTTGCGTCCGGTTTCTCCGACGTCGACGCGATTAGTCACGTGATTGTTGTGGTACTGTCGAAGATCAAAAAAATTCTCCCTATAGAAAGAGTATCGAGACAACGATACGAGAGATATGTGTTGGTAAGCTCGATGACCTCGACCCGTTAACAACCTGACTGGGTCCATCTGAGTGTCCGTGACAATTCCGGCGACTCTTCATTTTTTTTTTTCGTATCTTTTTCTTTCAACTGACTGAATTTATACGTCTGGGCTTCAATGACTGTTATTTTTTTTTTTTTTTTTTTTTCGTTGCATCGCCCGTGCGCGAACGCGGGGAGAGTGTGGCTGGTCTCGAGATATTCTCCCACGAAGAGACGAAGCCACAGAGAGAAATCGGGTCGAGCCTTCGAAGTCCATAATCAACCCTAATATGGCAGGGAACGACCACAAAGTGCTCCGTTAAACTTCTTGCACGCGACGGCTTCAATCGTCATACAATATTCCGACAAAGACTTTGAGCACGTTTTTTTTTTGCCCCTTTTCGCGATCGAATGATCTAGCAGTCAATACTCGAGAAATCCGAGTGCGTGCTTGAGAAATCGAGCGAACGAATCGTTCCGATCTGTCAAATCTATGCGTACGGGTTTACTATCGTGAAAGGTGAAAACGGGCTTGGAGTTAGGATCGTAGAGTCGAAAATTGTGGAATTCTTTGTTCACACGAACGTCAATCGTTCAAGAGCATTTTTTCTCTCTCGTATTTACATTATTATTCATTAAGGCCTTAGGCCACTCTAGGATTTTCCAAAAATCGATTTTCCTTGTTAAAAATGTACCTTAGTACCTATAAAATTATATTCCAAAAGATTATGGGAGTGAAAATTCGCTAAGTACTCGATTTTCGAATTCTAGCCCAACCTCTCTTGATTCATGTCGTGACTTTCTACAAACTTTAAAGGCGTTTATCTCAAAACTACATTTTTCAAGTCGGCCGGACTCATAACTCAAACAAATTTCAACCAATTCACTTGAAATTTTAACTGTATATTTAGAATTACATTTTCTGACGCACTAAGTAGGATTTTTAAAATTATATTGCATAGTTCATTTTTTATAAACAATTTTCTGACGATTTTCTCATGGCATTTTATACTTTTTGTTTTAGAAATGCGCCATATTGACATAAAACAATATATCAAAAAAATCCTACGTCCTTCTATAGCTATTCTTATATATAATCGAAAAAACTTTAGTGTCTCATCATAACTCAAAAATTATAGGAGCTGTTGGTCCGGCCTTTGACCTTTCAGAAATAAAGGCGTCATCGGAAAAATGCTGCACCATCGCGATTTTGACATGTATCGCTGTGAAAAAATAATTTTGTATAGTCAATTACGTGTATAATAAAACCCCTATTTTGTAATTCCGATTTATTTTATGGTTTCGCTGAAAAAAATCACAAAATATGCCATTTTTTTGGCCCCTAGAGTGGCCGAAGGCCTTAAATATTTGACGAACTTTATTTCTCGGCTACCACGAATTGTCGTAACTGTTGGCTCTAATTTCTTTCGCCCACAATTTATTATTAATTGGTCCGTTTGATTATTCGTGGGTGTTTTTCGTCTTGGTAATGCCGTGCAGAAAAATATCCGCGCATTAATCATGTGTATCGCGAATGCAAATCTTTCACGATTCTTGCCAAAAGTTTGGTCCGGAGACAAAAGTATTCAGTATGCTGGTAGTCCTTACTCAAGTCAGGGGAGCGTTTTTTTTTCTCTTTAGTTTCTACTTCGATCGGCCTCGCAGTGGAAAATTCTTGGTAAACGAATAATTTGACAGCGAATCATATTTTTATTCTTGCCAAAACCGTGTCTATTCTGCTAAAGAGGCGAACGAACGGAAAAATAAACCAAAAGAAAGAGCTGTGAGATCTGCTCACTCAAATTCCGCAGCTTTCGGGGGGGAATTGCCTACAGGACGGCCATGAAGGCTATCTCCCAACCTTTAACATGGTGCAAAAAATGTTGTCGTAACGAAAATTTTATATTTTATTTTCAAATATATCTTCTTTGTTTCCGAGTAAACCAAATGTATGAAGACACGAATGACTTGTCAACTCGATATATCTGTTTCTAAGCGTTAGTAAACCATTTTGGAAGTTGGCCAAAAGACACGCTGATAGTCAAAACTTCCACGTATCGAAAACAAAAGTAGCACGGTATAAACGTTCTGTATACGGCAGAACTGTCCAAAGAGCGAGGTGTTCTCTGCCTTGACGTCGTTCAGCAAGGTCATGAATCAAGGAACCAAACCACTTATGCCATCTTCAATGTATGCACCCACTATCCCACTCTTATTTCTTTCCCTCTCCACCTCTACCTTCCCCTTCTCTCTCGGAGCCTGCAATGTATGTCCCGTGGTCGTGCCGTTCGCTTCTGATCGCGAGTCGATCTTGTCTCCCAGAGCTTGGCAAGGCCGTGGCTCTCGCCGTAAAAGGAGTGAACCGACGCGAAGCAAACGAACAACACCGTCGTGACCACGAGGAAAGGTTCGGTCCCTTTGGCTATCTCTAACCTCCGTCTTTGAGCATTCACCGCTCTATCCGCTATCGCTTCTATTCCTTTGAGCCACAGGGATCAGAGTACAGGATACTCCATGTTTCCGTGTCCGCAAAAATGTGCTAAATAAGGCTTTTACTCAAGCAATTCTGCAAGCAATGTTCCATCGATATGTTTGTAGGCCGTCCTTTTTAAAAACAAACCGCTGTGAATTGTAACCCGAATTCATTGAGTCGTAATGACACGATTTGGCCAACGGCGACGTCGGAATGCTTCAGGAAGAATCTACAGCTAGAGAGGCTGCGTTGAAATTTGTCCCCGTGTATAATTTTGTCACGGGCATGAGGGTGACACTCCTCGAATATCGTGTGCCCCTTATTGACCCTTTCCACGAGGGGCGCTGGTGGTCACCCGCGTTACCCCCACTCCGGTCGCGCATTGTCTGCCTTCGAGGCGTTTGGATTAATGCATATGCCTGTGCGTCCGATGGCTTTTTCCTAATTCCAGGTTTTCTGATTCACGGAGTACATTGAAAAAATGCGACTTTTCCTTGTTTGATTTATAACCCAACGTGCAGCCAAGAACCATGCACGCAGGTATTGTTAAATATAAAAACGAAAACCACCGAAAATGTTTTTTATTTAATCACTTTGATGACGAATGACGACACTACTCTTTTTTTTTGCACCAAATTGCAGAAAACCTTCTAAAAATTCGACACTTTTGAATAACAAAAATCGAGAAAACGGTGAAAACCAAAGAAAATGTCAAGGTTGCGAAGGTTCGAAATGACTCGGCGAGACGTTTTGCAGAGTGGGGCTAACGCGGGTGGCTACTAGCGCCCCATGGTGGGCTGCTTCCCGTGGCGTCAATAACGGAGACATCGATTGTTAAGGGAACATATACGAGTGTCACCCCCCCCCCCCCCTCTGGTCACGAGGAACCACGGTCTTACGTACAGGTCTTGAGACGATGGTGGTGGGGGAAGGTTCGCTTAGCGTCCAGTTTTTACTTCAATTTTCGCCCGCATGGTGCGCATTGCAAAGGGGATGTCGTGTACGAAGGAGACAGTAATATCACGTCTCTTCCTTGCACAGAGCATGCGCTTTTAACAATATAACTAAACCTATATTAACCGCGTGCATAATTCAAGCGGCCATGATTGACGTGATTCTTGTTTTGTTCTTTTTATCGCAATGGTAGTTTAATTGGTAATCCCATTGTTAAGATGCGTTTTTATTTATAAGTTCAATTTGTACGCGGCAAAAAAAAACTTAAATTTGTACGGCTACCTAAACAAAAATAATAAAAAATTATAAAAAATAGAAGTAGTTTAGCTGAATGATTCCGCTGTGCACTCGGAACCAGAAAGTTCTTGATCGAATGTCATGAAGATTCTTTTTTTTCTTTCTTCTTTTGTTATCAATATAATATTATAAATAAAAGCTTCAGTATCGATAGTTTACAATTGAACACTCCAATTTTTTTTAAATTATTTTAATTGAATTTTCCAACTGAATAATTGATTTAAAAATTAAAATTTTATTCGTCTTATTGATGATTTTTATTTATTAATTTGATTTTATTGAATTTATAATCGAGTTGCTCGGTTTTTGCATTTTGATTTATTGATTTTTAACTGTTATGGACACATACGCCTGTACGACAAAACGATTTATAATCGGTTTAAGTTACTTTCAATCACAAGCCGACATTTTTGCAATGAGGATTACAACCTGCCATTTTTCAGTGATTGTAGCGAGTCATGCGGTTATTCGAAAAACTAATAAAACCTTTCTCCATATGAGTTTAAGCCTCATCATTTAAAAAGTGCCAGAGTTTCTAGATCTGTAGGTATAACCGTGATTGACAGCACCAGTACGATCGAAGCTAGTTCCAAAATTTTTACCGAAATGAAACGTCACATTTCTGAGTACTTTTTCTTACTATATTGGCCTAGAGAGCTTTGAACTCGGTTGCTTTATTATGTGCGCACTAGATCATATGTCATAACTCCCTACGATGTAAGAATTGAAACTTTTCTCACATAGAATATTCACTCCGATTTCGAAATACCATGGCTATTTCTACTTCACTCATAAGGTTAGTTATTTTGCTGAAAATAGTTATAAAATTCCTTACCGATTGGTTTGCCATCCATATTCTTGTATTGGTAGGAGACCTGCTTGTACGCCACCGTTTTACTCTGCCCCGGTTGAACCTGAAAATTGACAAGTCCCTAAGTAAAGCTCAAAGTATAAAATTATTCTAATTCGTATTTTCTTTATCCGTAGTTTTACCAATTTTCTTTCCACATTGAAATACATGTAGGAAGACGCGCGAAGGAGCGATATTGGGTGTAGGTTTCGGTCTCGCGGTGGCCACAAAACAACACCGTACAAATTCCGTCACGAGCGAGTTTAAGTAAGATCGGGTATTTCCGCAGCGTTTGAACTATAATTCAGTGGCTCGAACTTTTGAATGGTTGTAACACTACGAATATTTAACATTTTGCAACAGGATAAAAAAATTTTACGTTTTTGTGTCATTTTAGACAAAGATATCATTATACACCCACACACGCACGCACACACCCACGAATCACACACACACACACGCGCGCGCGCGCGCGGACACAAACACACACACGCGCGCGCGCATAAAAATACTAACTTTGTTTAAAATTACACAAAAACTCAACTGCTCAGCATTTCTTAAGTGAGGAAATACATTTTACGTAACAAAAAATCGATTTTTTTTGTTACGCAAAGTGTTAGTTAAAGATGTCAAAAATCGGCCCTGGAATCGCTGATTAGCCGGTAAGTTGCTAAAATCATCGAGGTTTCGGAGTTCGAAACTTTCAACACGTTTTTCCAAAAACTACATTTTTTAAGTTTGTGGAAAACATAATTTTAAAACGAGTTGACCTATCGTGCTAAACTTTCACACACAGCTCAATAACAATATTACCTTGAACTTATACCTACTAGTTTATGAAATTTCCTTTAGAAAGTACTTTTTTATTACAAAAATGATCAAAATATTGGTGTAAAATTTCAATGTTTTTTCTGAAGTGTCTTATTTTTTAATTTTTAACTTTTTCAATGTTCCTCAGGTATAAAATCAGTATTTGGATGTTGAAATATTAAAAATTTGTGGCTCACAGTTTTCAGATAAATATTGAAATCGTTGGATTTCCCACAAACGGGCAACTGCCGCCAAAACTTTTCAGAAAGACCACACCAAAACGTCGCTACTTTGCAATATGATTAATGAAACAATGTATTTCAACAGCCCAATTATGTAATAAATTGTAGCTCAAGTTTTATAAATGTAACCCAAAAAAATTGGTCAAAATTAGCTATTTTTCACTTTAATGTCGAAAACGATTATATTCGAACTATGATTGGGGAACTATCATATGTTCGTCAAATTTTTTCCTGCTTTTTTCTCCAGCACTTTTTTTTGTTGAGGGGTTACGTGGGTTTGGAAATTTCAAAAAAACCATTTTTTAAATTTTATTATCTAATAGTACAATATGTTTAAAATATTCTCCCAAAGTTTTAAGTCAATCAGAGTAAAAGTCTAGGAGAGAGAGCCTTTGGGAATTCCCCCCGTTGGGAAAGACCGGCCGGGAGCGACGTAGGTATACGCATTTTTCTCAAAACACTATTTTTGAAGTCGGTGGAGACGATTTCTCAAAAACGAATGCACTGATCTTATTGAAATTTTGCACACTGTGAGAAATGTATGGTAACATCAACCATATTTTATATTTCCCTGAGGGGATAATAATATTTTATAGTCATTGTTACTGCCTAAAATACTTGTGTTGTGTTAACTATGCTCATATGTTAACCGCAACCAACAATCTTACAAGCATTCGTTGATTGTTCAATGCTATATAATATAGTAGGTTTTCATAAAATGGATATTACCTTACACTATTAAAAAATAGTAATTTTTACCATATTGAATGGTATGTCTACTAAATGTAGAAAATATTCATAAATTCAAAAATTCTCAATTGAGAGTACTACCTGTATGATTGTTTATCATAATTTGTCCTTCCCTGACCTCCTGAAATGATTCCTATCGGAGAAAATATTTCGCCTGAACATGGATTCGAACCTACGACCTACCTATCTATACTACGCACGCTTCCACTATGCTACCGGGTACTTATGTTATTTTGATCGTAGATTTGGCATAAGAGATAAAAGTTATTCCAGCTGCAATTCCGAATAGCTGTTACCTCCGATATAGGTAGAATGTTGCACAGATCGTCTTTTTGATAATATATGTCATTGCTTAAATGGATTTTTGGCGCAACGCAATAGTTTTCGAAATATCGAATTTTAAAAACTGATAAATTAATGCGCTAATATATCTATATCAATCACAGCGTGCTACCGCTGTCTCTACTTTATTGACACGTTTCACAAACGATTTACGTCTTCACTATAAGATTACCATAATTGTGTTCGTGTAGTCACTTTTCGTAAGATCTTGTAAAAATTTATACTCAACAAGTGTTAATGTTAACCATATAAATAGTACAAACTTTCACTGAGAAAAATGTCCATAGTATTTTCTAAAAAAACGCCCATGGTAAAAGTGGGCATAGTTAAATTCCCTATAATTTATTGACACCGCAATCATAATATGGTTAACACAACTATAAGCGTCTATCTAATCATGCCGTTTTGGTAGTGTGTTTGATTATCTAGTATCCCCGAAATAACTATTAACTACTGCGAAAGGCTTTACAATATCGATATAGTTAATTCAGTTAATATTTTTACAATAGTTAGTAGTTATTTCGGGGATAATAGATAGTCGAGCACGCCACCAAAGTTGCATTTTTAGATATACTTTTCGCTTATAGTTGTGTTAACCATATTATGATTACGGTGCCAATAAACTATACGGGATTTTACTATCCCCTCTTTTGTCGTGGGCGTCTTTCATAAATACCATGTACTTTGCTCTCAGTGCAGCATTAGTATTTGTGCGCCGATTTTGTGATATAGCTGAATTAACCATATCGATATTGTAAAGCCTTTTACAATAGTGTATAGTAATTTCGGAGATACCAGATAGTCAAACACGCCACCAAAGTCGCATGTTTACGTATACTTTTCGCTTATAGTTGTGTTAATCATATTATTATTGTGGTGACAATAAACTATAGGGAATTCGACTATACTTTCTTTTACCATGCGCGTTTTTTGTGAATACTATACACTTTTCTCTCAGTGCACACTTCTTCAAAATAGCATTGACTAGTGATTGAACGAAGGTTTTTTTTCGATTACAACTAATTTTACAAAGCTATACGTAGAGTAAATTATACCAAAAATTGAACTATTTTGCATAAAACTCTACCAAAAATACAAATTTCAATTTTTTTTTTTAATTCTTCGTTGAATCACGAGCTATACTTATCTACTAACAGAAAAAATGTGGTTTTTTAATTTCAGATAAAGCTATCATGAGTTATTCTGACCACCACGAGGACACTTTTTTTGAGGGGTCTCCGGAAACCAGGTCCCACCGGCTGAATTTTCCCAAATTTTTGGATGAAATTTTTTTTTAATATTGTTGAAATGTTGCTCTTTTATGTGCTTAACATTTTGAATAAAATAATTCATATATTATATAACAAAAAATAGAGAAAATCTGCTTTTTTTTTGCCTTCGAAACCCACGTAACCCCTTAAATCGTACAGCCAATGAATCCACACTCTTCAGTCTCAAATTTGCTCACCAAACTGTAAGTCCTCATACATCTCTTGCCTTCTAATATCTTACAAACTTTGCAGCGCTTGTCGAACGTTTTTTCTCCCGTATTCTAATAAAGAGAGTTACGCATGCACGCGAGTGTGCGGAATGGTAATAATCGCCGGAAATTAGCATGACTCGAATGTAGAAGTGCGCCGTGGCTCGTTCAGGCGTTTTCGCGAGTGAGAAACACGCGCGCGGCTCTCTCCTTATAAGAGCAGAGAGAACCGGTGAGTATTATACTTGTACATCTCGTGGTGCAGGGAAAAAGTGAGATGGAGAGGGAGAACCGACCGATTCGCGTCAAGTCCACGAACGTATGCATAGCGTTGGCGGATCGGTATCGATACACGTTTTCACGTAGTTCTCGTGCCAGAATGGTGTAAACAAGTATTCTCCGCATAACACATGGTAAAATACAGGAACAGTTGAGCCTTTGATCAGTCAGCATTTTATACATTTCCGTCGGGCGATATGTGAAAAGTTGTTAATTGTTAAGAAATGTTTTGGGTTTGAAACGGAAGAGCTCCTTGAAATTTTGTAGACATGACAGTTCTTCTACCCACTATGAATATCAATAAATTTTGTGGGAAGAGGCATTCGCGCAGCTACTAGCTTAAGGGGTATGCATCATCTTGAAATTTAAAAAAATCGATTTTGGTTTATTTGATTTTCTTATTGCTTTGATTTTGAAGATTTTGTAATAATTCCAAAAATTGGCCGAATTATGATGATTTTAGTCGAGCAGGGCAGAAAGTCCCGCTGCGTTACGGCTCTAGCACTTCGCGAAGCGCTGGAACCTACGTATGTTTTTTAAGGGCATTGATACGACTTTGTTCAACCAGGCTGTTTTGTGTTGTATTTTGTTTTTTTCAAAAGGATGGGTACACGATTGAGTAACGTAAAAAAAAAAGCGGAAAGCTTATCGACGAACTGACTGTGCATTGTAGTCTTTCGATTAGACGATGTTAACATTCAGTTGAAAAAATGAGAGAAGCTATTTTTCGACACTTTTTCACAAAATTTTCATCGACAAGAAGCCAAAGCATCATTACTGCCCTCCTGGTGCAGAAATCTGATGCTCGTGACAAAGGGCAAGCGCGGATGGCTCACACGGAGAGAATTAAAAAGTAATTTTTGTCGTGAATTTCACGGTAAAAATTACCGTGATATATTTCAATGTCGTGACAAGTGAGAAAAGCATAATAATTCGTATGCGACAAGTTTTTTTTTAACTCACGTTACAGAAAATTTCAAATACGTAGGTAAAATTTTACTATACAAGAAGGGTACGCGCGCACGATAATTTTTACCGAGAGCACAATACATTTTCCTATAACACTCATTAAATTTTATAATAAATCTTAAAATAACTGTTATAAAGACGATACTTTTTTATAGACATTTTTGAAAGGCATCAAATAATAAAATGCACAGTAAAATTTCGCTGATATTATATATTTTTTAAATTTAAATTTTGCGTATTTTGTTACACATCAAAAATTTACTAGAAAATCTGGTAAAATTTTCTATCTGAAGAAGAAATTTTATTTTATTTTCGTGAAAATCTGTGTTTTACTCAGTCATAATAAGCGAAGTTTCAGGGTTGTCATCTGGTTACCGTTACTGCATGGTAATTTTTAACATTTAATTCTCTCCGTACACTAAATCAGTATAAACACAAAGAACCTCTTCCTCAAGTCGTTGTAGATACTATCACGCCTATTCATGAGGATCTATCTCGAGATGACTTGTTCGAGCGCTGTGTAGGTGGCTTTACACAAAATAAAAATGAAAGTCTTAACTCTAACATTTGGAGCTTTGCGCCAAGGACGAACAATAATGGCTTTGTAATAGTTGAAATCGCAACCAACTCGGCTATAAGTATATTCAGCGACGGTTTTAAAAGCGTCCTATTGGTCTTGCAATTCATGGGACTGACGAATGGGCAGAATGTACGTACTAAGTGCCACAAAATCGATGCACGCCGCATAAAGATGGCTGAACAATGTGCGGAGGAAACGTCAAAAGAGAAGCAAATGATAGCTGCTACAGCGGAAGGATTTTTATATGGCGCAGGAATTCCAGATTAGAGATACAAAAATATTTGTGAGTTTATCTCGAACTAGTAGTCCAATATATCAAGACACTTTCTTACAATTTAACTTTTCAAATCACAATTGTGACGAATGAGTGCATCTTATAGAAAGAAGTTTCAAATAAAAGATGTTCCTTTTTAAATGGACAATAAAAAAGATTTCCTTAATTTTTTTGCTAGCTCCATTAGTAATGGGGATATAAGCAATGAAAGTTAATCTCATCATCTGTCACTCGGCACTTCGCTTCTCTCACTCATCGTTCCGTCTCTTTCTCTCTCTCTCTCTCATTAAAAGTTTCGTTGTTTATACATCTCCGTTATTAATGGAGCTAGCAAAAAATGAAAGCGACCCTTTTTATTGTCAATTCAAAAAGGAAAATCTTTTATTGGAAACTTTTTTTTATAGAATGCACTTTTTCGTCACAATTGTCATTATAACAATTAAATTGTTTATAACAACAACAAAAAACGATTTTAGAACGAAATAAATGGCATATTCGTATTCCCCATACCCCAAACCATAAAGAACCACCGAAGATATTAAGCAGACCGAAAAATTTATACGAAAATTGTAAACGGAAAAAAGTGGATTTTGTACGTTTTCTTCTTTTGCGATTATTTCGGGACTATATTTTGCGATTTGGCGTACGTCATATCTCAAAATTTATTTGTTTGATTTACTTTACATAGTTTATAGGGCATAGTTTATAATATATTCAATGAAAAGAGAACGATTTTTTTACATGTTCCTCCGGTTGTGAGGAACAAACTTTTAAAATTGTTTCTGGTCGAAATTCCAACTTTTTTTTCGAGTCGTTGCTATTTTCGCAATTTGTAGAATTTCGAAAAAGTATCGGCTGGTTTTATAGATTTATCATTGTACTAAAAGTACATTTTTTATTTTAGATGAATGTACTGTGTGTGAAACTCGATCTTGTCATCCCAAGAACCGAGTAAAAAAAATATTGAAATTTGACCTGTTTTTTTTTAACTCCAAGGTTATGCATACCCCTTAAGAGATTTGCATGGGTTTGAAATTCCAAAAATTGACCGAGTTATGACAATTTTTGTGACTATTTCGAAGGTCAGATCGCCCACTGCACTACAGCGAACCACCTCGCTGCGATTTACCCCTTTTTCTTGAGACTGTTTTATAAAACGGTATAAATCATGATAAAAAATCTATTTATCTAATTCGCATTCAATTCGGACAATTTTTATCCATTTATTATTAACAAATGATTGAAGATGTTTTGTTTTATCGACAATTAAAACTTTTTCTCCATAGCTTGCCATTTTCGTAATTTTTAAAATATAAAAATGTATCCGGTCATACTAAAACTTTATTGTGATACAAAAAGGAACATTTTATTTTTCATTCCCGACGACCCTAGATGCAAGAACTACCTACACCGATTGGCCGTGCAGCAACTGCGGCCCTTTGTTTAAATAATGATAACTTAGTTGTCGATCAGTATTGTTCAATAAAAAAAACTTAAACTCGGCAAGACTATGTATCATAATTGTTTGTAGAACCCCAACCTGGTCATTCCAATATTCTCATCAGAAAAAATATGGAAAATTGACCTGTTTTTTAGGTCCCATGCCTACACGGAGAGAATTAAATGTTAAGAATTACCGTGCAGTAACGGTAACCAGATGACAACCCTGAAACTTCGCTTATTATTACTGAGTAAAACACAGATTTTCACGAAAATAAAATGAAATTTCTTCTTCAGATAGAAAATTTTACCAGATTTTCTAGTAAATTTTGATGTGTAACAAAATACGCAAAACTTAAATTCAAAAAATCTATAATATCAGCGAAATTTTACTGTGCATTTTATTATTTTATGCCTTTCAAAAATGTCTATAAAAAAGTATCGTCTTTATAACAGTTATTTTAAGATTTATTATAAAATTTAATGAGTGTTATAGGAAAATGTATTGTGCTCTCGGTAAAAATTATCGTGCGCGCTACCCTTCGTGTATACTAAAATTTTAGCTACGTATTTGAAATTTTCTGTAACGTGAGTTAAAAAAACCTTGTCGCGTACGAATTATTACGCTTTTCTCACTTGTCACCACATTGAAATATATCACGGTAATTTTTACCGTGAAATTCACGACAAAAATTACTTTTTAATTCTCTCCGTGTACGCCACCTGATCTCCAAGTCTATCCAAGTACATACGATTTCTATACTTAGCCCTTCGTGGTCACACATCCAAATTCAATTGCGATGATCACACTTGGGTCGATTCTACCCAGTCAGTTTTCAAAAAAGTTTTGTGACCAAACTATCCGTCCGAAGTGGTTCAAACAATTACGGAACATGCTTTGAACTTTCTAGATGATTTACGAAAAAATTAGAAGAAATAAAATGGCGACATGTTAAAAAAAAATCATAAATAGGTGAAAACGCAAAAAGACACTTATTCGCTCAAAAAATCATAGTTCCGTGAATTTTCAATATTTTAACCTAAAATTTGGACGTGATACTCCTTAGATATGCTACTTTTGGCAAAAAATAGTAGCCTAGTGCGCGTTCCGAAAAAGGTATTTATTCCAACACGTGAAGATGGTAAATTTTATGGCCGGAAACTATTATTTACTCCATTAGAAGCCAGAAACTATTATTTATTTACGCCAAAAATTGATCGACGGGTCGATTCTACCGAGGGTGACCACGAAGGGTTAGTAACGGTTTCACGCGATTATACGTGGCAACGATACCGCGCGTATTCTCACACCTAGAAATGACCATCGAGCCATCCGATAATTATTTAAACAAATTTTTCATTAATTTTTATGCAAACACTAGTTTCCGCCCGCGGGGGATTTGGCCCATAGAAACTTCGTTACCCCCTTATTAGGGGTTGTTTTAAAAATCTTATAATATGCGTTTTATTATTTGTTATTTGAAGAATATTTATACCCAGTTTCAAATTGATACATGCAAGGAATAGAATTTTTTATACAAACTTTTACATCCCATTTCACCACCTTAGGAGTTGTCTCGAAATATCTTTTCTTAGGGACATCATCCATCAAAGTAGGGATGAGCGGAGCTAGGAAAATCACCCAATCAACCGCTGAATTCGTGTCCAACGAAACTGAGCGGGGCTATTCTATTGGCTGTTTTTTTACTAGCTCTCCTGATTTCCGCTTTGGTGGATGACGAGCCTTAGTCCACCTCTACACTTTCTAAGGAACATATCTTCTGAATTTCATGTTTCTATCTTCAGCGGTTTAGGCTGTGCGTTGTCTATATGTCAGTCAGCCATTCAGTCAGTCAGTTACGGAACTGTTTTTCTTTTTTGGAACTGGTTATATAATACTAATTCAAGTAGAAAACATTAATAAAAAGTGTAGCGCACATTTTTTCTCTTCGTTTGCTCATGAAGACTTATTGTAATAGCAAGTTGTAAAAATAACTAATCTTGATTTTTACGAGCGTCGAGTGTATTTCCGGCAGTTGTATCATACGCGTGATGTCAAAACAATAAAAATGGCCGGCACGTTTCTGTCAGGGTCTCGGTCACGGTCTTACATACAGGTCTGGAAACTCCGCCGGATCGGGGGGGTCGCTTACTGACGAAAATTTTTTAATGCACTGGCCGCTGGAGCGCTGCGATCTTAAAAGAGTTGGTGGCGAAGTGCGGTACGGGGGCAGACGGAGGTATTGAAAAAAGACAGAGCTAATCGCCGCATTACTCTGCATCTGCCTGTCTCCGTAACACCTCATTTCAATTATTGGTTCTGCAGTATATATATATATTGGTGGTATATCTACCAATATAGCTAATTATAATGAATAAAATTAAGCGGTGAACCAACCCAACAAGCCGCCAAATCTAATTAAACCCCAAGCGTGGCTATAACTTAAATATTAGAAAACTGTCTTACTCATGGAATGATAATCGTGGTCGCACGGATACGGTGCTGACATGAGCTACCGTTTTGAAGGAGCCGAGTTCGATCCCCGAAGAGTGAGCTTTTTTTTTGCATAGGTTTCTGGTGTTGTATTAATTATTTATACACATTGTATCATTTTTGTATGTCATCATTTTCTTTCTCGCAAATAAAAATTCGAATTAATTTTTAAATAAATGTTTTTATTTTTTTATCGGTTTTTTGGTCGTTGGTAAAGGTTTTGAACTATGGGTGAATAACAAAACGATGAAATCATTTATACCACGTCGCATTTTCTATACCATTCTCATCCTCTTTTTTCCATTCATGAGAAATGTCTTCAGCCTTGAAATGCTTGTCACAAATGACATCCAACGAACTTAATTTTATAATACCCGGGATCGCGTTTTCCCACTGTTTCCACCGCACTGTATCTTTTGGCACGCGAAATAACGAGTGCTTCGATAATACAATTCTGCTTCCAGTTTTGCACCCCGGCACAACACAGATTCTCGGCATTTTTTCACTTCCGATAAGTCAATAGCACAAGAAATCCACTAATGAGTCGCTTTTGTTTACAAAATTATTTTTGGTGGTTATGTTCATCTGGGGGCAAGATTGAGGCGCCACGTAGTGTCAACTCTCAACGAAAATTTTCGTCCGTAAGCGGCCTACCCCCACCATGCGAATTCTGGCAGAGTTTCCAGACCTGTATGTAAGACCGTGGTCTCGGTACACGCATATGTGTGAGTGTGTGTGTGTGTGTGTACTCACATCTCGAAGCTCAGCATCCAGTGCCTCGAGACCGGGAATTCCGCTTCCGACACCAACTGGGCTGCTGCTGACGTATTTTTCAGTCGTCGTTGTCTTCGAATGCGCTGGCGAGAGTGATCTGCACAAAAATGAGTGGATTGTTAGTACTTTTATAACACGATAGATTTTTACGATTTCACGAATATGTAAATTGCACTGCTGTAGCGGAAGTGCAACGAGGGCACAGGAAAATAACGTTGGAGCTTGCATTGTTAGAATACAATGAAAATGATTTTTTTTTGTTTCGCAGATTTGACCTACGAAAATTATGCAAACATTTTTTAGGTTTTTTATTTAGCAATCTACAACAAACCTGCAAAAAATGATTTTGGATAATGATAAAAATAAGAAATCAAAAAGAATGTTTGTTGCATTTCAACGATTCAAAATTCAACCCCATTCGGAAAAACTGGGGAAAAGCCGCGTCTTGGGCTTCAGTTTTATTACTAGAAATTTAAAAAAACACGGCACATCCAGTCTATTCAATAGTGATAAATTACAATTATTATTATATTATATTGGAGATTTGGTGCTCCTCGCTCCTGGTGTAATATCAATAATATAATAATAACAATTATTATTATATTATTGATATTACTATTATTTACCTATATATATGACTATTACTTTTCATCCGATTCAAAATGGTTTTCAATTCGAAATCTCCCGAATATGATGCAAGTCGAAAAAACGTAGATACGTTTTTCCGAAAAATCCATTCAACTTTAAGAATTTACATCTAGTTGAAGTTTTTGAAAATATCGATTTTTGGTTTTCAATGGATTCTCAAAATATAAAATTTCAAAAATATTCTCTTGAAGTATAAAATCGATCCGTTCAAAATTGGGGGAGTTATGGGCGTTTATAAGTAGGTTCCGCGAACGGGCGAACTTTGAACGCGTTTTTTAACTTTAATCTCAACATGAGTTTTTTCAAAACGCTGATCACGATATCTCATAAATCACTGCACCGATCAACCTCAAATTTTACAAACTTCTTTAACATATAAAAAAAGCAGGGCTTCAACGAAGGAGTGGTTTTTTTTTGACGCATAGTTTTTTTTTAACAACGAAAATAGTAGAGCGTTTTTCACCAAAAATCGATACTTTTAATTTGGACTGCGTCCATTTTTTTCAAACGTCAATATTTTATTAAATCCTTTGTCCAAGCACTAGATCATTTCATGCAAAAAATAAATGCGTTTCATTGTTTTTTATTTCGGATTATTTGTTTCCAAGCAGAAATGGTTACCGTGAAAGACGTTTTTCAGACAGCGTTCTCCACAAACGAAAAATGTGACAGAATCGCATTTTTGAATATTTTTCGCTGCAAAAATTGTGAAACGTATTTAAAACCGTACCCTTTGATGTAAAAAAAGAATTTGAAAAGATGCACACGTTTTCCCGGAAAAAAATTACCAAAATTCCTTTCTTTTCGGCCTGGAGGTAGGTGTAACCCGTTAAAGACATAGGCAAGGTCAACATAACCTCGCAAATTTTCGAACCCAGTTTTCTCAAGATGCTTAAGGTTTTTTTTAAGGGATCATCACAGTTCAACATTTTCAAAAAATAGTTTTTTTGCAATATCCGATAGTATAGACGGTTATAAATATGCTGATCAATGTTTGGGGCGAAATTCGAATAATTTCGGTCGCTACAGTCTTTTTTAGAGAAAGTGATTAGAGCAGCAGCGTGAGACTTGGCGAAACTTTAAACCTGTTTTTCTCGAAATGTGGTTTCTCAAAACGGGATACACTTTCAAAGGAAGAGTTTTCAAACTATTTGTCTTAAATTTTTACACAACATTCTTCACGCCATTCTTTATCTTGCTATAGAAGCGTTTTTTTTTAATCTCCATATTTTTCTTAACCAAAAACTGTCAGAAAAATAGGCTTAATTCGATACTTTTTTTTTTCAAACCGCCGCCATTTTGTCAATTTTGATAAAAAAAAACCTCCATAGCAAGATAACGGCTTTCATACTGATTGATAATCTTTTTACAAATTTTGTTTCAGACAATATTTACAGCCACAACCGTGTACACCGTGAGGGCTCCTTTTTTTCGTAGACATTTCGACTGTTAAAAAATGTAAAAAATGAAATAAACGCTTAAAAATTTATTTTCTGTTCTTCATGAGTGCTTTGATTTAACATAAAAAATCAGGCTGATTAGCGTATTAAAACCATCGAAAAATAAATCGCGAAAATCAGCTATTTTTCGACCCGTTACACTGTGATTGTCTCTCAAGGAAAAATAAAGGATCAAGCTCTGGAAAATTGCCTGACGCAGAGCTTGACGATTTTCTTTGGTCCGAAATCTATCTCTCTCACACTCTAATGTCACTTTGTCGAATGTTATCTCTTTCGCACTCATATGTCACGTGGTACATCGTCTACTTCACCTCAAAGCCAGGCAATTAAGTGTGCAAGTTGTTTTTTTTTTACAATGAAAAAGGTATATAACTCGAACAAACCCAAACGACGGCAGTTTTGTATTCGATTATGCATTTACGGTTAATATCCAATAACTTAAGTACCTTTTGTCTTGTCATTTATCGAAAAAAGAGCAAAAAGTACAATCGTTGATTGTCAACTTGAAACGAAAGAATGGAAGAATGGAACAAAAGAAGGGACAATTTGTTTCATAATGAAAGTGACGAATTTTTTCCTTCATTACCTGGATTCGGCAACAGTTTTGGAAGTGTTCGCAGCTGATCGGTACTCGACTTGTGGCGATCGTGCTCTTCTTCCCCGGCTGGGTGTCGCGCTCCTTGATACGCTCGTCTGCAGATCCTCCAATAGAGCGTCTTCCGAAATTACGATCAATACATACACATCAGTACACGATGCTCTTTCTTTTCTTTTTTTTTTATGTATATAAATATTTTTGTTTCTCGATTGAGGGAAGAATACGACGAGGCAGTATAAACGATAGAATTACAGATTCTTTTTTTTTTCGGTACGGAACTTTACCCAAATTGTTCTCGAGGCTGTTGCCACTCGCGTTTCCCGAGTGCCCCTGTCCGGATATAGCACCACCGCCGCCACTACCGTGACTCACGTATTTTCTGCTCACGTGTGAGCTCTCTCTCATCGTTGTCGACATTATTCACGGTCAGATTTTAAGTTTTTCGCCCTATCTTCCTTTGTTTTTTCGTTATCGACACACCAATTCTGAAAAATAAAAGAAGGGCCAAATCGTGAATTGAGAAATCCAGACAGAGTTGGCTGGAATTTTATGTACTTGCAACCCAAGAGGCAGACGACTTGAATGAGGATTCGACATGAATTATGTTTCACAGATTGTGCAAAATCGTCGTTCAAGCCTCCTTTCTCTTACCCGTTTTTAAATGCATATATTTTTTAGCTTTACAGAAGGACGCATCATTTACTAGGCTGGGATAATTAATCCTGGCTTTCATTGTTATTTTAATAGCCCTATCTGCATTTTTGAAACCTTCTTTGTCAAATGTTTACCATAGAAATTTATAGGTTTCCTGAAGGCATTGGACTTCGTTGTACTTGATGAAAAAAAAAATACTATTACTGAGGTTGACGAATATCCTAATAAATTACGGTGATGGCTGTATAGATCATATTATTATTATTAATAATAATTACTATAATCTTAATAATAATAATTAGAAGTTAATTAGTTGGTTAATTTTATTCTACCGTACAGTGTTCTACACCGTTTACACTTCCTTTTTACATTGTTAGATCGCTGCCTCATTACATTTGTTTTTCATTCACTCACTCGCTTTCCAGACTTAACTTTCGTTTAATTTCATAGTTTTCTAATAATACTAATGAGAATTATTATTATAAAAATATGAGCGATACGAATAATAATAAAATAATTAATTATTATTATATAATGTATATTATATAATAATTATATAAAAATATATAATATTATAGAAATTATTAATGATACTAATAATAATAATAGTATTAATATTAATAATAGCACAAGTATGATAAATATGTAAATAATATTAATATTATTATAAATTATAAATCTATTATAATATTAATAATAATGAGCAGAAGACGGAGAAAAAATAATGATAATAACATGAAAAAAAAGTGTGACAATAATAATATTGTGATATTTATAATAGTACGAGTATGATAAATATGTTAAATATAAATTACAATAAATATATTGAAGATCCCAATAACCATGATAGCAATAGTAGTAGTAATAGTGTTTTTTGAACTATCGTAGCCTCCATTGCCATAATTTTTTATGATCTTGACATGTGCATCGGAGAAGTACTATTTTTTTTTAAACGCCCCAACTTTTCCTTCACATATTCAGACTGCGAAAATTGAACGTTTTTGGTTTCCCATGTCAAAGAATTATCCGCCGCATGTGCGAATAAAAGTTTTGGACAACATAAACATTAAAGAAATTAGAAAACGATTTTTTTTTAATTTTCAACGATGCAAGCTTCAACGACCTAATTTTTTTTAAATGATCGAAAAAAAATGGCTTTATCGATAATGACAATAAAAATTATTCAGAAACGTGATTTCTGTAACAACTTTTTTCTTCGTGGCTGTGACGAATATAGTA